>OU343225.1:142668493-142883466 GCA_910596185.1 Chrysanthemum makinoi | reverse complement strand
AAATCCCTATCATTTTGATGTTACCGTAGAGGATGGTAAAGTAAAAGTGTATGAAAAAAAAATCGAAAAAAAAAATAGAAAAAGAGAAAAGAAAAAAGAAAGTGTTAAAAAAAAAAAAAAAAAAAAAAAAACCATACGGGCTACCATCCTACATCTATCCTTTAAATTTATGTTTGTTTGTTTCAGTTATCTAGAGTTTAGAGTTTCGAGTCTTGGCTTAGCAACGCCATTCTTCGTATGCTTGTAACATAAAGATTTTTGACATGCCACCACTAAATAGCGTATCCCACCAAACCCTTTGTTTCCCTACCATAAGCCTAACATTACAACCCTTTAAAAGACCTCTTTGATAGTCTTTCCTAGGTGCTTACGTCAAAGCGATGGAGGTTTGATCTAGTCTCAAGCCTATGGTAATCTATGTACTAGGACCGGTTAATGAGTGTTTATCTTCCATTTCCAACTTGTTATATTTCATATACACCCGAGAGAGATGTGAGTATCCAACCACCCCATGTGAGGTGCTAGTATGTAATTTCCGTGCTTGTTAATGACTTTTGCTGGGCTTATATGTGTTGTGGACTGTTTTAAACCAATGCTTCATGACCTAACTTATAAATTAATTGGCTAAAAGCACATTTGCTTGAGGACAAGCAAATACCAAGTGTAGGGATATTTGATAAGGTTTTAAAATGTACCTTTTTGAGGGGTCATTCAAGCCCTTATTTGATCATTTTTGTATTCGTTATTACTTAATATCGTTCCTTTTCACTTTTTAGGTCTCTTGAAGGCAAATTGCTGTAATGGCACTTATTTGGGCGAAAAGCGCGATATACGAAGAAAATGGCCAAAAGTCAAGAAATCGAAACACTCAAGCTGCTTTGAAGTACAAGGTGGCGTCGTTAGCTCTGCGGCCGTCGAAGCATTTTGTGACGAGACAGAAGGTCAAATTCTTATTTTCAAGTGACGGTGTTCAAGCTTTAAAAGAGTAGGCCATTAACGACTCAGGGCCTAGATTTGATCCAGGGCAGTCATATAGTGAAGAGGGCGGCGTCACAAGAAAAGGTGGCGCCGTCGCAAGACTAACGTGGCCAAGACGAAACCCTAATGAGGCGACCGGCGTCACAAATCATAAGGTGACGCCGTCGCACATGTAATCTTATATATAGAATCCGAATTTTTCAGTATTGGAGTGTAGTCTTTTGGAAGTAAAACCTAACCGCCAAGGCTGTCTTGAGCAGTATTTTAGGGTTCCAAAACCCTATCTTACATCAAGATAAGTGTTTTACTTCATTAATTCAATTATGTCTTTGATTATTTGTGTGTATGCTTGCATGTTCTCCATGTCAGGCTAATTTATTTGTGTGTTTGCTTAGGGATATGAAACTTAATTATTGAATATTGATTGGTTGTCTCTTATCTTAATTGTTAATGATCTAGTAATGCGATAGGTCATTCGTTTTGTAGTTAATGCTTGATTAATCTTTGTGAACCTTAGACTATGACACCTAGAGTAGTTGTAGGCTGAACCATACAAAGAGTGCCTTAGAGTTAGAGTGTATAAATCCTAGAGATTTTGTAGACGAGGGGACCCACTTTGGTAAGTTCAAAGAGTTGGGGATAAAAGCGCATACCCTCGACTTTAGACACACACCTGGCGATTAAGAATAAGGACGTAACAATTCAACCATCAATAGGAGATAATTAAGGAGTAAGAAAGAAAAAAAAATCTTTAAAGTAAACACATTTCACGCTATCATACTGGCATAAATAATTAGACATAGACTACATACACCCTAGATTAGATAATTAGATAAGTAGAGTAATCGGTAGGAATACCAACCCCCAAATCCAAACCTCGAGATTCGTACCTTTCCATTTCTTAAAAACATAAAAAGATAAAAAAAATAATCTTCCTCAACCCCAACCTTAGCGTAGTAACTCCTCACTAGCCTTCCTATTCCCCTAGAAGGCGATATCAATACCCGTGGCTTACCTTAATACTACACTACAACGATTAGGTTCCTTTGCCTAGGGTGTTATAAAACTTGCTCGAAAGAAAAGGAAGTTCCTTTGACCCCGACGACGGCGTGTAGCGTTATCATAACAACTTCTAGATGATAGTGAATTAGATCTCTAGGGCTTCCATTCCAAAAGTGCTTGATACCTTGAGTTGGGTAAAAAATCTAGCGGTACTTTGAGAAGTACTGCTTGAGAAGATCTTGGTGATTTTGAAAAAGATCTTCTGGTGAGGTACATATGGTCTTGTGAGAATTTGTTGTGGTTTACCCTGCAGATGTGAATGATTCTAGATTTGGTTTATTCTCCCTTGGGTTTTTGGTTTTGCATTTTAGTCTTTGGGAATTTGCTTAAGTATCTGAGTGAAAGTCACAGTCCTTAATCAAATGATGAACTATAATAAACAAAAACATAATTTTTGACCCATACTCCCAAAAAATCTTCCTTTAGTTTTATGATTAAAACTATCCTGTCTTTTTGGTGAATGATGAAAACTGTTTTGACCAAAATTATCATCCCAAAAAGGTTTAGCATATTTTGAAAAGGTTTTCTTGAAGATGCTTGTTGAGCGTGTAGCAGTACTTTGAGTTGAATCTTGCTTGACTCTTAACATCATCATCCTTAGGTTTCTCAATATTGTTTCTTTTGGGGTTTGGAACTAGATTGACCAGTAAGCTTTTTCCTAAACTCCAAGTTGTGTACTCCAAAACGAGAAACATCTGTCCTAAGTGGTTAAAAACTACCAGTGGGATGAGGAGCTGCATGATAACCCTTGTCTTTCTTAAATTCAGGAGGTGTTTGACTAATAGATTCCTCATTACTAGATGTGTCTACATAGTTAATGAGTTCATCATCACTAGTTGTTATATCCTCAAAATCAAGTTCATCCTTATCACTAGGTGGGTTTTTTTCTGTGCTACTAAAGTCCATACCAAAACCTAGGCCAGGTTTTAATGTGTGCTCTTTTGTTTTTCAACAAAACTAACATGTGAAAGGCGGATTTTCCCAAGCACAAACTTTTCTAGCAACTCATCCCTTTCCTTGGTTATCTTTTCTAGTTGTGCAACCTTACATCCACAACTTCCATTCACTAAATTTTAATTGATAGTCCTGTTGTTCATACTTTTCTGCCCAAGCCATTTCATTATTTTCATGTGTTATTATTTTGGCTTCCATTGACTCTAAAGTAATTTGATAACCAGCTACCTCAGACCTAGCCCTTCTATAATTATCTCTTTCAGTTACATAATCATTAAGGACTTTTTGATAAAAATCATGACACTTAGAGCATACCTCAGAGATAGGGGTGAACTTGGTGAAGTAGCTACCATAGCAAGCAGAATAGGTTCCTCTGCACATTCCATGCTCCAATCAAAGCTTCCTAGGCCATCTCTTGAGTCCAAAGCAGCAAATCATGGTTCCTCATCAAAGGCTGCGCTCCAATGAAACTCTTCCACTGCAACCATACAGTAGGTTACTGGTTCATCATCAAATTCAGCACTCCAGTCAACCTCTGATAGATTTTCTTGAGCAACCAAAGCTTTTGTTTCAGTAATAGGGATTTCCTTTAGTTCAAGCTTGGGTTTCTCAGTCATTCTATTTGCCTGATATTTAGCAAACTTGCATTCTCTTGCAAAGTGTCCAGTTCTTTGACAATTGAAGCATTCAATCTTGGTCTTGTCAAATGTTATACCCTGTTTGGGTTTGAAATCAATGCATCTTCCTGTTTTCTTCATGAACTTTTTGATCCTAGCAGTGATCATAGCAACTTGCCACCTGATATCAATTTCTTCAAGAGCATCTTCTTCAATTTGAAACAAATCCTCTTCATAGGTAACAGGTAAAGTGGCTTGCTGAGAAAAGAATGAGCAAACAACTTCATCAGAATGGATAGTGTTTGTTGGTGATGAGGTGGGGTTGTTATGGTTGTGATAGAATGAGCAGGATAAGTAACAGTACTTTGAGAAACAGTACTTTGAGTATGATAAGCAGTACTTTTAGTGGAAGTACTGCCTCTCTTTTCAGACGATACAAAAGCAATATTGTGGGATTCTGAACTTGTTTGTCCATTCATCTCATGCTCACACACCTTTAAGTGGTTGTAAAGATCATCAAAGTCCATAACATCCAAACCAGGTTGCCTTCTGATCATAGCAGCAATCACATGCCATGTAGATGGCAAACTTCTTAAGAACTTCAAATTTGTATCTTCAACAGATACCTCTGCTTTGTATAACTCCAGCATACTAAGAAGATTTTGGAATCAGTCATAGGCAGCATCAAGACCTTCTCTTTCACCAACAGTGAATGTTTCAAACTGTTGCTTCAACAGATTTATGTGCATCTTCTTGGAAGCATCATTACCTCCAAATCTTGTCTTGAGAGCAGCCTATAGTTGTTTTGCATCCTTAGCATCATGGAACTTGAGTAGGTGACCATCAGGAATAGCAGACAGTAGAATGTTGAGAGCCTTTTCTTGATTTACATTTGTAGCTGTGGCGGCAAGACAGCCTTAGGTGGTTTAGGTTGTCCAGGGACTTCTATAGGGTCTGCAACAACCTCATTACCATTGACAATTACATTCCACAGTGCATGGTCTGTAATAGCAATGTACTGCCTCATCTTCATGCTCCAAAGATCATACTCTCCCTTCTTGATGATAGGAATTCTGAGTGAGGTGATGGATGGGGGTGGTGCAGCTTTAGTCGACATCTTTAGGGTTTGATGTTAAGTCAGTTTTACGGGTTTCTTCTTAATCAGAGTTTCCACACAAGCTCTGATACCACTTGTTAGATCGATATACTCTAACCAAACTAACTTATGTAGCTTGTAAGGGCTTAGTAACTTCGGATAAATCCAAAGTCACTAACAATGAAACACTAAATAAACTCTATTAAGTATGCGGAATTTACTTCAATAAAGCTAAGAAGAATTAACTTTAACTTCAACGATTTTATTAATACTTAGAATCTGCTTGATACACAGATTCACTAACAATCCCTAACAGCTCTTAATATCGAACTTTGTAAACTCTAATATTCTCTAATATTGCACGTATATTCGTATTCTAAGAACCGTGTCTCTAATGCCAATCTAAGGGTCCTTTTATAGGCATAAGGATAACCCTAGTCGGTTTACAACTCTATTCCTTGTAAGACAAGTAATACTAAACTAAACTGAGAACATTCTAGAATTACATAATAATCCTTAACGATTTGCATAGCAGTCCTTTGTCCTTGCAGTACTTTGATAAGTGAGCAGTACTTTGACTTTCTTCTTTAGCAGTACTTTGACTCTTCAGTACTTTGACTCTTCAGCACTTTGACTTTCTATATCCCAACAATTAGGGTAAGCCTCGGGAATTGATATCGTTCTCTAGGGGAATAGGAATGCTAGTGAGAAATTACTACGTTAAGGTTGGGGTTGAGGAAGATTATTTTTTATCTTTTTTATGTTTTTTAGAAAATGGAAAGGTACGAATCTCGGGGTTTGGATTTGGGGGTTGGTATTTCTACTGATTACTCTACTTAACTAATTATCTAATTATCTAAACTAAGGTGAGTGTAGTCTATGTCTATTGTTGTGTGCTCTTATGATGATTAAAAATGTGTTTACTTAGATGTTATTACTCCCTAGTTATCTCCTATTGATGGTTGAATTGCCACGTCCTTATTCTTAACGCGTTGTGTTTCTAAGGTCGTAGGGTATGCGCTTATCCCTAACTCTTTGAAGCTACCTAAGGTTAATGACTACGAAATCTCTAGGATTCATAAACTTAACACTAAGGTTATCTTTGGATATTTAGCCTACAATTCCACTAGTAACTATAAGCTAAGGTTCAACAAAGACTAATCAAGCATTAATAACACAACGAATGACCTATCGCAATACTAGGTCAATCACAATTAAGATAAGAGACAACCAATCAATATTCAATAACTAGGTTTCATATTATCTAAGCAAACACACAAGTAAATTAGCCGGACATGGAGAACATGCAAGCATACATACAAAAAATTGAAGACATGATTAAATCAATGAAGTAAAACACTTATCTTATTGTAAAATAGGGTATGGAACCCTAAGATACTGCACAAGACAGCCTTGGTTCGGTTTAGGTTTTTACTCCACAAAACTACCTCTCTAAAAACTGAAAAATTCGGATTCAATATATAGTGTTACAAAACGACGGCTATCACTCTTTAATTGTGGCCGTCGGGTCGCCGCCATTAGGGTTTCGTCTTAGCGTCAACTCTTTATGACGGCGTCACCTTATGCTCTTTCGTGACATCGTTGGCTTAAACCTCTGACGCCGCGGATCCAAATCTAGGTCGTCGAGTTGCGGCACGCCCTACTCTTTTAAACCTAATGCCGTCACTTGTAAATTAGCAATTTGGCTACTGAGTTGTCTCAAGATGTGTCGCGACGGCGTCGCAAATAAGCAGTGACGCCGTCCCCTTTCAATTCCAGCAGCTTGAGTGTCTTGATTCTTGACTTTGGCCATTTTCTTCATATATTCGCACCTTTTCGTCCGAATAAGTATCATTCCAGCTATTTGCCTTCAACAGACCTAAAAAGTGAAAAGGAACAAAATTAAGTAGTAACGGATACAAAAGTGATCAATTAAGGGCTTAAATGACCCCTCAAAAGTGTACCTTTTAAATCCTTATTAACTTCTCAACTCATCTGACATTAAGTCTCTTGAAAAGTGCGTTGCTTGTATGTCTGGTAAGATGGCTAGAAAACCTTATTCACATCAAGTGGAAAGGGCTAAAGATTTACTTGGACTTATACACTTCGATGTATGTGGCCCATTTAGAATCACATCTAGACAAAGAGCAAATTACTTCATGACTTTCACTGACGACTATAGTCGGTATGGTTATGTTTACTTGCTGAAACATAAACATGAAGTGTTTGAAACATTCAAAGTGTTTCAAAAAGAAGTAGAAAAATCAACTCGGGAAGACCATAAAATCACTACGTTCTGATCGTGGAGGTGAATATATGAGTCAAGAGTTTTTGGATCATCTTAAGGAGCATGGGATTATTGCTCATCGAACTCCTCCTTATACTCCACAATACAATGGTGTATCTGAGTGGAGAAATCAAACCCTGCTTGACATGGTGCATTCTATAATAAAACAAACTACTCTTCCAAAGTCCTTTTGGGATTATGCCCTTGAGTGCATTTGCCGCATTCTCAAATATGGTTCCAACTAAGAAGGTTGAAAAGAAACCATACGAAGTATGGCATGGGCAAGCCCAAAATTTGTCTTACTTAAAAAAGTCTGGGGTTGTGAGGCACTTGCTAAGCGTGATACAATTACCATCGACAAACTTGAACCTAGAGCTGTTAAGTGTATCTTTGTAGGATACCCTAAGGAAACTATGGGATATTCTTTCTATCTTCCATCTGAGAACAAAGTTATTGTTGCTCGAAATGCTGAGTTCTTTCATAATGATCTTATGGATCTTAAAGTAAGTAGAAGTTTAGATGATCTTGAATTACTTCAAAAACAAGATACAAATCCTTCTTTAGACACTAGCATTCATCACGATGAGGAGGATCAAGAAATTGAAGAACCTCAAAGTGATATTGTTCCCATTTGAAAGTCCAATAGGACACGTCGTGCTCCTGACCGTATGTGTTTATACATTGTGAGCTGAGGAACATGAGTTAGGGGATCTTGGTGAACCAATAACTATAAAGTTGCATTCTGGATCCGAATCAAGAAATGGCTTGATTGCAATGAATGTGGAAATGCACAATCCATGAAAGACAATGATGTCTGGGTCTTAGTTGAGCTTCCTCCTAACTACAAGACAGTTGGCAGCAAATCGCTCTTCAAGAAGAAGACTAACATGGATGGTAAGGTATACACCTTTAAAGCTCGTCTCGTAGCAAAGGTCTTCACTCAAACCTACGGGATTGATTATGAAGAAACCTTTTTCTCTGTAGCAGACATTAGAGCTATAAGAATTCTCATAGCTATAGCGGCATACTATGACTTTGAGATATGGCAAATGGACGTCAAAACCGCCTTCCTCAGTGGACATCTCTACGAAGAGGTCTATATGGAGCAACCTGAGGGTTTTGTAGATCCAAAATATCCTAACCGTCTATGCAAGCTCAAGCATTCCATTTATGGACTTAAGCAAGCATCGAGGCAATGGAATAAACGTTTTGATGATGAGATCAAGAAATTTGGATTTTCTCAAAATCAAGATGAGCCATGTGTATATCAAAAAGCTAGTGGGAGTTATGTCATTTTCCTAATTCTATATGTTGATGACATATTGCTTATGGGAAACAATATTCCAATGTTACAAGATGTAAAATCCTATCTTGGAAGATGTTTCGCCATGAATTGGAATCAAGATCTATCGAGACAGATCTAGACGATTAATTGGTTTGAGTCAAAGTGCTTACATTGAGAAAATCTTGAAAAGATTTTGAATGGAGAACTCCAAATGTGGCGCGATCCCAATACAAGAAGAGCCTAAATTGAGTAAGTCACAAGCTGCTGAAACACTGCTTTCAGAAAGAGCGCATGCAAAGAAGTTCCTGCAGCTTACGCTTTATAGGTTCCATTATGTATGCTGTGAGATGTTTTCGTCTTGATGTTGCGTTCGTACAGAATGTGACAAGCCGATTTCAACAGAATCCAGGTGAACTTGATTTGGGACTGCAGAAAATATTCTTAAGTATTTCGCAATACTAAGGATATGTTTTAGATTTATGGAGGAAAAGATGAACAAGAGCTCAGGGGTTTCTTGCTACTGATGATGGATATCGACAGATGCGGACGACTTAAAATCTCGGTTGGATATGTATTTGTTCTTAATGGAAGTGCTGTTGATTGGAAAAGCACAAAGCAAAGTATTTTGCTACTTCAATTCTCTTGAAGCTGAGTATATTCTGCTTGTGATGCATCAAAAGAGGTACATATGGATTCGTAAATTCATTTATGGGTTGAACATTGTTCCCACAATTGAAGAACCCATAAATATGTATTGTGATAATACTGCAGACAATACTATAGCTAATGAAAGCGGAATCACTAAAGGTGCTAGACATTATCACGCTAAAGTTCATTATCTTCGAGAGACCATTGAAATGGGCGATGTGAAGATATTAAAAGTTCACACATATGACAATCTAGCTGATTCATTTACGAAAGCTTTGAAGTTCCCTAAGCATTCTAAATTGACTGGAGATATAGGTTTGGTACCTGCTAGTAGTCTCATGTAAACTGTGTGTTAATTAGTATTTGGATAATTTAGAGTTGTAAGACAGTTATTATTTTCTGATTAATAAAGATACGAGGTATTTGTTATTATATTCATATAATCTGTTATTCCATATTTTCATGTTAAATCCATGAAATGATTTATCATTCTAAATATGTCCATTGTCGGTTAACAATATTTGAATATTGTTATGATAAGGCAAATGTGAGTGTTGGTTATAATTCTAATGAGAATTCGGATTGTTCCCGCCAAACTCATATGTATTCACTAGAGATGCATATTGGATTCCGTAGGATCGTAATATTTATTGTGTTTGATGATTCGGGTGGTCCTGGATGATCAAAATACATGTTAGACATTTTAGAGAGAGAAAGTAGAGAGATGAGTGTTCTTGGTAGAGACTTGGTGATAAGGTTTTAAAATGTACCTTTTTGAGGGGTCGTTTAAGCCCTTATTTGATCACTTTTGTATCCGTTATTACTTAATATCATTCCTTTTCACTCTTTAGGTCTCTCGAAGGCAAATTGCTGTAATGACACTTATTTGGACGAAAAGGCGCGGATATACGAAGAAAATGGCCAAAGTCAAGAATCGAGACACTCAAGCAGCTAAAACACAAGGTGGCGTCACTTTGCTTAGCTGCGACACCGTCGGAGCACTTCTGTGATGGGACAGTAGCCAAATTGCTTATTTTCAAGTGACGGTGTCAGGCTTTAAAAGAGTAGGCCGTCGCAACTCAGACGGCCAAGATTTGATCCAGACGGCGTCAGAGACTGAAGGGGACGGCGTCACAAGCACAAGGTGACGCCGTCGCAAGACTAACGTGGCCAAGACGAAACCCTAATGATGGCGACCAGATGGCGTCACAACTCATAAGGTGACGCCGTCGCACTTGTAATATTATATATAGAATCTGAATTTTTCAGTTTTAGTGTGTAGTCTTTTGGAGTAAAAACCTAAACCGAACCAAGGCTGTCTTGTACAGTATTTTAGGGTTCCAAACCCTATCATACATCAAGATAGGTGTTTTACTTCATTAATTCAATTATGTCTTCAATTATTTGTGTGTATGCTTGCATGTTCTCCATGTCCGGCTAATTTACTTGTGTGTTTGCTTAGGGAATATGAAACTTAATTATTGAATATTGATTGGTTGTCTCTTATCTTAATTGTTTAATGATCTAGTAATGCGATAGGTCATTCGTTGTGTAATTAATGCTTGATTAATCTTTGTGAACCTTAGACTATAACACTTAGAGCGGTTGTAGACTAAACCACCCAAAGAGTGCCTTAGAGTTAGAGTTTATAATTCCTAGAGGTTTTTGTAGACGAGACCCTTTGGTAAGTTCAAAAAGTTAGGGATAAATGCATACCCTACGACTTTAGACACACAACGCGATTAAGAGTAAGGACGTGACAATTCAACCATCAATAGGAGATAATTAAGGAGTAATAAAACCTAAGTGAACACATCTTTAAACTATCATACGAGCACACAATAATTAGACATAGACTACATACACCTTAGATTAGATAATTAGACAAGTAGAGTAATCGGTAGTAATACCAACCCCCAAATCCAAACCCCGAGATTCGTACCTTTCCATTTTCTAAAAAACTTAAAAAAGATAAAAAATAATCTTCTTCAACCCCAACCTTAGCGTAGTAACTTCTCACTAGCATTCCTATTCCCCTAGAGAACGATATCAATACCCGTGGCTTACCCTAATACTACACTACAACGATTAGGTTCACTGCCTAGGGTGTTATAAAACTTGCTCGAAGAAAAGGAAGTTCCTTTGACCCCGAACGACGCGTGTAGCATTATCAAGTTTTTGGCGCCGTTGCCGGGGAATAGAATAGCTAGTTAGTAGTCCACCTCGTTTAGGTTTCTTTGCTTGATTCCGATCAAGTAAATTTTTTTTTTCTCATTTTTAGCTTCCTCGTAGTCTATCCCCCTTCTGCGTGTCCTTTGTTCGTAAACCCCATCACTTTTCATCATGGAAGGTGATAACTACCCACCATCCATCAACCCACCACCAATTGACCCGCCAAGAGCCCGTACTCTTGGTGAATACTCGAGACCAAACCACCTAGGCTATAGGAACACCATTGAGCTTCCCGATCAAGCCCAAACTACGGCCCTGCGATCCGACACCATCCGGTTGGTGCAAAACGGATGTGCATTCCATGGACTTCCTTCCGAAGATCCAAATCAGCATCTAAGGGATTTCCTTAAAATTGTCGATTCCATCGACCTTGATGCTACTACTCGGGAGACCACGCGTCTGCGTCTCTTCCAATTCTCTATACGGGACCAAGCTAGTAATTGGCTTGAGAGACTTCCCGCCGGCTCCATCACAAGTTGGGATGATCTCACTTCTCGCTTCCTTGTTTAATTTTTCCCACCGGGGAGAACCACTAAGCTTAGGAATGACATCTTGATGTTCCAACAACATCAAGGTGAATCTCTCTATGAAGCATGGACCCGATTCAAGGGCTTACTTCATAAAGTCCCTCATCATGGCATTGATCTTTGGGTCCAAGTCCAAATCTTTTATGATCATGTCAACTTCCCCACAAAGCGATCCATTGACCAAGCGGCCGGTGGAAAACTTAGTGATCTCACCGTGGAAGAATCATGGGGCATAATAGAGGACCTTGCCCTCCATGACAACGAAAGTTGGAATGACCCCCGTGAGTTGCCCAAAACCGTTAAGGCAATCTCCTTGCCTCCCATTGACTCACAATCTTCCGATCGTAGGATGATCGAGCTTGAAGATCAAGTAAAATTCCTAATGAGCTCTTACGAAAATCCTAGGTCTTCACGCCATGTGAACAAAGTTTCTTCCTCGTGTGAGCCGTATAGTGATCCTCATAACACGCGCACTTGCACCCGATCCCCCGAACATGCTTCCGTTGACTACGCATCCTCGCGTACTAATGGAACGGGAGGAAGATTCCCTACAATACCCGGACCTAGAACTTTCAATGACACCCGAGAAGCATGGAAGGGCAAACCCGACTTCTATTGGGGGCAAACCAAATAATTCACATCCAATGATTTCTCTTGGCCCCCATCTCATGGCCCTACCCAACAAAACATAGAAGGGATGTTCCAAAACCTTGTCGCATCCCAAGAAGCCCAAATAGCTAAGCTCTCGGACCGCTTTAACCAACAACAAGCCGAAATGGATAGGAAGATAGATAACCTTTTGAAAGCCATGACCAATAGTGATAGGAAGGTTAATGCTATCTCAACCCCCGAGCCTTCCCGTATAGAGATTAAGGACCCAAGTAAGTTAGCTAAGCAAGTTCAATTCGTCAATACCATAGCCTTAGTGAAACCTAATAGAACAAATGACGAAGCGAACCATGAGATGATACTTGAGGTTAAGGAAACACCGACGAATGAAACAACCGAGGAAGTGGATGAAGTAGACAATGACTATTTCAATAAGTTTCCTACGGAAGAAGAACTATCTCGCCACCCTCACTTAGTGCGTGACCTCCATCACATGTATGTTAGGAAAAGCCCTAGAATCAAGTTTGGGAACCCTTGGAATCTTAACATACCATGTTGCATAGGACACCTTTTCGTGGCAAAGGCCTACATTGATCGCAAGTCCCCAATCAACATAATGACTAGCACCTACTACAATTGGGTAATGAAGAAGCCTATCCCAACTAGGCAAGACCCCGATAATCCTAGGGTTAGGTGCAATTTTCTTGGTAGAGTTAAGGGATTGCCCGTTTATGTAGGTAGTTTCACGTTTCCTACGGACTTCATAATTGTGAATGATATTAGTACGGCCATAGATCCTAGCTTGTCCCACGTTATTCTAGGAAAACCTTTCATAGAAAGCACCGGGATGACCTATGACCCCTCGTTAGGAATAGTGCGATTCAAGGATGAGACCGATGACATAGCTTACCAAATGTCGTTTAAGGTTTAGAAGTTTTCATCACTCTCTGATGATGAAAAGGAACTTAAACTATCGGTCTATTATAGGAATGAGTAGGATAAAGAAAAAGGAGTAGATTATGTTATGGCTAAGATTTTCGGATTCTATAAGGATTGCTTGAACCTAGGACCGAAATATAAGACCGAGTGGGGAGAGGACGAACTCTTAGAGAGGTGTATCATAGGGCACTTCTACAACATGGAATCCCCCAATAGAGACCGTCATGAGGAAGAACGTGACGGTAATGAAGTTACGTAGGAGCACGACTACGAGTCTAGCTACAAGACTCATAAATAAAGTAAAGCGCTTCGTGGGAGGCAACCCATGCTTAATTGTTTGCTTGTTAGTGTCATATATCTTTTAGTGATTGTTTAATCTCATGTTTAAATTTGTAAAAATGCTTTATTTTGTTTTTAACCTCGTCTTAATTGCATATAAAGGTATTTTACATAAAGGACAAGTGTAGGGAGGATTACACACGTTTTCAAAAGAAATGTAAACATGAGAATAACAATTAATTAAAAGATATATATGTATGTTTGTTCGAGTCAAATGCTTGTATCGAGTCATAATGGATGTTTTGCAGAAATTTTTCCAGATTCTAAAGATGTAAATTTTCCAGAATTTTTTCCAGAAAATCGTAGACCAGTTTTTGTCAGGATAACTTGACGGCGTCAGGATCACAACCTGACGGCGTCAGGAAGGAGTAAAAACAACAGATTACTTTTTTCTCGTTTTATGAGCTACTTATAAATTTTTGGAATTTTCCAAGTCTTAATTTTCCAGAAATTCTGTAAACATCCATTCCACAAGCATTATATCCTAGTTTAGTCGAGTCTTATATATATTATTACCGCCTATTTTACGCGAAGGTTTCGTTTGTTTTCTTCAAGTGTGCATGTTTAATTTATCAAGAAGAAGTTACATAAGATTGGAAGGAGCTTTTCACGCATACATTCTTCTTGGAAAGGATTTAACCACTACTTCACACACGGATCCTACCGAGCTAATCAGGGGAGTATTAGTTTCTTTCGTTTGTCATTACCTTCTATTATCATAACTTTGATACTTTCGGGGAACATTGGGGACAATGTTCAGTTTAAGTGTAGGGAGGGAAAATAAAACGGGAACTTTGAAACTATGCTTATCCTTGATTATTTGCTTTGTCCAATTGTATTTGTGTAATAAACCATGAGAAAATGTCGGTCAAGGTAATTTTTGCACCAAATTTAAAATTTTTTATGACATATAGGAGTGGGCCATTAGTCTTAACAAAAGCGTCTCATGGATAGGAAGTTGCATGACTAGCACAAAAACCCTTTACCACCTAAATTCCACCCAAAATGTGAGGATCGCCCTTAGATTAGTAGGAATTAAAGCATTGATCTTTAATGCTTAGAGTGTGAACCGGTAGTACATTAGATTCTAGAACTTGTTTTTTTATGCATTCCGAGATCGCTAGTAAGACTACACTTTTGTAGTTAGGAATAACTAAATGATAAGAGGCATTAGGATAACCCTTGTTTGATACCCGTAATATAATTACTTCTTCCACATCGGTTGAGTAATTCCCCCACACCATTTGCGTTGTACTCATCTTTAGTACACGATACCCCTAGTTAACCCCTCAGAGCCTATCCTTTTCGCGGTTCTCGTGATGTTTTGGTTTTTCCGGAATATCAATGAAGAGCATTGTTTACACCCCACCCCCAAATGTACACCCAAATCGCCTTAGCCTACCTTGTATGCACTCACTTTTAGTGCATTATTGTTATCACCCTAAACCCTTAGTTCAATTATCTAGTTGCTTGCATGAGTTGCTAAGTCGAGTCATATCCTTTGTACACAGTTTTGGGACGATTGGGACTCATGGGAAAAGTTAAAGTTTATGAAATGACTAAAAGGGAACGTTAAATTCCCTTATTTGTGTAATAACGTACCCCAAGTGTTTTGATCTTTTCAATTCGGGTCAAATTAGTGTTAGAGTAATAAAAACTCAAGTGTAGGGATGTGCCTATAAATCCCTTTCATTTTGATGTTACCGTAGAGTATGGTAGAGTAAAAGTGTATGAAAAAAAAAATCGAAAAAAATAGAAAAAGAGAAAAAGAAAAAAAATAGAGTGTTGAAAAAAAAATACGGGCTACCATCCTAAATCTATCTTTAAATTTTTGTTTGTTTGTTTCAGTTATCTAGAGTTTAGAGTGTCGAGCCTTGGCTTAGCAACGCCATTCTTCATATGCTTGTAACATAGAGATTTTTGACTTGCCACCACTAAATAGCCTATCCCACCAAACCCTTTGTTTCCCTACCGTAAGCCTAACGTTACAACCCTTTAAAGACCTCTTTGATAGTCTTTCCTAGGTGCTTACGCCAAAGCGATGGAGGTTTGATCTATTCTCAAGCCTATGGTAATCTATATACTAGGACCGGTTAATGAGTGTTTATCTTCCATTTCCACTTTGATATATTTCATATACACCCGAGAGATGTGAGTATCCAAACACCCCATGTGAGGTGCTAGTATGTAATTTCCGTGCTTGTTATGACTTTTGCGGGGCTTATATGTGTTGTGTACTGTTTTAAACCAATGCTTCATGACCCCTAACTTATAAATTAATTGGCTAAAAGCACATTTGCTTGAGGACAAGCAAATACCAAGTGTAGGGATATTTGATAAGGTTTTAAAATGTACCTTTTTGAGGGGTCGTTTAAGCCCTTATTTGATCACTTTTGTATCCGTTATTACTTAATATCGTTCCTTTTCACTTTTTAGGTCTCTCGAAGGCAAATTGCTGTAATGACACTTATTTGGACGAAAAGGTGCGGATATACGAAGAAAATGGCCAAAGTCAAGAATCGAGACACTCAAGCTGCTAAAACACAAGGTGATGGCGTCACTGCTTAACTGCGACGCCGTCAGAGCACTTCTGTGACGGGACAGTAGCCAAATTGCTTATTTTCAAGTGACGGTGTCAGGCTTTAAAAGAGTAGGCCGTCGCAACTCAGACGGCCAAGATTTGATCCAGACGGCGTCAGAGACTGAAGGGCACGGCGTCACAAGCACAAGGTGACGCCGTCGCAAGACTAAAGTGGCCAAGACGAAACCCTAATGACGGTGACCAGACGGCGTCACAACTCATAAGGTGACGCCGTCGCACTTGTAATATTATATATAGAATCCGAATTTTTCAGTTTTAGTGTGTAGTCTTTTGGAGTAAAAACCTAAACCGAACCAAGGCTGTCTTGTACAGTATTTTAGGGTTCCAAACCCTATCTTACATCAAGATAAGTGTTTTACTTCATTAATTCAATTATGTCTTCAATTATTTGTGTGTATGCTTGCATGTTCTCCATGTCCGGCTAATTTACTTGTGTGTTTGCTTAGGGAATATG
Organism: Chrysanthemum makinoi; assembly: GCA_910596185.1. Taxonomy (NCBI): domain Eukaryota; kingdom Viridiplantae; phylum Streptophyta; class Magnoliopsida; order Asterales; family Asteraceae; genus Chrysanthemum; species Chrysanthemum makinoi. The sequence goes on along the minus strand of OU343225.1, from coordinate 142,866,837 downwards.
AAACTTAATTATTGAATATTGATTGTTTGTCTCTTATCTTAATTGTTTAATGATCTAGTAATGTGATAGGTCATTCGTTGTGTAATTAATGCTTGATTAATCTTTGTGAACCTTAGACTATAACACTTAGAGCGGTTGTAGGCTAAACCACCCAAAGAGTGCCTTAGAGTTAGAGTTTATAATTCCTAGAGATTTTTGTAGACGAGACCCTTTAGTAAGTTCAAAGAGTTAGGGATAAATGCATACCCTACGACTTTAGACACACAACGCGATTAAGGGTAAGGACGTGACAATTCAACCATCAATAGGAGATAATTAAGGAGTAATAAAACCTAAGTGAACACATCTTTAAACTATCATATGAGCACACAATAATTAGACATAGACTACATACACCTTAGATTAGATAATTAGACAAGTAGAGTAATCGGTAGTAATACCAACCCCCAAATCCAAACCCCGAGATTCGTACCTTTCCATTTTCTAAAAAATATAAAAAAGATAAAAAAAATAATCTTCTTCAACCCCAACCTTAGCGTAGTAACTTCTCACTAGCATTCCTATTCCCCTAGAGAACGATATCAATACCCGTGGCTTACCCTAATACTACACTACAACGATTAGGTTCACTGCCTAGGGTGTTATAAAACTTGCTCGAAGAAAAGGAAGTTCGTTTGACCTCGAACGAAGCGTGTAGCGTTATCACTTGGTTCACAAAATATGGAAGGTTAGATTATGAGAAGCACCACCCCTTCCAAGGATGGAAGGGGTATTTATAGTTACAAACATAACGACCTCCTATCGGCCTGTGGATCAGGTATATAATGGGTAAAGACTCGTCCTTCCTCCACGGTGTTACACTAAACTAAACTACGCTACTAACTAACTAATAAACTAATAAATAACGTAAAACACTACAAGTCTACGAGCTAACATATGCTAGACTATAATTGGGGTGACCGACACTTTAACATGGAATTTCCAATTCCTAACAATCTCCCCCTAAGGGAGGTCACCCCATGAAATACATTTTGCTTCCTAGCATTCTATCATTGACTTCGTTCTTGAGCTCGTAGACTTGAATTCTTCACTTGTGCAATCTTTGTGCATTTGTAGCGATTCTTCAAAGTCTGCATTGAATTGTACTTTTAGTGAGGCCTTTAACTGATCTACATCTTTGATGATCTTCGAGCTTTCATTGAGATCATCAGCCACAGCAAATCTCTGGATCACCCTTTATTGTGTTGCCATAATGTGTTGTTGTGACTTTCAAACCGACATGCTCACACTTTTGGATCATGACATCTTTCCATTAGAGTAGCGGAAGCTTTACTGGCTCATGATATTTGCAGCAGCGTAGCAGAAACATAGTATAAAAATATCAGAGCCAGGTTATGTAGATATGCACCAGTCATGATTTCTTCAATTAAGTGTGGATGTTGTGAGCATGCGGCTTTGTATTGACTCCTCAATTCGATCTGCAATCGTCGGGGTGTACCTGCATACGACAGTTAGCAATAAAGCGCACGAAAGTGTCTTTGATCACTTTCGTTGAATTGAGGTACACGGCCCACGGTTCCCCGTTGATCAGTACAAGTACTGCCTGTGATCAGGTAAGATTCCTAAGAATCTCCTTGACAGGGTTTCGCAGCTATTCAAGCCGTTCTCAAACCGGAACGTCTCAAAGAAGACAACACGGAGTGAGTGAACCAGCGAATTGAGATTCACTGATTGATGAAAAATTGATTTGAAAAACAATCGCGTATTGCTTGAAGAAAGAGTTTTGCAATATGACGAAGGTTTTATGAGAAAGATCAAATTTCAATCAAAATACTTTTTGTATTAGAGAATGAGTAGACATTCGATGTGCTAGTGAAAAGAAGAGATTCGCACATCGAACGGTTTTTCTAAAAGTATTTTTCAATCAGAGATACTTTTTGTGTTTGAAAATGAATACACATTCGATGCGCTAGAGAAAAGAAGATTTGCACACCGAACGGTTTTTCCAAAAGTATTCGTCAATTCCAATCCTGGACTAAGGTTGATTCAATAGTGAATCGCCCCATCGTTTCTGTCCAGTTGTCACAAGCTTGATCTTACGAGAAGATCTCACATGTCACCTACCAAGAGCTTGTTTGATGTTGGCTCTAGAAGGCTTTCCATCTTCATCGTGAATATTGAACATATCACTCGGATGTTCTGGCAATTACCACAAGGATAATGCGTAGGACTTTTAATAAATTCTTACTTTCCACATTGTGCGAAACAGTAAGCCTTCAGGAATAGTGTGTCCTAATGAGATATAGTGGATGATCTCGTGGCTCTAGACTCAATCGTGCACATTTGGTTCCTATGCCGGAGACTAGGGAGAGAGTCTCCTTCTTCAATATCAACAATCTCTAAGAGAAAGTCGATAGATTATGTAGGTTCCCCGTGAGAATGAAACAAGCCCTTTTAAGAGGAACTTGAGTAGCTTGGGAAGTTTAGTGCAGTGCATCACTGGGTCCATGACGTCTTGTCTTCAATACCAGTGTTACCTTAGTAAACACCAGTAGCATATGTATTGAACCCGGTTTCTGCCCTAAGGTTGAATTATTGGAGGGCTATTTATTTTCACCCTTTTCACATTCAATTCTTTTTCATTCTTCAACCCCTTCAGTGCTTACCGAGACTTCATAACTAGAACCTTGTTGGGTTTATTCCAGTACTAGCTCTGTCTCAGTCCGCACTCTTCCCATATTCTCATTTTTCTCCTTTTTTCATCATACCTAAGGACTCTACACTATCTAGTGGATTGTCCCTGGGTAGATCCCTTCGGTTCTGGCGGATCGTGGGAACGAATACCTAACCTCACCATCCTTATAACTCCATACATAAATTAAAATGGTCGGTCTTTTGGTACAGTTCATTCTTCCTTGAAACCAATTGAAAAATCATTTGGAAAAACAATCAAGGTACTTGTGATACGAGATCAAAGCATTTTGTACCTTAATAGTTTTGATCATTTAGAAAAACTCCCCCTCAACATGTGCATATGATTTAGAAATTGTTTAGCACATGGAGGCAAGAGAACTTTGAAATATTTTCTTTGATCACAATTTTCATAGAAAAAGCCATTTGATTTTCTTGGTAAAATTCTCCCCCTCAATATGATAGTTTATTTTCTTTTGAAGCCATTTGATAGTTTATTTTCTTTTGAAATGCTCCCCCTCAATATGTGCTTCGAGATTCGAAAGCGTTTAGCACATATGAGAGAGCATCCTGCACAATTGAATCAAAACGATCACCTTTTATCAAATTTCATTATTAAATCACAAATTCTCCCCCGATCAAAAATATCAAACCCTTTGAGATTTTGTATCCCAAGTGATTTAATAAGGTTTAGAAAACATGGGAGAATATGTGGCCTGGTTTAAATACTCATCTTGTTTTTGGATAAATGCTCCCCCTCAACATGTGCATTATGTATATTGAAATCGTTTGGCACATGGAGGCAGGAGTGCCTTTAAAGTACTAAAACCAATTCAATTTAAACAAATTTGAGATTTAAATCACGATCTCTCCCCCGATCAAAATTTTCAAACCAATTGAGATTTTGGATCCCGATTGATTTAAATCATTTAGAAAGTTTTAGGGAAAGACATGGCAAGATTCAATTTTTGAAAGATGACAGATAAGGACCATTTAGACATTAAAGATTGTTAGTGTCAGGTATGATAGTTTTAAGAGATCTTTTAGTAAAATAAAACAACTTCACAATCAAACAAGAACATAAAAAATTTCATTTTGAAAGACCTTGATTCAAAAGAAAAATCATACCATGACATAACATTAAATCTTTAGATCACCACTTATTATCGTACAAAACGGACTTTTGTGAAGAAATATCGTTTGAAAATATTTTATTTTAAATCACTCTCTCCCTCAATCGATGACCGTAGTCGATGATTGAGTGACTTAAGTTTTGATAAAATGAAGTCCCGTGATTTTCAAAATTAAGTCCAGTTTATTTTCAAAACAATATTTTTCCATTTATTAAAACAATATTATTTAAAAATTGTTTTTAAACAAATGTTATCATCCACTACTTGTCCTGCACAAAGATACGTTAGGTGGTTGAGCTGCATCTGTTGATGTTGCTGCTGTAGGGCTTGGAAGAAAAACCGTCTGCTAATGCAGTGAGACTTCTTACGTTGCATTTTAATGCCAACTGAGGTCAAATTAAGCTCCGTTTCTTCAATCACTTAGAAGAAAACCATCTGCTGATGCAGTGAGACCTCTTACGTTGCATTTTTCCATGCCAACTCTCCTTGGAAGTCCAATTAAGCTCCGTTTCTTCATTTGTCAACCCAAGATATAGTTACCCTTTCCTTTCGGCATCCAATCATATTCAGTTGTGGGATCCGGATCGGGAACATTCTTATATACCAATATACCTGCATACGTTAGTGAACACACATACAGATATATGGTGGTCGACATCACCCAAACAGCAATCGACTAATAAAAGTCAATGCAACATAACAATCAGATCATATAAGGTATGGGAATAATGTGTTAATCAATCTATAATCATCTAATCCTAACAATCACATCCTAGAAACCTAGTCCTTCAACATAGGCAATTATATTTTTTCAGATAAGCACGTAGGATGATTAAGAAAGTCCGTTAGATGATGTAAATTTGAAAAACATTCTCCCCCTCAATCAATGACTCTTTCTTTGAAAAGTTTAAAAGCGCTGAAGTCATTGATTGAGTTTTCAATTTTTACGAAAACTCTGAATCTGATTGATTTACAAGCAACTCATTTTCCATCATTTTGTTAAAACAAATATTTTTCTGAAGAATTATAGAAGGAAAAATATTTGAGTAGGAACAGCAGTCCTTCGACATACTTTCCTCAAATTTTTTTTAGGATAAGTGCACGAAATATAAGAAAAATGGTTTAGCGTAGCACTTTCCTTTCTTTAAGAGCGGGTTGCTATCTGAATTTTGACATGTTTTGAAAAAGAATATTTACACCTCCTGCTCGAACTTCATCTATGGTCTCGTGCCATTGTTGAATGACATTTCTAAGACCGCAGATGTTATCGAAACCAGAAGACATGTCTTGAGAAAACATATTTTTGGTATTTTTAAATTTTCTGATTTTTATGGGTTTTTGTTGGTTTTATATTTTTCTATTTTCTTTTGCTGGTTTTATATTTTTGTATTTGGTTTTTCTGATAAATATATACAAAGATAGAGTAGATGATATAGTTTAAGAAGATGATGATACGAGTACCGAGATAAGGATATCGAGCAGCCCCGTTGTAGAAGATAGAAGTCATCATCCCTAAAACTTTCACCACCAAAGCTTCCGAGGCTCTTGCATTGAAGAAAGAAATTGAACCATCTGAAAGTGAGACTTTGGTAGCTTCCCCCCCCAAACCGAAAATCCTTTAGCTGAGCAGATTCAAAGCTTTCTTTCAAGCTTCTCTTAGCCAGGTGCACAAAGAAGCACACCATTATCATCGAACTTGCTGCTCCTTTTAAGAATAATCACCGTGATTCATCGTTCGAGGTTATATCATCCAATAGAAGAATAGCAACGTATCATCCCACACATAAATAACTCTTCTCAAATTTCATTCTACTGAAGTCTGACGCAATCCATTCCAAAAGGTGTCAAGAGACCACTTCCCCCGAGTAGTTGAATAGATGCAGCCCGTCTCTTAGAATAGAGCTCAAGAGCCCGAATACACAAATAGAGTTCCAAAGAATAAATGATACAACAACCCAATGCACATTTATCTTTCCTGATGATTGTGTATGAAGCTCAAGAACCCGAAGTACCCGAATGCCCAAAGAGAGAATAACCGATAACATTGAAGAAGCAGGCCGAATCACTAATTATCTTTGCGGAGGACTATCTCAGCGGATGTCAACTCCGGAATAAGTGATTATATCTCTGAATCACTGATTAAGCCCTCAAGTGAAACAGCTGAGCATCCCCAATGTACACAATCTCTCTCCCCTGATGATTGTGATAACATCAAAATCATCACACACTTGTGTACCTCTTTTATCTTCAGAAACTTTCTATTACATCACTTCCCCCACATAGTTGGAATAATAACACTAAAAGCCTTGATGAGTAAAACCTTGAGATTCTCTGCGGTCATGACAATTGTCTCCCCGGGATATCTTCAATCACTTAGAAGAGTTAAGTTCATCAAGTTTACTCGCCATGAGTCAAACCTTGAGTTTCTCTGCGGTAATAACATTTGTCTTCCCGGGATATCTTCAATCACTTAGAAGAATTAAGTTCATCAAGTTTACTCGCTTTGTGTTTAGATGTGTGTCTCCTTCCCCCTTGCTGGTTTTGATACTTCATAATCAGCAACATATTGTAAGCCCGTATACAAGAAATCTTTTTGAGAAGATCATAATTAGCTCAGATGTATCTGTGAGAATCAACTTGCTGAAGAAACAGAATGAGCAAGTCTAATTGGGGATTAAATATGACATTTCACCCTCCCCCAATTAGTGCTCTCCCCTAAATCGACAATTTGTTTGATAAATGCCCGGATTAAGAAGAAGTCTTTAGATCGTTAAATGCAATTCGTCTTTTAGTCTTCTAACATGTAGCAGAAAATGTAGAAACGACTGTAGACTCGACCTTCTTCAAGATTGTCCAGTTGGGGAATAGATGGTTAACCTCTTCATCACACCAAAAAGCATCCCAATTAACTTACATCTTGCAAATCCCCTTAACTAAAAATCCCTCCCAATCAAACAAGAACAGAAAGATGTTCATTAGGAAATCAGCAATCAGCCCGCAGCGAACACACTAAATGGTAACACCAAACTAACAATCACATCAAACAAGAACAGAGAGATTGTTCGGAATCATCATGTTGATGTGTACGTGAAGCATTAACCGAAAACACTTTGTCAATAAACTCATCAGTCCGTGAGAAGATGTTAACCAACGGCTCTTAGAAGAAAACTCCATGTGAAGATGACCCGATAAGAAGAAGCTCGCTTCTTACATGAGTTTGGAGCCGTATGACCATTTATACACTGAAGTCAATCAACATGCTGTAAATTCACACTTCTTCTCCCCCTCAAGAATTGCATACGGAGTTGCCATTCTTGATTAAATAAGTGAAATCATCCAAATGTAGTCTATTCACACTTCTCCCCCGCAAAATTAGCACATGATGTCACCATCGTCATTATAGTTGAGCAAGTGGAATAAGAAAACATTCAACAATAGCCCGGTTCACTTGATAATTGAAGCGCATGGAAAAAGCATGAAGCATGTTGATGAGAATGGTCATAATAAGAAGATTTCTCTTCTTCAAAAGATAAAGCGCACTAACACATACACTTTTCTTTTCTTTGGAGAACGAGGCATGAACTGTAGTGTTCATACGTCATTATGTTGATGTACGAGGCCTGAAATGATGTGAACAGACGTCATAATCTCTCTCTTTTCATCTCTCTTGGCAAAACATGTAATCAACCCCATTATCATTCAGTAGGCTCTTTGTTGTGACAGCTGATGGAGAAAACCCAATGTGATGAATTTGACCATGAAGTAAACTAACCCGAACTCGTGACTTAAACTTGCACATATGTAACAAAGAGCGGTGCCGATTTCCATTAGCATCTCTAAGTACTCTCTAAGTACTCTATACTCTTTATCCAACCAACCATCAAGTAATAGACGTACATCACCTCTTGAAAATCCACAATTGAATGTGACACTGATCACTACAACGTAACTCCTTAAAGTGATAGTTATTTTGTGGTGGTAAGATACCAATTCCCCCAAGTGGAAAAAAGAAAAGGAAAAAGTCACCCAACAATAACTAGATTCCCAAGTCTTCATTTTTGATAATAAGCTTGAACAAGGATCATGAAGAATCTTCATCCAACCATCCCCGATACCTTCAGATACTAAGTACACTCGCCCGTGATATTTCACTTCAACCTCAAATAAATAATAGTGAATTAACCCCATTGTCACATCTTCTAGTTAAAAGCTCAAATCTAGCCTCCTTTGACGTTTTAAGTGAACTATGATAATGGTTTTCATCCCGACCATGGTCAAAAACACATAACCCCGTAAAACCTTGTAATAACCAAATTGCCATGAAGACAACCCAAACACACACCCAATTCATGAAGTAAACCCTTTTATCCCTTCTTTGAAGCAGAAACCGTAGCACCAACATCAGATAAGATCCAGAATTACACTTTCCTTTCTCCAGGATGGTTCCATCATTACGGGATTTTACAATTCTATAGTTTAAACCGAGAAATAGATTCTTTCGCGGGATTTTACAAAACCAAGAATAAACCGTAAGATAGATCCGGAAATGCACTTTACTTTTACCAGGATGTTTCCATTGTTACGGGATTTTACAAGTCTATGATTTAAATTGAGAAATAGTTTCTTTCGTGGGATTTTACAAAATATAGACAAAACCGTAAACAATATCAGTTTGAATGTGTAATGACCACTTTGGTTTCGGTGAATATCTGTTTTAGGGGAACATGCAGCGGTTCATTAATGGTTCATTATCCAAAGATCAACAATATCATCACCCATCCAGTAAACACTTTGGTAAACACATCAATCACGCATTATGTCGGCTATTTCAGTGACAACATGGTGAAGTATACCCGATATGCCAAACTTGATCATGAAGTGAAATTCCCCAGATTTGTTACTTAAACTTGTACTAATCCTTGTGAAGAAGAAACGGTGTACCCAATGTACAAAACCTCTTGACGTATCCTCAACTGCGTGAGACACCAAAGTGATAGTTACTTTGTGGGTTAAGCGAGAAAGAATCACAAACGTAACTAAATAGCCAAGTCTTTATCACACTCTATAAATGCCCAAACAAGTCATCTTCGTGGATGGGAGAAGAAAAAAGAAGTAAACACCCTCGGAAATACTCACTTCAAATCCAAATAAGAAATACCAAATACAATCAACCTCGTAATCAGCCAAGTTTCAATAACATTTAAAGCCGTAACAAAATAATATCCGTGTAAGTGTATAACCCAAGTAATCTCATATCTCAACAGATCTCAACATCGAATCACATTAAGTCCATTGTCTTTCCAAATAAACATTTTTGAACTGTCACTTCGATTCCATATTAATAATGCCGACCCAAGATATGTAATCATTTTTCAACTTTTCAGCGCAAGCCGTAAATTTATGTATCCCTCCGTGAAATTTAATCATACCAAAATACCACTCGATACCTCACTTAACACCAATTATTATCAAGACTATGTATCGTGAGGAAATTCATAGAATTGATAATTGTTTTATGCGAATGGTACCTTATGCCCGTTTTAACATATCTGGTCCAAAGCCCATAAACGAGTTCAAGTAACATAGCCCACATTCAAAACATTGGAATACCCGATCCAGCACAAGTAAGGCCCGTTCATCAAACAGGGAGTGTATCAAAAGCCCACAAACGAAACCCAAAATTCCCGGGTACTTAAAGCAACTAATCTCACTCATACCCTAATACTCCTCATTATAACCAAACCCTAAATACTCTCTAAAAAAAAACGCCCCCATATCTCTTTCCCACATATCAGCTTGTCATCAAGACCTAAATCCACTCAACTTAAACCCTAATCTCATATTAGCACAACCATTCGCCACTCTCCTTTCTTCCAAAACAGACGAGATATTGCCACAGGGATGGCACAAGATCTTGAAACGGCTTTGAGATCACCTCATGGACTTAAGGTAAGATGGGTAGCTGATTTCACCATATGAATACTCGAACAAATGAGAAAACAGTTTAACATTAGTTGTTAAAAATGTTTTCATATTCGGACAATACTAATAACGAGTAATTCATTCTTGTATTTGTTTATGATGACCGAAAGAAAAAGACCTAGATAAGACAATCTTGTTTTAATCTAGCTTTGATTTTCGAAAAACAAACAACAATATTAGATCAGTGATGTATTCCTTTTTGTATACAACTAATCAAGAGTTAAGAAGATAACTTGATAGTTGTATTTCTTTTCTTTTAATTTCAGATAAAACACATAAAGATCAATGATGATAATTGTTTCTTCTTATGCCTTTGGCTTGATGTATCTTTGAGAAATCCTAAGAAACAAATCTGAGATCTTTTTCCATTTTCATTTCGTAATACCATATGATTTATGGATCTGTGATGAGAACACTTTCGTTTCAATGACTCTTAAGGTCTTGAATTGGTCATTTGACATGGACGAAAGAAAGGACTCTGAGATCGATTTAGGTTTTAAGTATATCATTAAGTAATGAGTCTTGATCTATGATGCATGTTTATTTCTTGAATAAGGACTATCGGAAGTCATATATTAGTGAACCAAGAAATACGAGGCTGAGATTATTTGTTTTTGTTATGAGTCTTTGAACATGAACCTATGATGTATTATTGAAACTGAGGTCGTGAGTCCATTTGGCATTGATTCGGAATGAAAGGGAAGATTGTGATTCGGGTTATGCAAAAGTTGTAGTGTAACAGATGTGATATAGAATATGGTTTTGAGGTCAAGTGGTCATGGTCAAATCTCTACTTCTACCTTTCTGTCAAGTCAAGTCGCTAAGCCAAGTCGCTAAGCGCTACGACTTGTAAAGACAAGTCGCTGTGGTTATTTGTGTCAAGTCGCTACGAGACATTCAATGAATCTGGACATGATACATTGACAAGTCGCTAGCAAGAAACATATGACCAACTCGCTATGAAGAATAACCCAGAAAAACTGAAGATTGCATCTGTTTTGACCTCTTGAAACTGACCAGAAAAACCCATTGTGACCCATGTTTGACAGCAAATATGACTGTTTGACCACCATAACTATCACAGATTGGTAACAAAAACATGTGAGGATGAAACAGATTTGGACAAAAATATTGACACAAGACATATCCTTGACACAAACAATATCATCCCATAACATGACCATATGAAATCATGACCAAAACAGATACAATAAACCCTTGTTGAAAAAACTATTTATCCAAAGAAAAATGGAAGAAATATATTCTACCAACCAAAAGTGCAAAAAAAAGTTTTTTTTTTTTTTTTTTTTTTTTTATACAAGAATCAAAACCACAAAGAATCAACACAACACAATAACCATGGATCTGGTACCAATTGTAGGATCATAATATTTATTGTGTTTGATGATTCGGGTGGTCTTGGATGATCAAAATACATGTTAGACATTTTAGAGAGAGAAAGTAGAGAGATGGGTGTTCTTGGTAGAGACTTGGTTCACAAAATATGGAAGGTTAGATTATGAGAAGCACCACCCCTTCCAAGTATGGAAGGGGTATTTATAGTTACAAACATAACGACCTCCTATCGGCCTGTGGATCAGGTATACAGTGGGTAAAGACCCGTCCTTCCTTCACGGTGTTACACTAAACTAAACTACGCTACTAACTAACTAATAAACTAATAAATAACGTAAAACACTACAAGTCTACGAGCTAACATATGCTAGACTATAATTGGGGTGACCGACACTTTAACATGGAATTTCCAATTCCTAACAGATTCCCCAACTTTCAAACATTTACTTTTGGATCCTTGTCATAAGTAAAATATTGAAAATGGTTTGTTATCTTCGTCCTTAGACTTGAGATGCAAATAAGTTCTGTTATGTGTAGATATCATTTTTTGTAAGTATACGCAAAACGCTATCTGAATAAGGTAGTTATAAAGGCTATATTTCGGAGTGATGTGAAGCAGCATCCACAACACTTGTAGTCAATAAAGGATTTGTTACTCCAGTTGATATGTGCAGAAAGATACCATGGCGCCTCTCCAAATTTAATCGATAACTGTCCGCCGACCCAAAGGGTAATGCAAGATGATTCTTGATTACATTTGGTATATATGAATTAAAATCTATAACGTGATTCTAAATGGTTAAACTATATGGAATGATTTGAGATCCATTATCCATGGTTTAACGGTATCTATAACAAAGGATGATTACAAAGAAGACATTGAATAACCATGCTACTGAGAAACTTTTACGAAACTATTCTCTCAGACACTTTTAGTTAAAAAGCGAGTGAGAGCGTTTGCTAGGCGTTTCTGTTGTTAGTTTTGTGTGCCATTCGACACACCAACTCCCAAGTGGGAGCTGTTGGTTTTTGGAAGTTGAAAACATGACAAAACGATTAAAGGTGTGTGAGCCGATGGGGGCACACGCGATAAACACGAGTATACGTGTAGAACGTATTTTATACTTAAATAAAATTGTACCCGATATGCATGTTTTGACCCGATTACATTTAATTGACCCATGGACTATTTTTAGTTCTAAAGTGGGTCGAAGATGGATTGCCTTGGGCCTTGAGTTCCATCCGATTGGGTATGCAGGAAGGGGTGTTGGGTTTATTTTCTTGTCGACCAAGATAATGACTCCTACTAGGAGTTGGATTGCTTGACTATATAAACAAACACATCATACTCAAAACTCACGCATAAACAATACTCCCTAATCCCTAAACCGATCAAAATTATTCCCTGCTATAATCACTAAGTCGACTATCACTTTAGTCGATTAGTTTTTAACTTGGTTCATGATTCCTAAGCTTATGACGATTCAAGAAGTATTAGGTGTTTTGGTAGTTTCTTGCTGGTCTCCTTGTCAACACAATAACAGCAAGAAGGAGAGTTATTTTCCTTGTTTCTGGTCGTGCTAGTTCTAGGGCAGCAAACAAAAGGTGGACATCGGATATTACTTATCCGATATCGGGCAAGAAGCATTCAAGCTTCTTTTGGTTTGGTACTGTTCTTGGACAGAAGTTATTGGGCAGAAGTGAACTTGTTTCTTGGTGGTATTCTGCTCGTGACATATTCAAGTGACAAAGGTTGTTGGGTTTTATTTATACGTTCTCGACTAGCCGTTAATCGAACGTATACGTTATCGGGGTTTGTGTGTGATACTCATTGAGGTATCTATCTTTGATAATCGGGTTTTGTTTTGGTTTCTTGTTCGTTACTAAAGATCAATTGCCAAGCAAGGTTAGGCTTTCTTTTATCCCTTTTATTAATTAATTATTGTATTAATTAATTGTTTATTAATTACGTGTTATAACATAATTGCGATAACTAGATCCAATATCCGCTGCGTACTCGTAGAGGTTAATGGTTAACGTGTTCTAAAATCCCAACAGTTAGTTGTTCCATAGAGCAGTACAACCTGCCGGTTCTTCGCAAAGGTAAGCTAAGAAAATACCAACGAAGAAGCTACAAACTTATAGTTGGGAATTTCGGATACTTGTTTTAGAGCTTAATTATGTCTTTTTTTTATGAGCAGCTACTTCGAATGTTGGACAAACTAATCCCACTCACCTGGTATGACTGGTTACATTTTATATTTTCGAACTTTCATTTGTTTATCCATGTTATATTCATGCATATTATCTAAAAAAAATATGTAGACCCTTGATATGACCAAAGAACGGATCCGAAAGTTGTTCAGCAACGTATAAATTTCTGTTTCTTCATATGACACAGCCTGGGTAGCCATGGTCCCTTCTCCAAACTCACCCACGTCTCCTCATTTCCCTGAGTGCCTCAATTGGTTGATGGATAATCAGCTTAATGACGGTTCATGGGGTCTTCTTAATCATAAGGGAGGAGGGAGTGGGCACGGGTAGGCTCATCGAGTAGAGCTACCCGAGCGGGTACACCGTCCCTAGCTCATCGAGTACATGAATCGGGTAAGAAAATCGAGTTGGTGTTTGGTGATTCAAATTGAAAAAAATATCCGTTTGGGGACGTTGGGGGAGTCGCCAACGGCTACTTTGCCATGAATAAAAAAAATCTCTTTAAAACCAAACAATTCATACTCATTTTTCAAAATAAAAACACACAAAACACAAATAACAACACACACTAATCTTTCAAAAACACAAAACCATGGATCCAAGGAGTGGTAAAAAAACTTCCACCTCGCGTCAAGGTCGGTCTCAACCATCCCCGAATCAACCAAAACAAACTCCGTTAGGATTTAGCCAATTTTATTCTCAACCATCCCCGAATCAATTTTACGTTCCACAACCCCCATCTCCACATCAATTTTACCAATATAATATGGGTCCTCATCAAATGAATCCACAACACTACAACATCACTACTACAAGCGAGTTCTCCCCGTTCGAAAACATTGATGAAGACGGAGAGTACGTACCCGAAACACAACCACTACCAAACGAAGAAGACGAAGATGAGGAAGTTCAAGAAGTCGATCTGAGAGGGAAGAAAAAATCCTTCGCCGGGAGGAGGCCCCGTGAAGTTTGGTCGCCGGCACAAGAGAAGGCTTTGGCGAAAGCATGGATTCAAATCTCCGAATGTGGTGTTGTCGGTAATGAACAAAAGTCCGACGGTTTTTGGAAACGGATTCTTGAGCATTACGAGGCAAATTTGGGTTCGAGTTCACGAACTTTTCATGCGTTGAATACCAAGTGGAGAGCAATGAACACGGCCATGGGTATTTTCAACGGCTACTACCTCCAAGCGGTACAATTACATAATCTATACTTTATTATTTACAATTACATTATTTTGTTTAAGCTATACTTTTTATTTTACATAATCTATACTTTTTATTTACAATTACATTATTTTGTATATAATGTAGAAACGTGCTAAGGCTAGTGGGTGCAACGACTTGGACGTGGTGAGGCAAGCTGAGTCGGATTACTATACAGCAAAAAAAAGACAATTTACTCATACCAGGGCGTGGGAGGTTGTCAGAGGTCATGACAAATGGACGGAGCAAGAATGTTTTCAAGATATTGCCGGTGCGACAAGCAATTCTTCAAAAAGGAAGTCGGGGGAGTATGAATCGGCAAGCAACACCATTCCCGATATGAATGAAGACCCCACCCCTCCACTTGAATCAAGAAAGATGAAAAAGAAGCAAGGCGCATCCTCCTCGTCGATCTCAAGTGTTGCGGATGAAATCAACGCCTACAAACAAAAGAAGACACAATATTTGGAAGAAAAACGCGAGATGGCGAAACAATTGTTGGCTACACAACTCGAGGGGGCGAAGTTCAAGAATACACAACGGGAGATGAAGTTTTTTTTGGAGCCGCATGATCACATTCGCGATCCCGCTATGTTGGAATTAGTTCTTAGCCAAAAACGTGAACTTGTGGCCAAACACGGATGGGCTTGCAATTTTTAAATTGTAGTTTCAACTTTTTTTAATTTCAACTTATGTAATGTTTTTTTTTTAGTTGTAGTTTCAATTTTTAAGTTGTACTTTTTTAAAGTATTATGTAATGTTTTTATTTTTAATGAAATGGTATGTTTTTATTTTAAATATTGTATGTGATTTTATGTATTAAAAAAAATGAAATTCGGGTACTAGGGTACCACTCCCTCCACTTAGGGTAGTGTTAGGGTAAAATTGGGTAGTTGGAGGGTTTTTATTGGATAGAGGTGATGTGGCACCTAGGGTATTAGGGTACCACTCCCTCCTCCCTAACAACTCTTTACCCAAAGATACTCTCTCTTCAACATTAGCATGTATTGCTGCACTAAAGCGATGGGATGTTGGAGAAGATTGCATTAACAAGGGTATGTGGCCGGCTGTTAGCTCTCTTCGTGCCTGTTTGCTGTTAATATCTTCTAAATAAAAAGTCGACTTTTGTTGCAGGTCTATTATTCATTGAGTCAAATTTTACTTCAGCTACGGATAAGAATCAACCATCTCCATTAGGTTTTGACATCATATTTCCAAGTATGCTTGAGTACGCGAAAGACATGAACATAAATCTCACTTAAAAACAGTCGGATTTAGGTTTGATGCTACATGAGAGAGATCCGGAGATAAGGAGGTATGTTTAATTGGATTATAACACAAGTTGGATACCCGAGCACAGCGGCGGCGATAAGTATAGTTATATGTGTTTGTTTACCCGCTTAGTGAATTCGTTTTACAACACTCCGAATGTATATGTGTTTGTTTGGGTTACCTGCAGTTTTCCCGTGACATCATTATTCCCGCATATAGAAATACCCTCGCAATCTCTTACCCGTCAAACACTCCCCCTAAAAGTATATGATTTTGATGAATAAAGATTGTATTGATTGAAAAAAGGTTAAAATTGTCAAAATTTGAATCAAAATAAAATAAACCCACAAAAAATGTAAAAACTAAAAACTCATAAATATATAAAAATGGATGTTGAATTAAAGAGTACAAAATTTTAAAAAATATGGTGAAATTAGATTATAAAAAAATTAAATAAATAAATAAATATTTCAATTTGAAAATAAAGATAAATTTTTAGTTGATAAGTGACACATGTCACCTTATAACTGAAGTTCCTTATCTTAATTTTAGTGGTTAGGAGTTAGGCTTGTAGTCTGTTAAGAAGTGACACATGTCACCCCATGATTTAAGCTCATTTTCTTAATTTTTGGTTAAGAGTTAGGCTTGAAGTTAGGATCGGGCTATCCATGCATTATAATATACTAGTCGGATGCCCGCGCACAGCGGAGGCGATAAGTATAGTTATATGTGTTTGCTTACCCGTTTAGTGATTTCGTTTCACAACACTTCGAATGTATATGTGTTAGTTGTATGTGTTTGTTTGGGTTACCCGTAGCTTTCCCGTGACATCATTATTCCCGCATATAGAAATACCCTCGCAATGTCTTACACGTCAAACACTCCCCCAAAAGTATATGATTTTGACGAATCAAGATTGTATTGATTAAAATAAAGGTTAAATTTGTAAAAATTTGAATTAAAATAAAATAAACCCATTAAAAATATAAAAACTAAAAACTCATAAAAGTATATCAAAATTAATGTTGAATTAAAGAGCATAAAATTTTAGAAAATATGGTGAAATTAGATTATAAAAAAAATAAGTAGATCAAAAGATATTTCAAATTGAAAATAAAGATGAATTTTTAGTTGAGTAGTGACACATGTCACTTTATAATTGAAGCTCATTATCTTACTTTTGAGTGGTTAGGAGTTAGGCTCTAATGATTGGATCTCCTTATTTTAATTTTTGGTTAGGAGTTAGGTTTAGAGTGAGGTTTGGCTTTTACATGCATTATAATATAGTATAGATCGGATACCCGCGCATAGCGGCGGCGATAAATATAGTTATATAATAAATATAGTAAATGAATTGCTAACCCAACTCTCCTCGCAATTCCCTACCCGCTTAGTGAATTTATTTCACAACACTCCAAATGTATATGTGTTAGTTGCATGTGTTTGTTTGGGTTTTCCGTATCTTTCCCGTGATATCATTATTCCAAAGATATAAAAAGACCTTCACAATCTCTTACCCGTCAAACACTATCTCAAAAGTAAATGATTTTGATACATCAAGTTTGTATTTATTGCAATAAAGGTTAAAGTTATAAAAATTTGAATCAAAATTGAATAAACCTACTAAAAATGTAAAAACTAAAAACTAATAAAAATATATTAAAGTGGATGTTGAATTAAAGAGCACAAAATTTTAGAAAATATGGTGAAATTAGATCATAAAAAAATTAAACGAATTAAAAGATATTTAAATTTAAAAATAAAGGTGATTAATTAGTTAAGAAGTGACATGTGTCACCCTGTATTGGAGCTCCTTATTTTAGTTTGTTAGAACTCCTCCCTTTTTGTTATTTTTTAGTTAGAGAAATGACACATGTCACTCAATGATTGGAGTTCCTTATCTTAATTTTTTGTGGAGCCCACAACTTAAATGCTTTATATATTACTAGTTGGATACCCGCGCACAGCGGCGGCGAAAAATATAGTTATATAATAAATATAGTAAATAAATTGCTAACCAACTCTCCTCGCAATTCCCTACCCGCTTAGTGAATTCATTTCACAACACTCCAAATGTATATGTGTTAGTTGTATGTGTTAGTTTGGGTTTTCCGTATCTTTCCTGTGACACCATTATTCCCGCATATAAAAAAACCTTCACAATCTCTTTCCCGTCAAACACTTTCCCAAAAGTAAATGATTTTGATAAATAAAGTTTGTATTTATTGAAATAAAGGTTAAAGTTATAAAAATTTGAATCAAAATAAAGTAAACCTACTAAAAATGTAAAAACTAAAAACTCATAAAAATATATCAAAATGGATGTTGAATTAAATAGCACAAAATTTTAAAAAATATGGTGAAATTAGATCATAAAAAAATTAAACGAATTAAAAGATATTTAAATTTAAAAATAAAGGTGATTAATTAGTTAAGAAATGACATGTGTCACCCCATTATTGGAGCTCCTTATTTTAGTTTGTTAGAGCTCCTCCTTTTTTGTTATTTTTTAGTTAGAGAAGTGACACATGTCACTCAATGATTGGAGTTACTTATCTTAATTTTTGGTGGAGCCCACAACTTAAACGTTTTATATAGTAGTATAGATAATATACTAGTCGGATACCCGCGCACAGCGGCGGCGATAAGTATAGTTATATGTGTTTGCTTACCCGTTTAGTGAATTCGTTTCACAACACTTCGAATGTATATGTGTTAGTTGTATGTGTTTGTTTGTCGTAGCTTTCCGGTGACATCATTATTCTCACGTATAGAAATACCCTCGCAATCTCTTACCCGTCAAACACTCCCCCAAAAGTATATGATTTTGACGAATCAAGATTATATTAATTGAAATAAAGGTTAAAGTAGTAAAAATTTGAATTAAAATAAAATAAAGGGCAAATAACAAAAAAATGCATCGAACTTGACACTTTTTATAATTGTGTGTAGCTAACTATTTTTTTTTTATTGTGTTTACTGAACTTTTCTAAATTCGATTATTGTGTGTATTTTGTGACCATTTTACCCTTAATTTTTTCAAATTTCAAAGTGTAAAATGGTCATTTTACATGGCAGAATAGTTACAAAATACACATAATGATCGAAATTTGAAAGTTCAGTACATACAATAAGAAAAAAAATAGTTGGCTACACACAATCACATAAAGTGTCAAGTTCGATGCATTTTTTTGTCATTTGCCCTAAAATAAACCACTAAAAATATAAAAACTAAAAACTTATAAAAGTTTATCAAAATGGATGTTGAATTAAAGAGCATAAAATTTTAGAAAATATGATGAAATTAGATTATAAAAAAAATAAGTAGATAAAAAGATATTTCAATTTGAAAATAAAGACGAATTTTTAGTTGAGAAGTGACACATATCACTTTCTAATTGGAGCTCCTTATCTTAATTTTTAGTGGTTAGGAGTTAGGCTTGGAGTTTGTTAAGAAGTGACACACGTCATCTCATGATTGGAGCTCCTTATCTTAATTTTTGGTTAGGAGTTAGGCTTGGAATGAGGTTTGGTTTTTACATGCATTATAGTATAGATAGTCGGATACCCGCGCACAGCGGCGACGATAAGTATAGTTATATGTGTTTGCTTACCCGTTTAGTGAATTCCTTTCACAACACTTCGAATGTATATGTGTTAGTTGTACGTGTTTGTTTGGGTTACCCGTAGCTTTCCCGTGACATCATTATTCCCACGTATAGAAATACCCTCGCAATCTCTTACCCGTCAAACACTCCCCCAAAAGTATATGATTTTGACGAATCAAGATTATATTAATTGAAATAAAGGTTAAACTTGTAAAAATTTGAATTAAAATAAAATAAACCCACTAAAAATATAAAAACTAAAAACTTATAAAAGTATATCAAAATGGATGTTGAATTAAAGAACATAAAATTTTAGAAAATATGGTGAAATTAGATTATAAAAAAAAATAAGTAGATAAAAAGATATTTCAATTTGAAAATAAATATGAATTTTAGTTTAGAAGTGACACATGTCACTTTCTAATTGGAGCTTCTTATCTTAATTTTTGGTGGGAGTTTGTTAAGAAGTGACACATGTCATCTCATGATTAGAGCTCCTTATCTTAATTTTTGGTTAGGAGTTAGGCTTGGAATGAGGTTTGGCTTTTACATGCATTATAGTATACTAGTTGGATACCCGCGCACAGCGGCGGCGATAAATATAGTTATATAATAAATATAGTAAATAAATTGCTAACACAACTCTCCTCGCAATTCCCTACTCGCTTAGTGAATTCATTTTACAATCCAAATGTATATGTGTTAGTTGTATGTGTTTGTTTGGGTTTTCCGTATCTTTCCCGTGACATCATTATTCCCGCATATAAAAAGACATTCACAATCTCTTACCCGTCAAACACTCTTCCAAAAGTAAATGATTTTGATACATCAAGTTTGTATTGATTGAAATAAAAGTTAAAGTTATAAAAATTTGAATCAAAATAAAATAAACTTACTAAAACTGTAAAAACTAAATACTTATAAAAATATATCAAAATGGATGTTGAATTAAATAGCACAAAATTTTAGAAAATATGGTGAAATTAAATCATAAAAAATTAAACGAATTAAAATATATTTAAATTTAAAAATAAAGGTGATTAATTAGTTAAGAAGTGACACGTGTCACCCCATTATTGGAGCTCCTTATTTTAGTTTGTTAGAGCTCATCTTTTTTTGTTATTTTTTAGTTAGAGAAGTTACACATGTCACTCAATGATTGGAGCTCCTTATCTTAATTTTTTATGGAGCCCACAACTTAAATGCTTTATATAATAGTATAGAAGAAGAAGATAAAAGTATAGATGATCATTTAAAGGACAAAGGCTAAAGAAAACTAATGTACTTATCTAAATCTACCGAAATTCTTAGAGCATCTATAATGTATCAAATCTTTAAATACTTGATTATTTAATGCATAACTCTTTCAGACAATTTTTTTTGTTTCACAATTAATGCACAACTCATTTAATGGTAATAGCTTGTTGATTATCTTATCAAAGACATGGTGGTTTACAAGTCTTTCTCAAAAAGTTATCTTCAAAGTCTATCTCCTAATGCATCAAGTCATACCAATAGCTTTTCTAAATAGTAAAAAGTCTTTGTAGAACTCTTGCATTGTGGATGCTTTTATTAAACTTTAAAAAAAAAATCCAGTATGACTAGTTTACATTTAAATTTAAAACAAAATGAATAATTTTTTTAACAAGGTTGTAAAATCGGTCAGTGGTATGTCGGGGGTCAACCACCTTCAAGCATAAATCGGTCTTGGAGGCGATATATCAGCTTCTCCTGGGACCATAAATTATAAATTATAAAGGAATTAATTTTTATTTTAAATATTGCTAAAATTATATCAACAAATAAAGATATGTAGATAATTTTTAGTCATCAAGAAAGAAGAAAAATTCAAGGGGCTTATTATTGCTTCCCTATTTTGGAGGGGAGGTTTATGAAAATGAAGATATTTAAAGCAATTATCAAATAATTAAACTGCAAATAACTACAAAGGATAAAACTACAAATGATAAACATTTGTGATCATACTCACACACACTGCTTTTTAAGTGATTTGACTAAAATATCCTTACCTTCATCTTTCGCATCTTTAGTTCTAAATTCCAACTTTCCAACTACCAACCATCACTGACAAATCGTTCTTAATTATGAGAAATTGGTGCAGGATTTGATGGTTGGTAGCCGAAAAAAGTCATCGGAATCCAAGTTTGAGGATGATAAAAATGAAGATTGAAGAATAAAAGGGTATTTTAGTCAAATCACTTAAAAAGTTATTCATTTTGTTTTAAATTTGAATGTATAATAGTGTTGGTAGCCTGAATTTGGGATTGAAGATAAGAAAGATGAACAGCAAAGAAGAAAAGGGTATTTTAATCAAATCATTTAAAAAGTTATTCATTTTGTTTTAAATTTAAATATATACTAGCATACCAGACCTTTTTAAACTTCAATAAAAATTTAGGTAAAATGATAAGTACATAATTTTTTGGGTCTTTTGATTTGAGCCTTTTGATGCCTAGGGGTTCTAAAGTAATGTAGGTTTATACTGCAAAGTGCAAACGAAATAATGATTTAGAATAATCAGCAACAAATATATGGTGAATGTAAAACATAAAAGTCTTTACCTTCGAATCTTTATCTGTTATCATCACAATTAGGTGTTATTCAAATGAGAAGGAAGCTGGATAAATTCACTTATTTCACACAATTCTTCTGGTCATGCCTTTTCCTCTTTACTTTCTATATTGCCATATGCAATGATGGAGATGGACTACTTGGGATCAACAGAATTCTAAAACTACGTAACCAACTGCTTTCACACCGTACGAACAACATCCGGAGCAAGGACCCCAACAGTTTGGAAGTACATGGCATATATTTCAGAAGGACTCGGAAATTCATATGACTCGGAAATGGTGATGAAATATCAGATGAAGAATGGGTCTGTCTTAAACTCACCCTCAGCAACAGCTGCTTCTCTTACACGTAATCAAAATGCTGGTTGTCTACATTATCTAACTTCACTCTTAGATAAGTTTGGGGATGCAGGTATTCCATCGTTTCTTATCCTCCCGTGTCCTAATCCTACATGTGCACGAGTCCTACATTTTACTAACTAACTTATGTGGTGAATCCAGTCCTAACAGTTTACCCTCTTGATTTGTATTTCCGGCATTCCATGGTCGACATACTTGAAAGATTGGGAATAACATCACATTTCTTGGTGGAAATCCAAAATGTTTTAGAAGAAACATACAGGTAACTGATGATCATTAGGGTTGACCAAATGAGTTTATATTTAAAAAATAAAAATCTAAGAGTGCTCAATATATGCAACTCATTTGCTCAACATTAGGTGTTGGGTCCAGGGCGACGAGCAAATATTCAAGAACGTGGCCACTTGCGCTCTAGCCTTTCGGATATTAAGAACCAATGGTTATCAAGTCTCCTCAGTTATATTTCACTATCACAAACAAAGGTGAGTCCTATCCACAAAATCTTGTTGTCTAATTCGTTTCATTAATTACTTGGCTTGTGGCTTAGATCTTTTGGCTGAAATTACCAAAGAATGGGACTACATGAATCTACTAGAAGTGTATCCGACATCACAGATTATCAATCAAGCGGAATTGTCTTTCGGAGAACAAAACTTGAGGGCCGTAGATATCATTAAACAGAAACTATCCACTCCTTCAATCAGACGGGATAAATTTATCCAAACAGAGGTGTTTACTCGTATTATTCTCCCTTTTTAGTATAGCATCATTCTATTCATATCTGAGGTAATCTATGAAGCTGATTTGTTTTACTAAATCAGGTGGACAATGATCTTAGTTTCCTGGTTAATCCCAATTTCGAATGCATGTCCACTAGAAAAAATATACAGAATTACAATGTGAAGGATACAAGAGTGTTGAAGACTACCTATCGGTGAGTTTTTTTTGTCAGCTTTTTTCTTAAACAACAAAAATTTGGATTACCCCGGGCTGGCAGTAGAAGACTTTAGTTTGTACTGCATATAAATTTCTAAATAATGTACTTTAATGTCAGTTCATTGAACATTCACAACGAGGATTACCTAAAGTTAGCAGTGGAAGATTTTAACGAACGACAATCTATTTATCGTGAAGAATTGACAGGTCTTGAGAGGTGCTTTTTTTTTTTTTTTAATCTCCAGTTCTGCAACTGTCAACTTGTTTTTATAGATTAATATTTTGATTTACAATGAAATGATGATTTCTCGTTAGGTGGGTGGTAGAGAATAGATTGGATCAGCTCAAGTTTGCCAGGCAGAGGACAGCACCGTTTTATGTCGCTGGTGTTTTAGCTATACCTACTCCGGAACAATCAGATGCTCGTATTTCCTGGGCCAAAAATGGCCTCCTCACTCTCATCATTGATGACTTCTTCGATGTTGGAGGCTCTGTGTATGAATTGACGAACCTGATTCAGTGTCTTGAAAAGTATATCTTCCTTAGATAATCTTGTTCTATAACTGATACTATTATTTTAGGTTCTAAACGCGTGCAAGTATTTATTACTATGAACTGCAGATGGAATATAAATGTTGACACTGATTGCTGTTCGGATGAAGTTCGCATATTGTTTTTAGCGATACAGGCTGAAGTATGTTGGACTAGAGATAAAGCCTTTAACTTGCAAGCACGAGACATAACAAGTCATGTTATTGAAAGTGTAAGACAAATGCAATCATCTACTTTACTTGAACCAGATAAAAATAATGCCAATATGGTTTGATTTATTAATTTGTTTTGACAGTGGTTGGATTTGGCGAAGGCTAAGTTAAGAGAACATATATGGGCAAGAGATGGTTATGTGCCAACAATAAATGAGTATGTAGAAAATGGTCTTGTAACATCCGCATTAGCCCCAATTGCACTATCAGCTCTTTTGTTAATGGTGCCAAATTTGTCAGATGAGATTATTCAAAGCTCTGAATATCTCATGTTATATAAGATAACGAGCATTCATGGCCGACTTCTGAATGATATCAGAACTGTCAAGGTAATCGATTTTCAACTGTTGAGCTTCTAAAGATTTAAAAAACCCTACTAACCCATGGGTTGTGATAATGCAATAATGCAGAGAGATATAAAGGACGGCCAATTTAATGTTTTGACATTACACGAGAAATATAAGATTGGAATTGAGGAAGAAGAAGTTGTAAAGGAGATTGAGATGTTGATCGATGAACACAAGAAAAAGCTGATGCAACTAGTCCTCGAGCCAAGCGACAGCATTGCTCTCAGAGCTTGCAAAGATGCATTTTGGAAGAAGTTTAGTCTGGTAAGTCTTTTCTATGCAACAGATGATGGAGTCACTGGACCAAATGATATCCTTAATATCGTGAAGGAAATGATTTATGAACCTGTATCCCGATAGTGGTCCTTGAATGATAACCCCTTTAATTGTTATACGTATGTTGTATAAGATTGCAATAAAATCGATATAGGCCTGACTGCGTGAGTAGAGGGTGTTATATATATGGTCAAACAGATATTCAGCTGAGCAATCAGGATAGCCTCTCGACATGATGTTCATGTAGACATTTTATCAAACAGTTGATATGCAATGTACTAGTGAAGCCACAAATACACCAGCATATTCGTCAATAAGATTTAAAATTTTCCCCATCGATATACTGTAACATCTTTATACTTACGGAGGCGAAAATATGAAGAAGCGATTCAATAGTCTCGAGTTTTCGTTTTTAAACAAGTGAAACATGGGGAGGAAAGAAAATAAATTCGTGTTCAAAGAAAGACAAGAGAATTTTCTTCCGTAAGGGCTCCAATGCAATGCAATCCAGAGTTCAGTACACTGCCACATCACCATCACATCAGCATCTCATTATTTTATATACACTCTCACAATGCATTAAACTTTAAACAGTTTAATACATTTCCACATCACCATAAACAAGGCGAGTACCCGCGCCTGACGGCAGCGGTTCCTAACAGCTGACAATTAACGATATGCGATATTGTAGCAAGTGTTTCGTTAAACATTCAAAATAGAACGTGAAAATATCAAAATCTAATCGCAAACGGTTGTAACATGCGATTATTCAACTCTAACAATCGGTACGTATTGAGATAATTCAAAATCGAACACATACTTATTGAGATAAGACTAAAATACACCGTTGGTCCCTAAACTTGGCAGGACGCATGGCGATGGGACAAAACTCGGCCTTTTCATCGCCACAGGTCCAAACCTTGGCCATTAAATGCCAGAATCGTCCCTTGACCAATAACGCCTATGTCAACGTCTCTTTTCTGTTAGTTATTGGAGGGTATTATAGTCCATATACTTTTATAACTCAACTTAGTTAATTCTGAGAAACGCTTTACTGTATACCATCTTGATCGTTTCCCTCCTTCTTCACACAACCCTCACACACACTTTAACAATGGCAAACAAGGAGCTTACTTTTACAGATGTAACTGATGAGATGGTAAAATATGTGAAGGCAAAATATGGGGATACTTGGTTAAAAGAAGATGAAATGTCTAATGAAATGTTTGATGATTTATGCAGATTTGCGAAAGAAGCTCAAGTGATGAAAGGTTAGTCGGGTTTTTTTTGTATTTGTGTTATTGCCATTTTAAGGGAGGAGCATAAATAACTCCAATTTATTTGACAGAAATCCGAACAGTGTCAGAATCTGTCAAAAAGAGGGATTCTAGCAAGCTAAAGGTATCTGACGATATGGTTGAGTATGCCATGGCTACTTATGGGAATAAGTGGGATATAGGAGATGATATTGCTGATGTGATACTTGAAGACTTGTGGGAAAAATATGGGAATAAGGAGTCTGAGAAAGGTTAGACTTTAGAGTTAATGTTTACAAGCTAAGAAAGTTGTAATGGGTGAACTCTGATTCTTTTTGTTTTGTCTATCTTTCCAGATACTAACGTGAAAGGAAATGAATTTGATGTCATCATTATTTCAGACACATCTGATGATGAGTGTGGGAACATGTCTTCTAAGACCACTAATTTGAAAGGTTCCACTTCCGAAGCTTCCAAGGCGTCCAAGGCTTCCGCTCCCAAAGTTGTACTTGGTCTTGTAGCGGCTGTGGGATGCTCCGGCACAAATAGGAATGAGTGGTATGTGCCTCCCCCTAAGGACCTCAAGTCTCCCCCCATGAATAAAAAGCCTCCCATCAACAAGTTCACCTGTTATTTTTAGTTGTTGATGTAATGGAGATGTATATTTTTTAGCTGATGATGGTTACTGAAAACGATACTTGTGAACATGTATATTTTTCTTCATATGGTGTAATTAGGTGGTGGTGTAGGTATATTTTGGATATGTTGTTTTCATTTTGTAGTTTGCACTTGCATATCCAGTTTAGGTGGGTGCTTGGGAAAACCCATTTTGACTTATAAGGTCAACAAACCAAATTATTAGAGGAACCACACCGAATTGTTAGTATTTAAAATCTCTTTTCTTTGACTTATAAAGTCAAAAGATTCAAATTGTATCCAAAATTCAATTATTATAACAAAAGAATCACACACATATCAGTTAAGCTACATTTAGACTGAAAGACAACATAGCATTTCTTGCTAGGAATTCACTGCGTTAAATGACTAGTAGGTGATCCATTTGGTCTTTCAGTTGCAGTTGGTTCAACTGGTGTTTGTCTTGGGCGTTCTCCATTTGGTCTTTCAGTTGCAGGTGCATCACGTGGTGTTTGGCTTGGGCGCTCTCCACTTGCTATTTCAGTTGTAAGTGGTTCACTTTCTTCTTCATCACTGCCCAAGGATGCACCAACACTAGTAGGTGCAGAAATATGTAGACCCATCACATATCCACCACTATCTCCTGTGGTTGTGTTTTCCCTGGTAACACCATCGCTACCAGTATAAGATGTGTTTCCCCTTATCTCAAGGCACACTGGACAAACATACCACATGAAAGCTCTATAAGGTGGACGCCTAGCAAAAAAGGTCAATCCATCCCTGTTTTCCCTTTGAACCCAACAGTAAATGCATACCATTTGACAACCATTTTCTACATCCATGGTGATAATATGTTGGTATGATAAACAATTGCTGACTTAAGATGTATTATATAAGTTGAAGGGAGTTGTGGTTGTTGAACAAGTAGATAAGGAGTAAAGACAACATAAATTCTTACAAGCTAGTCAACTTATAAAGTCAACAAAAAAATCAAAAACATGTTCAAACATAATATTATCGATATTACAAATGGCTAGAAGAGTAGAAGCCTACAACCTTCGAAAACTGCTGGAATTTGTGCCATTCAGAGCTTGAATTTTATCCAGCACATATGGATGTCTTGGATATAAGTCTTCCACAGACACTCCATAGTAAGCTGCCTCATACTCTGCATCTTCAAGCCAATTTTTCCTCTCCCATTCCTCTTCAATTCTTTTGTACATTCTCTCCTCTTCCAAAAACTGCTGGAATGCTTCTTCATCCAACCTGGACTGCTCTTCATCTTCCTCCAAATTTGTGTGTTCTTCTTCTTGCTCATAAAGAGCATCATAAAACTCTTGTTCCATAGTCTTCCTTATATCGTCTTCATCCATCCACTACAAAAGTAATACATTTGCACATCAACTAGAATGTAAACACACAAGAACAATCGTTATGCAAATGACAATTAAATGAATACCTGTTGCCTTCTGCCATCACAATGGCTTTTTCTACCTCGAACCTTAGTTTCCTTTGTTTGTTTTGGTACCTGATCCTTGTGATAGCTAGACTTATTATGTCCAACAGTTTGACAATTGGAGTATTTAATCTGTTTACAAGCTCTAGATTTACCCATTTTGACGCAATTTCTCTGAAAGGGTTGGGTTTATGTATATGAATTCAAATTTGTGGTAAAATGTGAGAATAAAGTGCTTGCTATAAGTTAATGCAAATGTGAGGACAGGATAGGGGACTAAAACCTGTGTCTCCTATACTCTTAATCTGTTTGAGCAAGGACCATAGTTCTACCAACACCCAATACAATCAAAACCGATATAACAACTCTCTTAGACGAATACAACAATTAACAACATAATTAACAAATTAAAAAACAAGAACATAACATATAGATTCATTAACTTCATATTAAACATTAAATATTCAGTACATATTTTTCCAAAAAAAAAAGGGAAAACATAACCATAGCATTTCCTTCTCAACACTTCCTAAGATCATCAAGGAAGTTGTTCCTGTCACACACCTGTGAGTGTGTCTGACAGATCATCCTCCTTATCTCCAACGCCTTCAAGAAATTAGCCTTTTGCCTGTTGCGAAGATCCTCGATAACCTTGTAGTTCATCACCGTAGTTCGAAAGCCTTCGATCTCAGAGATGTATTCTTGGGTTTCCTTCATACCCCGAATCAAGTCAGTCAAAGTGTTTTGGAGTCCCTTAGAAATTTTAATGTCCTTATCATTTTCTCTCTGATAAAAGAGAGAAATCGAGTCAAACATGTAGTCAAAGTTCGAAGCTTTGGCTAGTTCTTCAAGTAGTGGGAAGTCAGCCATTGGGAGGTTGTTGAGATTTTCTTAGGATATGTTTCTTTTGATTGTTGGTATGCAATTGGTATAGTGTATTAACCAATAAATACCAAAAACAACTGGACGTTCCAAATTTAGGGACTAATTGTGAAGTTAGTAAAAAGAGTAATAGTCAAGTTTGTGTGAGAAAAAATACGCGGGAATTTTAAGTGCAAAAAACGGCTAACTTGCCAAATTGAGGGACCAAGTGTGACATTTTAAACCTACTACCCTGCAACTTGACCTTTTGCCTTCCTTGATACGCTTATACACAATTAATGTGTTGGGAATCACCAAAAGAACCCAACTAACAATATCCGAAACCATAAACACTATCATAATAACTCGACCCAATTAACAAAACCCAATCAAAACGAAACCTAACATACATCCACACTCACGTACTGAAACACACATCTAGTCAAACCCATTTTTAAAAACAAAAAGTAACAATGCAGATGAAGCATATTCGTCTCCACTTTTAAGGATGTGAAGGAAGAAGAAGAAGGTGAGGTCCCCTCGTAATCCACTATAATGGGGTTTTTGATTATAGCCCACTCATGTATGAACGAGGTTCATTAATTAATCTGTGTGCCTTTACCAGTGATAGGGATATATTTAGTTCAAGCCTTGATAATGTGTTATCAGAGATTAATGAACAAAAATGGGCGTTGTTTTTTTGTGATCCTAAACAATCCCTAGAAAATGGTTTGCATTTGATTCATACTGATGTTGATGTTCATACTTTGTTTGGAATGGCTGAAACAAATGAGTCAGTTGATATCTTCGTAGCCCACAAGCCCCAAAAGTTAGCACAATTTTACTTAAAAAACATTAGTTTTGAAGTTGTGGGTTGGGTAGAGCAGGATGCTAACTTTAGGATGCTTAGTCAAACACCTTTTAGGACTAGACGTCAATGGCAGGGGATAGATAAGAAAAAAATGCAGGGGAGTGGAACCAGGACACCAAGAGTGAAAGGTGGTGTTGTAATCAAAGACGAAGAAGGGGTTGTAGCTAAAAAAAAGGGAGAAAATTAAAGGAAGAGAAAAAGGAAAGATGGTTGATGAAGAGGAGGTTTTGCCCATAAAAAAAGGGAGAGAAGTTGTTCAAGAATTTAAGCGAGGTTTAGATGGGAAGGGGAAGGCCAAAATGGTTGAGTTTGCAGGGTTTGATGTTGAGAACTTGCCTGGTTTTGATTTGGAGGGGAAGCCTGGAAGGGTTGGTGGTGCTGTTGCTGATGTTTCAAGCGGTGTTAAGACACCCTTTCGGAGCAAAGAAAAGATTACAAACTGCGTCCTAGCACTGTTCGCCCAAAGGCGACCCTAGGTGATGTTTCAGTGATGAATACCATGTCATGTGTTAAATTCCATTAAGCTGTAACACTACAGTTCATAACTTATATGTTTGTAGTTTGTATACTTGTTTTTGCAGACAAGGTGGCAGCAGCATCATCAATTTAGGGTTCATGTTTTGTCGGTTCAACAGTTTCTGGATATCGATCACATCTGTGTAGATCATTTGAAGATTCAGCAGTTGAATGTTTTGAAGTTGGGCCCAAATTCATCTTTTATATTTTGTAACGTATAGATATTAACATGTATCGCACAATGACTCAGTAGTATCAGTTATGTTCCAGTTTCATCAAATAATGTATATAGTTGACTGTTATAAGTCAACTAGCTAAGTAGTTGATAATGTATAAATTTGTTTGTTAATCCTGGGTAAATTTCTGTGAGCTATTACTTTCTTTACCAGTTGACTTTTATGAAGTCATACTTAAGCGGTGAGGACTCAGGTACACTGATATAATTTGTTCAAACAATAACCCCTTTTTGTTTTGGTGGAATAGTTCTTGAGTTAGAATTAACTAAGTTGAGATATAAAAGTGTATGGACTATAATACCCTCCAATAACTAACAGAAAAGAGACGTTGACATAGGCGTTATTGGTCAAGGGACGATTCTGGCATTTAATGGCCAAGGTTTGGACCTGTGGCGATGAAAAGGCCGAGTTTTGTCTCATCGCGATGCGTCCTGCCAAGTTTAGGGACCAACGGTGTATTTTAGTCTTGAGATAATTCAATCGGTACGTATATAAGAAAAACCAACCTCAAAATCATCAACATTCCTTTGATCTGTCATTTTCATTTTTTTCACGACTTTAATACACAGGGTTTGCTTATACAATGAGTTGTTTATATAGCCAAGAAGGTGAAACTTCTATTCAAATATTTCACTTCATGCCCAGAATTTGTTCACACTTATGTAAGTCAATTTGTAAGTTACTAAACGTATGCAGTAAAAAATTATAAGTTACCAAAGATAAGTTTTTCACTTTTCCACTTTTCCACATATTGACTTTTCCACATTCCAATGTTGACCATTTTTCTATTTTATGTAGTAAAGATTTAGTATTTAAATTGAACATGACCCACTTTCATGGTAAATAAATTGAAATCTACACAGTACACACTTCCATGGTAACAGGTATGCCATATTTTCAAAGTATTTAAATTGAACATGGCCCACTTCCATGGTAAATAAACGGTTTGTACAGAGAACCACTCTCTTTAAACATACATATGAGTTGGCAATTTCACTAAACCTCTAAAACCTTAAACCCCTAAAAACCCTAAACCCCTAAAACCCTAACCGCTAAACCAAAAAAACCAAAACCCTATCCGCTAAACCGTAAGAAACCTAAACCCTTAACCCCAGAAAAACTTAACCCAAAAAAGTCAAACCCCTAAACACTAAACACCTAAACCCTAACCGTAAACCCTAAACCCACAAAAAAGTCGGAAAAAAAATTTGTCGAAAGTATATGATGTGCGATATCAAATTAAAGGCAAATTTATGTTTGTCTTGATGGTATCATTAGTTTCGTCTAATGATCAATAGTTTGTGAGATATCTAGTTTTTAAAAATGAAGGTGAAAGTTTTTTTTTTTTTTTTTTTTTTTTTTAAATAAAAAAATGAGTGGTTGATAATGGTTTATTTGATCTTTAGTTTTTCTTTCATCTATATTGAACCAAACTCTATGATAGATATATGACTAAAATACATGGTTGGTCCCTAAACTTGTCAATCCGCTTCGCGTTGGGACAAACATGGGCATTATCATCGCCACAGGTCCAAAACTTGGGTTTTTAATGCCAAAGAAGTCCCTTGACAAAGTCAATGTCTGATTTTTGTTTTGTAGTCGAGGGTATTTTAGTCCATACACATTTATACTTTGATAACACATTTATATTTTAGCCCTTCATCTTTATTTGTCGTCGTCAACATCATCCTCGTCATCATCTCCCCAAGATAACATGCATTTGCAAGAGAATTACTTGCAGGTACAGTTCTTCGATAGTATGGCAGTAATCATATAATTGCATTCATAGTTTGATTTTCAAAACTTATTTAAGAAACGCAAATCCAAACACCGTCAATCACTTTTGTTTGCAGCTAGCTTAGAATTATGAATTCAAGGCTTCAAGTAGAGTAAAAATTGCAAGAATAAACACCAGCGTAATAAGTTGGTAGATGCTGCAATGACAACAAATCATAACGTTTCATCTGTTCATATTAAAAGCGCAATAGAACTACAAAATTTACTGATGCAAATCCTACACAAAATACTTCTATTTTAGGTCACTATTAAAGGTTAACTCGTCCAGCATTTCCATTTTCAAAATTCGTCAACTCGAATGGCATCACGAGGCAATTCATAAGCATCTCTAGTCCTCGACTTTTTAACTCCCGCAGTAAACCATACTTTATCAGACCTATATCCTTCACCTGCCACATTGGTGACTTTGACCCATACCAAAACCTTTGTTTTCATTCCTTCGATGTTAGTCAGCTTTCCCCTCAACAAAATGCCTTTAACCCGAGTGGTGTACCTTATGACATATGAGTCCTTGAAGGTCACCTCACAAGAAGATGGCAAGTACACCACTAATTTCGCCTTAGTTTCATCAAATTCATAAGATACTATGTTGTTAGGAAAAAGACCCGGAGGTAAATTGTACTCGCGAAGGAGTTCAGGCAACGATTTCACTGGCTTTCCTGCCATTCAGCATAAAAAACAGATAATCAAATCTTCATTCTATAGCAAGGCCAGAAAAAGGATTAATTGTGATTCAGATCTTATACCTTTGAGCTTGTTAAAAATCCATTTTGCCTTCTCTTCAACGGTACTTGAGAAAGTCTACAATATATAAACATTATTAGTATAGCAAAAGCAAATTTTGGTAGTAATAAGTTGTTTACCGAATAGAAGCAATCGTACCCGGGTAATACTGTTACATCAGATACAAACTCCTATATAATTTATAAGTTCCATTCATATGATTCTTTGAGAACAAAATTGTGATTGTGGGCCTATGAACTTAATATGATAAGAACAAGTAATTCTCTTGCAAATGCTTGTTATCTTGGGGAGATGATGACGAGGATGATGTTGACGACGACAAATAAAGATGAAGGGCTAAAATATAAATGGGTTATCAAAGTATAAATGTGTATGGACTAAAATACCCTCGACTACAAAACAAAATCAGACATTGACTGTGTCAAGGGACTTCTTTGGCATTAAAAACCCAAGTTTTGGACCTGTGGCGATGATAATGCCCAGGTTTGTCCCATCAAGATGCGTTTGAACAAGTTTAGGGACCAACGGTGTATTTTAGTCTAGATATAATTAGTGGTGGAGCTTGATCAATTTTTGCAAAAGGGGCGAAGGGTAATTCATAAAACTTAGGAAGGCCAAACTATAATTTATTTAAAAAGTTTAAAGTTTATAACATAAATTATGCATAACTACAAGAACATATAATGTAAATATAACAAATCTTAGAGGGTTCATGGCCTTTCTTAGTCTTCATATGGCTTCGCCTTTGCTTGCACTTTCATGAAATATTTTCTAATTAATTCATCGGGTTTCGTCACGGAACGAGCCACCGGGAAAATCGAAGATAAGACATAGATCTACAACTCTATATTTTTCTATTAACCCAGAAACTCACTAATGTTTCTCAATAAACATCTTTTTCTACTGTTCTAAATCTACCTCAGAAAATAATTGTTATTAGTATGTTTCCTAGTGTATTTTGCCAAGTACAAAACATAATCAACCAAAATAATGCAAATGACATACAAAAATATGTAAAATAGTGTAAGAGCATAGGTGATAAGGTTTTAAAATGTACCTTTTTTAGGGGTCGTTTAAGCTCTTATTTGATCACTTTTGTATCCGTTATTACTTGATATCGTTCATTTTCACTTTTTAGGTCTCTTGAAGGCAAATTGCTGGAATGACACTTATTCGGACGAAAAGGCGCGAATATACGAAGAAAATGGCCAAAGTCAAGAATCGAGACACTCAGGCTGCTGGAACTAAAGGGGACGGCGTCAGGTTCTACAAGTGACGGCTTCAGGTTCTACTAGAGATGCCGTCGGACAAGTTTTGTGACGACTCAGTAGCCAAATTGCTCATTTACAAGTGATGGCTTCAGGTTTTAAAAGAGTAGGGCGTCACAGCTCAGACGGCCTAGATTTGATCCAGACGATGTCAGAGACTGAAGAGGACGGCGTCACAAGCATAAGGTGACGCCGTCGCGATACTAACGTGGCTAAGACGAAACCCTAATAACGGCGACCCGACGGCGTCACAAATTAAAGGGTGACGCCGTCGCATTTGTAATCTTATATATAGAATCCGAATTTTTCAGTTTTCAGTGTGTAGTCTTTTGGAGTAAAAACCTAAACCGAACCAAGGCTGTCTTGTACAGTATTTTAGGGTTCCACACCCTATCTTACTTCAAGATAAGTGTTTTACTTCATTAATTTAATTATGTCTTCCATTGATTGTGTGTATGCTTGCATGTTCCCCATGTCCGGCTAATTTACTTATGTGTTTGCTTAGGTAATATGAAACTTAGTTATTGAATATTGATTGGTTGTCTCTTATCTTAATTGTGATTGACCTAGTATTGCGATAGGTCATTCGTTGTGCTAATAATGCTTGATTAATCTTTGTTGAACCTTAGTTTATAATCACCTAGAGTAATTGTAGGCTATACATCCAAAGAATACCTTAGAGTTAAAGTTTATAAATCCTAGAGATTTTGTAGTCATTAACCTTTGGTAGCTTCAAAGAGTTAGGGATAAACGCATACCCTACGACCTTAGAAACACAACGCGATTAAGAATAAGGACGTGACAATTCAACCATCAATAGGAGATAACTAGGGAGTAATAAAGCCTAAGCAAATACATTTTTAACTATCATACGAGCACACAACAATAGACATAGACTACCCTCACCTTAGCTTAGATAATTAGATAAGTAGAAGTAATCGGTAGAAATACCAACCCCCCAAATCCAAACCCCGAGATTCGTACCTTTCCATTTCTTAAAAAAATATAAAAAAGATAAAAAATAACCTTCCTCAACCCCAACCTTAGCGTAGTAACTTCTCACTAGCATTCATATTCCCCTAGAGAACGATATCAATTCCCGTGGCTTACCCTAATACTACACTACAACGATTAGGTTCACTGCCTAGGGTGTTGAAAAACTTGCTCGACGAAAAGGAAGTTCCTTTGACCCCGAACGACGCGTGTAACGTTATCAATAGGTGTGTAAGATCCTTACAAAGATTGGTGGTGAGAAATGAATCAAAAACAAAGAATCACTAAACTAAAACCACTAACAAATCATAACCCAAAGCTTCCAAAGCAAGACCCAATCTTTAAAAACCCAATAATTAAATGACCCAATAATCTTGAAAACCGTGTAAGAAATTCCAAAGAAACCCTAGGAAATCAAGAGGAGATGAGGTGTTTGATGGTGAAATAACCAAAGATTAGTAACTAGTTACCAAAACCCTTCAACAAGAGCTCAAGAAACACGTAAAATGAAAAATGGTGATGGTGATTGTGTGCTTGGGGGTGTACGGAAGCAACAACACAAGGAGGGGAAGAGGAAAGTTTTTATTTTGTGTTAAAATGAAGTGGAGAAGTGAAGTGGTGATATAGAGAAGAGATGAGTGTAGTTATGGTGAAAGAATAACAATGATTATGTTGCATGAGAAGTAAATGGTAATGGGGAAATAGGGGGGGGGGGGTTGGTTGCTCTAGAAAGCAATATCATTATCTTTGTGTGTAAGTATTAATTAGATAGTTTGTGTAAGTGTGTAGTTTAGTTTTAGGCATAAAATGATTACAAAAGAAAAAATGTAAGTGGTGCTTGGGGAGTGTGGAAAGGGGCGGCCAAAAGAGAACAAAAACAACCATAATGATGGTTTTTTATAAGTATTTAGTTAAAAGTATGTGTATTTACATATTAGTTGCATTTAAATTAAACGTAAAACTTTATAACGCGAAAAACGCAATACCGGGTAACTTAAAAATATGAAACTTATAAAAATGTCATAAATTGACAAATCAACTAATTTTAAGATTTTAGGTGAGACAAGAGCTTGCTGGAGTGTTTAAACGTCACTAAAACCAAAACGTAGATTGAAAACGCGTAAAACGCAAAATGTGCAACGTTTACGTAAAAATAGAAAAATAAAAACGTGACATATAAAATATGTATGTAAAGAAATCAAAATTCCTAAAACATGTGGACTGAATATATTCTAGAGTCGGTTTTAGTTAAATGTACGCGAGTGAACCTATCCAGTTACTCGTAAAAGTTAATTTACACAAAATTAAATAAATTAGTAAATGTACGAGGTTAAATAATAACCTGAAAGTACGAGTTGTGACAATTGGTTATGTAGAATAAATTATGAAGAATATGATGATGAATATGGAGGTAACCAAATATATGGTGTGGTTTGGATGTGAAATTATTATTTGACTCAAGGATCAAGAAGATGATTATAAAAGGTTGTGAAAGTGAAAAAAGCTAATGAATCAAAAGATAAGCAAGGCTAATGGTGCTTGTGGAAAACTAGAAGGGAGGTTGAATAGTTTTACCGTTTAAAATATTATTTGAAACTTTATTGTGAGATCAACCAATATAGATAAGTGATGTGTTAGTGAAGAATAAATAATATGTAAGCAATAGATAGTAAGTAAGGAAAGAAACAATCAAACCACGACAAAGTTGTTTATAGTGGTTCGGTCTACAAGGACTCATTTTCCTTTTCCTACTCCACTCCCCGAGTCTCCAACTCGAGAGTTATCTTCACTAATCAACAAGCTCCTTTAACCGGCGGAGAAAACCTTTACACGTCGCTTACACAATATTTTCAACACAAAGCTAGATGTCGAGTTCTTTTACAAGGGTACAACCACTCCCAACACACTATGTATTTTGAGGACTAAAATACTAACCACTCACACTCAGAGGTTTAAGATGGTTTGGTACAAAAATGATGTATGAACAATAATGAATCACACAACAACAAAACAAACAAGCCTTTCAACTAATTGTTGAAGCTTGATTATGCCTTGATCTTCTTTGCTACAAAAGATGATCACTAGAATGAAATGAAACTAAGTTTGATGTAATAAAATGAGAGAATGTATGTGTTTTATACTAATGAGGGATGAAAAAACAACTTCGGTTGGCTTGCTATTTATAGGCCAAGTGATCAGTAGGACCACAGACTGGACGGAACCAAAAAAAAGGGTTCCGCCCTTTATAATTTTTGGTTCCGCCAGTCTGACAGTAAAGATCACAAAAAATCTTTCCAAGATCATCCAAATCTCTCCAAGATTATGTAAGATATGATGAGTGAATATCTAAACAAAATATTCTATGAAATCTCCTAAATATTTCTAATGTGATGCAAGCCATGATGTAATATGTTGTTTTCTATTTTTAGAATTAATATGTTATATAAGTAAATACTTATGTAATGTTATGTTTAAGAAACTAAACATACTTGTTCTAAAAATGTTGATGCACAATATAGTTTAGAAGGATATCAAATATTAATTGATACATAGCTAATCAAAATATGATAAGATGTAAATGCTTAAGTGATGAAGACTTTATTTAAGAAAAGCTTGTTTTAATGTCTATTAATCTTGACAAGCTTTATACTTTACAAAAATGAAATTTACTTTTGTCATTAACAAAACAAGGTAAAGATCATAAAATATAAATAACGTTTAAGGATGATATTTGTATTAACAATCTCCTCATTTTTGTTGAGGACAAAACATAAATTTTATTATCAAAGATGTAAAGATGTACAAGAATTATAAAAATATGGGATTAATTTGAACTTGGAAGAACTAGTTAGTTAGATAAAGTTGACAATCAAAAGATTATTTTATCTTATGACTAGTTGGACTTTTGTTTATCCAATATTTGGTCTTCTATAATTTGACTTTTGAAAGTCAAAGCATGATATTGACTTTTTGAAAGTCAATTGTCAAGTTCAATAATATTCTCTCCCTTTTTGTCGAAACAAAAAGAAGATGCGAGGCGGAAAATGCAATGAACCTGAGCCAAATTCTCCCCTTGGCCAATGCTCCCCCTTAATTGGGTGCCAAGAGAAAGATACATGGATTGTGAAAAACTACAAAAAAAAGGTTAGTAACATTCATCATCACAAGTATACAAGTAATTCCAACCAACAAGTAATTACCAACAAGAATATAATAAACATCTTTCATTAGTTAAAATTTTTATGACTTAGAAGTCATAAAATAGAACATAATGGAGATGTTTATACATAAAAGAAATCCTAAAATTTTGAAAAATAACTTAAATAAAAAACATCCTAGAAAAAAAAATAACTTGAAAATTAAAAAGTCCTAAAAATAAAGCAAGAACCATCCTATTGAGGAGGAGGATGAGAAAGAGCGTTAATACGCGCAAGGATATGATTGAGGATGAACCTCATCTCATCTTGTAATTCGTGGACCATGATCTGGGTCCTTTCACTAAGATGGGCGGTGCGCTCACAATGGGAGCAACCATGTCGAGGTAGGAGAGTAGGATCATTATTAGGTGGTGGAACATTGGTGGAAGTGTTGTTGCTATTTGATGGAGTAATGAGGGAGGAAAGCAAAGTATTTTGCATTTGCAAAGCCTCATTTAGATGAGAATCCACCATATTTGAAAAAGCATGGAAGTTTTCTAGATGAGCTTGTATCTTTACTTGAGATTGTGGGTGGTCTTCCCACATTGACTCATCAATGTCATCAATATGAGGAGAAAAGGATGTAGGTGGTAGAGTATGTTCTCCATATAGTGGCCCATGGATTTCATTGTGGATTGGGTGGAAGAGACGAGGTCTAGGTTCCAAAGGGGCGTTTGGTTCAAATGATGCTCTTGGTGGTTCATGAGCGATGCGCTCAATCGTTCCGAAAGGTGGAAGAGGTGGTGGATTTGTGGGCCTAGGAGGTAGATCTTCTAAGTCATCTAAGAATGAATTTGGAGATGTTGGTGGAGTTGAGAAGAGTTCTATAGGTACAAGCTTTGGAGATTTTGTTGGTGATGGTGTTTTTGATGATTGTATTGGAGCCGGTGGTAGAGAGGTAACAATTGGTGTTTTAGTAGGTGGTGGAGTGGTGATGATAATTTGTGATTTTGGTGGTGGAGTTGGAGTACTTAGAGTGAGGAAGTTTTCATCTTTTATTGGGGATGAAATTTTTAGTGGTGATGATTCAGAGGAGGAACTAAGGTTGACGAAGCAACAAGGTCTTACACTTATTCTTGCGGTTTTCTTGAGAGGTTTGGTTGATGGTGATGATGTAGATGACTTTGTCATTTGTGATTAAGCTTATTCTAAGAGAAGAAGAAAGAAATTGTTGAGGTGTGAAGATGAACATCTTTGATGTCTTAATTTATATGATCATGAGATTATGGAGAATTGTGTTTGATTTGATGTTAAGCCATACAAGTGAAGTGGTTCCTAATGATTTGGAAGAGTTTAAATGCATGTCAAATCTCCCTAAGTCAATCCGTACAAAAAGTGTTGAGTAAAATGAGCAAGATATGCAATAAATGGGCTTCAATCATTGCAAAATCTTGAAGATCAGATCATCCACGGATTTCAA
This sequence comes from Chrysanthemum makinoi, assembly GCA_910596185.1. Lineage (NCBI taxonomy): Eukaryota > Viridiplantae > Streptophyta > Magnoliopsida > Asterales > Asteraceae > Chrysanthemum > Chrysanthemum makinoi. The sequence goes on along the minus strand of OU343225.1, from coordinate 142,826,848 downwards.
AGAACCAAAAATATGGTTCCTTCCTTTACAGAAAAGGGTTCCTTGAGTGAATTTTGAGAATTTTTTAATTTTGGTGGGAAATGGATATCCTATTGGTCTAAGTAACTTAAACTAGTCCTAATATAAATGAAAAACATAAAAAAAACTATCCTAGAAACAAAATTTGGTAAATTAGATTGCGGAAATTAGTAAAATTTAGCAACTTACCTGCAATATCCCACGTCACCAAAAATTTACACGGACGGAACCTAAATTTTGGTTCCGTCTTGTCCGGCATTAAGAATTTGGCGGCACCAAATTTTATAACGGACGAAACCAAATTTTTGGGTCCGTCAAATCCGTGATGTGCAGAATTATTCACAGAGGTGTTTTTTAACCATGAGGGACTTTTCTAAATCCTGAAATTTTTCTTAAAACATATGGAGATATTTCTAGTTAGGAACAAGCAATAACACATATATAAACACACAGGAGCATGTATTTCCAATAGGGGCTAGTGATTTTCACTTAAAAATGAAAACGATGAAAATTTGATAACATCCGAATGTTATCCCCCTGCATGACAAAGTTAGTTCACATCATTGTTTTAAGTTTAGTTATCATCCTAGAAAGCGAAAACACATAAATTACATCATACATCATTGTTTTTGTCCTTGTACCAAACACTCCTTAAAACCTCCATCATTTGTCCAACTTCTTGTATATCTTGGACATCACCCTACCAAGACACTTGAACATCCCCTTGATTTGCTTGAATTCCTCCGATGGGTTCTCAATCTCTGGAAGTGAAGCGTAGTACTCGTGAGGTGGAAGCCTAGAGTTGGGGAGTCCGTCTTCCGAGCTATTTGATGAAGATGAAGGAGTAGGAGGTTGTGGCCGTTTTTCTTTGGTCTTAGTCTTGGATACCCTTTCATCACTCAATGACACAAAGACGTGAGCGATAAGAGGATAGTTAAGTTTTAACCCTCTAAGACTTGGCGGAATGGGTGCAAAAGCTCTAAAGAGACGGATAGGAAGCATCCCGTAGGGAAGAGCAACGGTGCCTTGAGTGGGAATGTCGACCATCCTCTTAGCAATGTAGTATGCCAAGTTGAATGGTTGACGAGTAGACAAGCTATAGAGCATGTAGCAAAGGCAAGCATTGATATGGTCACGGTTTCCAATGTTGCTTAGGCATTGGCTCTAAGAAGTTCTTCCCATTTCTTGAATTCAGGCTTAAGCTCATTGAGTTCCATTCCGTATGGATCTCGGTTGATTTCCTTTATGGCTCTAGTGACACGAGTTGGTGCTACCCTATCAAAGAAGAGGTGCTCACGGATGACATCTTTGTCGACAAAAGGAGTTTGGTAAAGAGGAGAACAGTCAAGAATTGAGTCAAGAATTGTGAGTGACCACTTATCCGAGTAGAGACATGTTCCAACACAATGATTTCCTAGCACTTGGGCGAAATCAGTGAGGGAAATGTTGAAATCAGTTTGGCTAACTTTGAAGCTAAGAGACATAAGACCATCATCATTTGTTACAGAAATTACGCTAGCATAGAACTCAAGAACAAATCTAGGGCAAATGGGCTCATCTATGTCTAGAATACCATCGAAGTGAATGGTGGCTAGTTCTTGACGAAGGTTCGTTCCCTCGACAAAGGATGGGTGAATAGTCCTACCCTCATGAAAGTAACGTTTCTCTAGACTCTTAAAAACCTCAACTTGATCTTTGCTAAGACCCTTAGTTTTGTGGTGTTGTGGGATGTATCCAAGGGTGTCTTTGTGATCGTAATACTTTAAGGGAGGCATGTTTCCTAGGAGCAAAAAGTTACATGTTTTAGTAAAAACGAAAAACTAAATTAATATTTTTGTTCTAGTGTGTGCTTATATGCAAACAATGTGGAGTTGTGGTTATCTTGACTCATTTTTATGCATAAAATAGTTTTTATTAGTAGTGTTTGGCAAAATGCAAGAGATAACCCAAATGCTCCTAATTCAATGTGGCTTCGTTTGAATATACCCGAGAATGCATATTAGTTATGCAGTACCTATAGTAATCAAGAGACATTATGCAAGTGATGAAAATAACGTTTTTATTTGTATGAACAATGAGAAATTGTTTTTCCTACAAGTGAGAAATTTTTCAAAATTTTGACATGGGGTTTTTAGTTAATTATAATAATGCCTTATGATATGTAACTCCTAACTAAGGAAAACATGATTAGTTATGTAATTTAACAAATGCAGTTCATGATTTGTGCAAGAATATGCATAATCCCCATGTTTTGGTTTTGTGAATAAATTAGAACCCTAGACTCATAATTAAGAGAAGTAATGTAGTTAGGATACTTACAATGATGATTTTGGCTGTGATTAGTTGAAGAAGAAACCTTAATTATGAGTTAGGTGTGTTTGTAGGTCGTTTGGTTATGTGGGTTGTGAAGAAGAAAGAGTTTTGTAGTTTAAAAATTTTGCTACTGAGGTGACCACGGACCAGACGGACCCAAATTTTTGGTTCTGTCTGTGTTAGATTTTAGTTCCGTGGGAACAACAGCAAATTTTTCTAAATTGTTATGTTTTGGTCATTCTAAGTTTTAATCTATGTTTTTGATTAAATGTTTGGTTCCATTAATCCTAAACCAATTTTCTCTAAGAATTAATATGTTATACTTATGTAATGTTTGGTTCCATTAATTCTAAGAATTAATATGTTATACTTATGTAATGTTATGTTTAAGAAACTAAACATACTTGTTCTAAAAATGTTCATGCACATTATAGTTTAGAAGGATATCAATGTTAATTGATACATAGCTAATTAAAATGTGATAATATGTTAATGCTTAAGTGATGAAGACTTTATTTAAGAAAAGCTTGTTTTAATGTCTATTAATCTTGACAAGCTTTATACTTTACAAAAATGAAATTTACTTTTGTCGTTAACAAAACAAGGTAAAGATCATAAAATATAAATAACGTTTTTAGGACGATATTTGTATTAACATGTATGTTGTTCAGCAGGTTTGTCTCTACATGCATGATCCTCTAGAGCCTCATCTTGCTGCTTTGAAGCGCAATCTTCGCTATGTCCGTAGAACTATTGATCATGGTCTTCAGCTTCATGTCTCCTCTACCAATCAGCTTATTGCTTATACCGATGCTGATTGAGCTGCCTGCCCTGTTACTCGACGATCTACCTCGGGCTATTGTGTATTTCTTGGTGACAATTTATTGTCTTGGTCTGCCAAACGGTGGGGCACTTTATCTCGGTCTAGTGTCGAGGCAGAATATAGAGGTGTTGCTAATGTCGTTGCTAAGATAGCATGGGTCCGCAATCTTTTGCGTGAGCTTCATGCTCCTTTGTTTATCGCTACACTTGTTTATTGTGATAATGTTAGTGCAGTTTACTTGTCTACTAATCCCTAGTTCAGCATCAGCGTATCAAGCATATAGAGATCGACATTTATTTTGTTCGTGACTTAGCAGCTTCTGGGCAGGTTCACATGTTACATGTTCCTTCTCGTTTTCAGTTCGCTGACATCTTTACCAAGAGCTTCCAAGTGCTTATTTCTTGAGTTTCACTCCAGCCCTCTCATTTCAACTGCGGGAGTGTATAACGATTATTGTTTAGCGCATTTAATATGTTTATTATTGTTATGGGTTAACCCATATAGTTATCTTATTCTCCGAGCATTGAATTTTATATATTATGGTTTAAGGATAGTAACATGTTTATGAGAAATTATCAAAATTATTACATATTATTAGGGAGCTTACGAATGTTTTAGGGATTGAGTTTCAAAGACTAAAACAATAAAGTAGTGGATTACAAAGACGAATAATAAAATTATAGAACCTGACTGCAATTTGTTGAGCAATAGCTATCGTTCTCTGTATTGTTCATTATTTAAATGCGTGACGTCGATAAGTTTTATAATGCATTTAAAAGACATGATAGATGAGGGCAGCAAACACGAGTCAACTTTAGTTTATATATTTTGTAACCAACCCTACTAATATATATGCCAATTTCCGCACTCAGATTCTTAATTGTTCATAACATTCGAATTGGAAAACAAAACAGCTATTTATAATGGGAATATATTAGCTACAATTTTTTGTACCTAATTGGCTAAAATATTGTGCTTCATACTGTGGGTCCCTGACTTTTTTTGTAGATCCTGAGTTATTACTGCGGGCCCTGATTGATTTCTAGTGTATTTTTTGTGGAGGATTGTAGCTAGTTGGCTACAAAAATTGTAGCAAAGATATCCCCATTTATAATATATCTTGGAAGATGGAAACATTGGGTACGTGTGTATTTTTAACTACTCACCTTCAAACATATTTATTGATAAAAAATGTAGAAAGATGATGATAATAATTAAGAACACAAACAAGGCAAAGTCTATTCTTATGTTTTATATAAAAACATCAACATAATCATATTGTACGCATGCAAGGCCATGCTGACTAAACTAACTCGTTTGGTTGATGATTGACTTTGATTGGTACAGTTAAATTTTATTAAGTTTTTTAACTTCATTAAAGAAACATATTTTCCACATAAATAAAGTTTCAACGAGTTTCACATGTATAATTCAAACATAATCATAAGTTTCTTTCAACAACTATTTGTAGCATTAGAGAATCGTTTTGAATAACTACAATTCGATGCGTGGTTGCATGCAGATAAATATATAGTTTTAAAAAATTATGTGGAGTCCTAATGAGTATATTTTCTAATAGGATTGTTTTAAGTTATTAAGATTTTTAGATTTTTAATAGATTAGCATTACAAAAAGCGGTATTATGTAGTTGGCAATATTATATTGTAGTTTAGAGGTTGAGGCAGTGATAACTATTTTTTACATGTGTAGCGTTTATCATTTGGGTGTGTTTTAAAATTGTAACTTTTGATATCACCATATAAGATTATTTTGTACTATCAATTTGTATAGATATTTATGCATTGTTCAAAGCTATTTGTTTGAGGTACAAATAATGATCGCTAAAGATAACAATACTATTTATTTTTTGTGATTTTAATAAACTCATCATTATTATAAGAACTTTAATTCATATCTAGTCCTTAAATGGTGCAAGAGCAACATTTTTAAAATAAATTACCACAAAATAAACCAAAAACTACAAATAAAAATTGTCAAGTTGCAACTACTTCATCATTTCTCATATAATTTTGTCAAATTTGAAACGACGGGTGGTTCAATGGTTGAGTTCGATAAAAAACAGTCGATTAAACGAGTCAAACCGATGTATAATCGGTTTCAACGGTCAATCCAATTGATTGTTTTAATTTGGTAGATGTGCTTTTAATTGGGTGTCAATGAATAAATTATACTTTTAAGTAATGGGGTGTTTTAATAAGAGTATTAATTATATTATTTATTTCTCATTTTCAACATTCAACTTTCAACATTTTTCACTTTTTCCACTTTGACAATTTTTCCATTTTATATAGTATAGATTATGCATTAAAAACTTGCATTTTGAAGAAATATGCAAATATACTAGTTTAATTGGGTATATATACAATCCCCTTTTTTTTATGATCAATGCTAGATCCACCAAAATTTTACAAAATTATATCCACAAAATGATTTGGCAAGTGTAGTTATCCAATCATATTGCATAATAATTTCTCTCTCTTACTTTTTACCCTTCACATCTAGTTGACAACTCATTATGTGGATATACTTTTGTAAAGTTTATGTGGATCTATCATTGCTCTTTTTTTATAAACAAACGCGTCAAAACATGCATACTTTCAAAGTTTCAGTTATGAAGTTCCGGCCGGAAATTTAATAATTACGCTTTCATTTCATTGAAATTGATAATTCAAGCAAACACATTCCACGACTACCACGAGTACAAGGATTCTACTACTAGTCATTTCATTGAAACTGATGCAAGGCAAGTTCGCGCGGACAGGGAAACGGAAACAAGGATTCTATTATTCAGCTATTTTAAACCTCAAATTTGAAATCATACTACTAGTCAAGATCCTAATGTTGTTTGAAGATCACAAGATCGACAGCAATACCATATGATTGTAAACACGACCCTACATTAGCATGCACCAATAGCTTATGACTTGTGATCATTTCTAGAAGGAGAATGTCCAATAAAAGCCAACCAAACTCACCTTTTATCCTAATCACTGCAAAGTAAAAAAGAAACAGAAGATGTTTTCTTGCTTCCATCAATCTTTATAGATTCTCTTCTGCTATGCTATGTACAAGGGTAACATATATTAGAAGGATTAGTGAACTTTGTTTTTAACCATAAAACAGTATCATATCAATAAAGACAATTGATTTAAGATAACAAAATTTCAGAAGTTTATAGCGTATTTTGGTCCATTTTGAGTGTTTTTCTCTAAGGTGACATGCATGGCATTGCATTAATATGACACTGAAACTGGTTAACTTACAAAGTTACTCTAAATAATAGTCTGTATGCTTGTTACTCACTTGGGGGTGAAGACTGTCTTTGTACACATGTACATAATAGTATTAGACTAAAGTATGTTATCGTTTTCCATAATTTGTCTGTTGGTAACCATGATTTCCGACGTTTTGACCGACCAATTATCAACGAGGCTTGAGTCCATCTTACACACACTCAAACCAGATAAGCCCTCCCCTTTGGGAAGGTTGGCATAGTTTGCTTGCATCAAGCATTGTTTGAACTTGATGAGATCTATCATATTTTAGCAAAGATCGATAATCACAAGCTCTTGCCAACTCGGCCACGCCCAGTAGTTTTCTATAATTTGTCCTTGTAATATCCTAATATTAGTCTTTGAATGAAGTATCGAGTCAAATTGAGATGATGAAAAAAGAAAAGTATGAGGGAGATAGATGAAGCCCAACAGCCTACTATTACAGTACAAATCTATGTAAAGGGAATCATGAAAGCTGACAAACATAATAAACCTTCACAAATCTCTTTTCTTCTTCTTACTTTTTTTAATATTTAAAAATAATTTTTTCACTAAAAAAAACAAAATAAGGCTTACGTTTTGCATTAAAAAGCCCACATCCCTACTATTTTCCTCTCACTTCTTCCTTTACACAAAATCTCACTCTACAAGTGTAAGTAAAATGGGCAACTTGGTCAATTTATTCATGTATGTCCTAATAAGCTTACTAGTCATTTGTGCTAATAACATGGAGCATGTTATGGCACAGTGGCCAAAAGGAGGATCAACCAGGTACTATGACTTTAAGGTCCAAATGCTAAAGGTTAACAAACTTTGTAACACCCGAAACATCGTGACCATTAACCAGAAGTATCCTGGACCAGTCGTCTATGCCCAAGAAGATGACAGAGTCATTGTCAAACTCACTAATGAGACACCCTACAATGCTACAATTCACTGGTATAACACCTCATTTCTTCTATTGCAAAACTCTAGTTATAATGAATTCTAATCTCTTACTATTTTTACTAGGCATGGTGTTAGACAGATTCTATCATGCTGGTCAGATGGTCCCTCTTACATTACACAATGTCCGGTTCAATCTGGTCAAACTTTCACGTACGAGTTTACTCTAGTGAAACAAAAAGGGACCCTTTTCTGGCATGCTCATTTTTCATGGCTTAGAGCAACGGTTTATGGTGCCCTCATCATCTACCCCAAAAATGGGGTTCCCTACCCTTTTAAATACCCTTATGAAGAGCATACTATAATCTTAGGTCAGTGTTGCTGCACTAAATTGACTATCCATCAATTTTGCATATTTATGAAGCAGAAAATATTAGACAAAAGTATTAAAGTGTCATACTCTCTATTTTATTCTTGCAGGGGAGTATTGGAACCAAGATCTTGTACAACTTGAAAAGAATGTTACAGCTAGCGGTGGTATTGCTCCAAATGCAGATGCTTATACAATCAACGGTCATCCGGGGCCCAACTACAACTGCTCTGCAAATGGTAATCATCAGTATTCTCATATGACAATTTTACTCTCGGTTATGAATTTAACTTGTATGCATGTCTATGTGTGCACGTCATGTTCATACCAAATCAGCTTCTGTCATGTGCCCACTAACTTAATTTGAGTCAATTATATATGTTGCCTATGAAATGGTAGTTATTGGTCAAATAACAAGAGTTAAATAGGTACCACCATTACTTGCACATATGAACATGCATATAAGTTGAGTCCCTGGCTTATGATTCATAGTGTACATAATAACTTTCTTTATATCTTTTCTTTTTCAGATGTGTACAAGATTAATGTTGTACCTGGAAAAACCTATATGTTGAGGCTAATTGGTGCACTTTTAAACATGGAAAGCTTCTTTTCGATTGCTAACCACAAACTAACAATAGTTGAAGCCGATGGAGAGTACACAAAACCATTCACCACTGACCGAGTCATGCTCGGACCAGGTCACACCCTCAACGTACTAGTCACAGCCGACCAAAAAATAGGAAAATACTCCATGGCTATGGGACCTTACATGTCAGCCCAAAATGCTTCATTTCAAAACATAACATCAATTGCTTACTTTCAATATCTAGGTGCCTCACCGAATAGCGTCCCATTGCCAGCTTCTTTACTACCTAAGTTTAATGATAATCTAGCAGTTAAAACAGTTATGGACGGTTTAAAAAGCCTTGAAATTGGCAATGTGCCTAAAGAGATAGACAAAAATCTTTTCTTTACAATCGGACTTAATGTTAATAAGTGTGGTTCAAAAACACCAAAGCAAAATTGTCAAGGTGTTAATGGTGGAGTCATGGCTGCTTCCATGAATAATAATAGTTTCATTAGACCTAATATTTCGATCTTACAAGCTTATTATGACCATATTAATGGTCACTACACTGAGGATTTCCCTGGGACTCCACTTAAGTTTTATGATTTTGTAAATGGGGCACCTAATTCCAGTCCTAACAACACGGGGTCTACGAGCGGGACTCGAACCAAAGTTCTTGAATATGGGAGTCGGGTGCAAATTATATTGCAGGATACAGGGACTGTCACAACAGAAAACCACCCGATTCATCTTCATGGCTACAGTTTCTATGTGGTTGGGTATGGTAGCGGGAATTACAACCCGCAGACTGCAGATTTCAACTTTGTGGACCCACCTTATATGAACACAATCGGAGTACCAGTTGGTGGATGGGCTGCAATCAGATTCGTCGCTGATAATCCAGGTACACTAAGTTCATAAACCTATAACTAATAAGGTTATAGTAAACAAATAAAAAAATCATTTCTTTCTATATGTTTTTTAGGGGTTTGGTTTATGCATTGTCATTTGGAGATTCATCTGACTTGGGGATTAGCAGTCACGTTAATAGTGAAGAATGGGCAGGGGCCATTGGAGACACTTCCTCACCCGCCGGCAGATATGCCTCGCTGTTAATATGATCTTTCAGATCATATGCATGTCAATGAAATGGTGGCCATGATCTTTCTGAAGTAAAAGATTCTTTTAAACAAGTGTGCATCAAGTGTGATTTAATTTTCTTAGGAGTGATATATCGTGTAAAGAAACTCAGATCATGTTTCAAAGAAATAATAGGAAGTGTTTGACAATATTCCAAGTGCATTACATCATTTTCATGCTTCGTACTCGCGTGGCAATTACAGGTAGGTGATCTGATTAAAGAACCATAATTAGTGAAAGCTAGTGTACCTAAACTATATATTATACATAAACAATCTTAATCAAAGCAACAAATACTTTCCTAGCATGCATCATAGTGACCGTTGATAAATTTAATCTTGACAAAAAGAACACCAATCAAGAATTTATTAATCAATACTTCTAACATTAGACAGCGGACTAACAAATAGCGGAAAATTCATGGGTTGACTTTTTCTGAATTCCAAGAAACCTCTGCATTGGCAATTTTCTTCGAGAAGGTTATCCTCTCGTTACTCTTCAAATTCAAGTAATCAACCTATTTACAACGAAAATGGTACATTTATAATAAGTGAAAAAACAAGTATACATATAAGAGCAGAAACAAAGTTTGACCTGATCAGGGTCTAGAACCAGCAAACAAAAGGCTGCAACTGGACCAGCCAAAGGGTCCAATGAGCTCGAGTCCTGAGTTGGTTGGTCGGATAGAGAGGGAAGTCCTGGGTTTGGTCCCAAGTACTGGAGCCTGGACTTTGGTGAACTAGCGAACCAAGCTTTCTCTCTTTGCTGCATCATAGATTCCAAAGAAATTACTAATAAAAACCAGCCCCATACAGGGGGTGTTTGACATAGAGAAACTGTTATATAGGGGTCAAATAAACAGTCATAAGTAATCAGTGTACGAGTGGCTGCAACAAAATTGAGACTGATTATTCAAATACTTAAGGGCCATTTATAACGTAATCACGAGTTCTCGTATACTATATTCTACAACTTAAAACAACAGCACATCCAAACGCTATATTCTGCAACCCATACTGTTACAACTAATTATATAATCCTTTTCTTTTTTTTCATATGACATAATCAGTTTCAAAACGCAATGCCATACAAAATTAAATATTGTTGCACAAAATCACCATAAACAACTTCGTCTACCTGAAGTTTCACGGGATCAGCATTCGATCCATCAATAACATCAACATTCCCATTTATTCGAAACTGCTCCCACGTATCCGTAAAATACCAACAAATCTAAAAATCATAACAAACCAATTCCAAACATCGGAAACGCTTCCAAACAACTTAACAAAAACCAATAACACAATATTTCATAATTAACACTATCCATACTTCAGCAAATGGCCAATGCTTAAGATCTTCAATCTGCAATCAAATTACCAACTATCAAAATCCAGTTCCAAACACCCATTTCACATTTAATCAAGTAAACAGATATTCATAACCCAACAAATAAACCTTATGACTTCTGCAATCTGTGTTAATTAGAATCTTATTAGTTGTTTCTTGAAAACCCCTACAAAAACATTACATTAAAAACCATAAACATTGTAACATATGACATACAAAATGGCTTGTAGCAACCACTAAGGGAGTCACGGTGACCTATTGGTAAAAATCTTGTGACTGTCTTCACTAAAATGTGAGCTGTCTATGATTCAATTTCTGCTAGGTTAGCAAATAGGTCTGAGTTACCATGCCAACCTTCCCAAAGAAGGGGAGGTTTTTACCATGTTTGAGTTTGAGTGGCGGTGAGCTCAAAACCCGTGGATTAGTCGGCCAAAAGGTCGGAAACTATGGTTACCCAAAAAAAAGGCTTGGAGCCTAACGGTATCTGTAAGACGCTACCAACTAAGTGGTCCTCGCTACCAAAATGGCTTATATGATTGGCTTATGAGCTTATTAGCTTAGATGACTCATTAAGCCCAAACTAAGTGTTTGGCTAAACTTATATAACTGGGCTTATAAGCTTATACAAATGTGTTGTGATAAGCCACAAAATTGTGGCTTTTTTTAAAAGGGTTGGTCTTATAAAACATGTCCCCATTGCAAATTACAGTTTTACCCTCAATTATACCTATATCTAAACACCTTAGCTTAAGAATTTATACAAGTATGTTTGGCGAAATGGGCTAAGACGGGGGCTTATAGTATAGGCCGAAACTAGAACTTTTATTTTCTTAAACTTGTTTTGCAAATTTGCTTAAGCTCAAGCTTATTATTGCAAAATTACTAAAAAGGACATATAATTAAATTAACATATGTTAACACAGTTAGTTTGTGGGTAATTAAGTAACTCAACATAATTAAGCCCATGTCTAAATATTTTATCCCCTTATATTCGGCTGGAGCTTATACTTTCAAAAGCACCTATAAGCCTATACGACAAACAAAACTTATTGTATAAGCCAACCTATTTTAAAAGTTTAAGCCCCCAGCTTATTTAAAAAGTTTAAGCCCCCATAAGCCCTAATAAGCCCTCTCCCAAACACAGCCATGTATTTTTTAATCATTTACTAGCATAAGATAAACCAAATACTTTAGCTTATCAGCTTATTAAACATAAGCTAATCCAAACACTCAACGTGGGCTCATGAACTTAAAATATATAACCGCGCACATTTGAGTCAAAAACTCGACCTCCCCGGGTAAACTAAACACATAAAAAACTCATCCGCTTACATATTTGTATGACATTAACAAAATACACATACCTGAAAACAACAGTGCGGTTAGCTGGCATGCCACTAGGACTAACGGTTGCCTGTAACAAAAATCACAATTTTGTGATCAGATAAATTAATTATATAAACAACGATTGTTATGAAATGAATAAAAAATATATGGGTACGAGTTGGAAATAGGTGGAGTGACGGAGGTGTGAATTGGAGTTGAGTGAGTTGAGAAGGAGTTGTTTCCATGGCGTTACTGTTCCCATTTTTCTCATCAGTTTAACACGATGGAGGTAGATAGGTTTAAGTTTAAATGTCAATGCCAAGTTTTTAATAGTTTAAGGACCTAACTGAAACTTTGTGAAGAAAGGTTGGAGCAAAAATGAACAATCAAACAGGTTTCGGGTCGTGCAAAAAAGTGATGATTTGCACACTCCACAAAGTTATTTGCACATTCTAATTTATGGTATTTTGACATTTATACGCTTATAGAAGTGAAAATGAATAAAAGTAATGTAAGGGTATATGCCAAAACACCATAAATTAGAGTGTGCAAATAACTTTGTGGAGTGTGCAAATCATGACTCCGTGCATAAGGTCATGTTTGGTATATGCGTAACTTAAATAGATTGACTTATGTGGTTCATTGGTTAGCTAACGAATGACACTAGAGGTGCACAAGATCGGTTAATCGTTTCGGTTCGGTACCGGTCAACGTCGGACGGGTTTGGGTCAACACCGGAGTAAACTGGTTTGGTCGGTTAACCGGTTCGGTTACAAACGGGGACCGGTGAGAAAAAACCGAATCGGTTCAAACCGTTTGTACCTTCTTTTCTTTTTTTTCTTTTTTTTTTAATTTCGTTTTTTTTCGATTATACAAAGTAAACTGAATAACTTCAATTTTTATTTAATACATCGGAAATTCAACTAAAAGGAAATACATCATGAAAGGAAATACATCAAACATAATACATAAACTTAAAACATCGAAAAGCTAATCGTAAATTTCTTCATCGGAAAGTAATTAAACTTGACCCGCTAGCACCTCTTCCTCGTAGATCTCTTCTTCAAAGTCTAGGGCGTTTTTAAGATTTGCTTTGTCTTGTACACGTTCGGTTGCATCCAAGTGATCTTTCAAACACATACACATCTCCAAAGTAGCGGTGTGAGCCTTGTTCTTCTGTTTGATAACACCCTTCAACTTGTTGAAAAAGAGGATTCAGAAGCTACCGAAGTAGCTTGTACACTTACTACATCTCGAGCCATTTGGGATTGAACGGGAAACATTATTTCCTTTGCTTTCCAAAATCCCAAAACATCAAAGTTTTCAACTTCTTCTGATGGAATATGTGAGATAAAATCGGTTGTGGCATATCTTTCATATTCATTGTTCATGAAACGATCACTCTTTGACTGTTTGTTAGGATTTTCCCTTAACTTTTGTAGCAAGCCTTGTATCGGATTCCCTCTATGTGACCTTGATGATGAAGAAGCCGAACTCAATGAAGGAGGTGGGTTACCATATTTTTCAAAATATAATTCCCATAAACCTTTAAAAGAATCGTTAAAAGATTCCTTTGTATCATCACCAAAATTCGCGTTGTTCGCGAAACACCCCAAATCAGTTGTAATCCCATTGATAAGTAACTCTACCCCGCTTACATTATAACATGGATTTAATGCGGCCGCACAAGTAATTATCGGTGGCAAAGTTTTAAAATATTTCTTAAGCTTTTCTTTCATTGGTGCAACCATATTTGTATATATACTACTATTTAATTCAAATGAGGCTAACCTTGAACACATTAAGTATATTTGCTCAAGTACCAAATGAGGTGTTGGATAATGCACTCCCGATAATTTTTTTGTGGCGTAGTAAAAAAATTCAAGCAATCGGGTTATTTTTTCAATAGTATCCCAATGGCCGACATCAAATGGAGCACACCTTTTCCTTTCCGACAATTTGTCATGAAAATATTGTAAAGTCACTTTTTATTTTATACCACTTAGGAACATAAGATAAGTGGAATTCCATCTTGTCGCAATATCAAAACTAGGTGATAAACAAGGTTTCCCGCCTTTTTCACACATCAAAATGTAGTTATTATATCTTTTACGCTGCGTTCCCAAGTTTTATTTTTGAAAGAAGAGAAAAGAAGTTGGCAGAAAACAAAATAAATTCGTGTTCCCGAGTTTTTTTAGGCCAGAAGAGAAAAGAAGAGGAAAGTAATTTTGGCTAAACTTCTCTCCAAAACTTTCTTCCCAAAAGTTAGATGATTTGTGTAACACCCTGATAACGCTCAGATTGTGCATGTTTCTAGCAGCGTTATATGTGCTTTTGTATATGTTATTTGGTTATATTTGCATAATTATAGTGCTTAAACGCATCAAAAGATGTTTGTCTAGTGTTTATAACCAAGTGCAGGGAAACGGAAGGAAAGTAAAGAAATGTTCAACAAATAGAAGATTCCGTTTGATAAGGCATTAATCGGTATTTCAAGGACCTTTGAAGACCATAGTGATAGAAGAACCAAGTTCTACAAGATAAAGAAAGAAAAGATCAAGTTTCAGCTTCGGAAATCCAACCGGATCGGTTGCAAGTGCAAGCGGATCGGTTGGAATATGACAAAGCGTAAAATACCATCACCAACCGTTGATTCGCCACCCCGAACGGTTGGCCCTTTGTAGAAGACCAACGGATCGGTTGGTCATATAACCGATCCGGTTGGAGAAGCTGCATCTGCCAAATCTTCATCACTAAGTTTCCACTTTGCATCCAAACGATTCTAGGTCCTTCTCTTGGTGTATTCTAGTCCATTTCTTACTCCTTGGAGGCCAAGTTCACAATTAATACCTAGGCTTTGGAATTAGTATAAATAGAGGCCATTTGTGAGCATATGAGACACACACTTCAAATACAAATCTCTCTACTCATCAAACAAAGCTTTAAGCTCTCATAATTCGTCCTTAGAAGTCCGGGGAAGTTTGGAGTTCCAGAAGTTCCACATTTGGAGGCCAAATCACCAAGAAGTCTACCCCAATACTTTGGGAATCATTACTTCACCATTTGTAATCTTATTCCAAGCATTGTAAGACTTTTAATCATGTTTTCTAATGTTCAAAGTTCCGATTTTATGTTCATGTTTGCTATGAGTGGCTAGTTTCTTTATACACTTGCTTAAATGATGTTGATTATCATATGATTAGTTAGTGATTGTGTTAACATGTTTTAATTCAATTTCAAGTTGATTCTAAGATCCAATTGTGCTAAAGTTTCGTAGTGACATTTGTTAATCAAGTTTGATTAGTTGATAGTAATCGTAGAGGTCAAAAGAACTTATTGTTATTCAACTAGTCATAATCATTTTGTCTATGGATGATTGTTTTTACCCATTATTCTTGATTATACAAAGGAACTAAGGTGTGCTTGTAATAGAAACGCTTTTTGATTATCAAATTGGATTGGTTGGAAACATCTAAAAGGTCGTAAGATTAGTTGTTGAGAATCAATTGTAGCCTTTGTCTATGATCGGTTACCTTTTGTATTGACCATTTCTTAAGCAATTTGATGAAACAAGTGGTTGTTTTTGTGTTTAAGTTTATGTATGTAGACTTATGAAACTTGAATTGATCTTGAATTGATTGGTTAAACATAATGCTTGTTTTTATGAACTAAAATCTTGACAAAGGTTTAACTTGTAAGAACAATAGATTAGTCTTCCAACTAATTATCATAACCAACATGTTAAGAGGTTAACACAATCACATTAATCTATGATATGAAACTAGTTTAAGCAAGTGTTGTTTTTAATCATCTGAATTTCATTATATCTATTTGCTTTGTTATATGTTTTGGATAGACTCTGTTGATTCAAACTTGTGCTTAGATTCACTCAAATCCCTGCGAGCGATCCCGACTTACCTTCATAATCTTGCTATAACGGACGAGTATACTTGCTTTCGATGTGTTATTGGTAATATTGGTAATTCACCTTTTATAAACTTAAAACTTGTACACACGTAGCACATCAATTTTTGGCATTAAAGCGGGATCGATTGTGTTTAAAGAAGTTTTGAATTTCTCTCGATCGATTCAACCAAAATTTTCTCTCGAAACTTCAACCGGATCCGGTTGTCCTTCAACCGAATCGGTTACGATTTTACCCATATTAACTGGTCTAACCGATCGATCGAATCCGCAACCGTCCGGTTATGTCTGTTCGAGCTGTTTTCGTTGTTTGTCCGTGTGTTTAGATATTGCACGGAATTTCTAGGACATTGTATGAACACTTTCGATGAATAGAACCAATTACACCTCTTACCAACACCGAACGTTTGATTCGAAGAAGAAGAAGAACACTTTTCATACCATTGGAAAATCGTGTACCAAGAGTACCAAACCCACCATTTGATAACCTCGTAGAAGCCAAAGTTGTTTACAACCCTTTCACCAATTTACCTTTCCCATGGCGGACGATCAACCCATGGGGAACCAACCGGCCAGTAGCACCAACCCGGAAGTGCTATTGTTGCTGTCAATCTTGGTGACAACTTCACCGTGAAGGGACATCACCTTTTATGATCAAAGACCGTCAATTCGATGGCGTCGCGGCTGGCCGATCCGCAAGCACATAGAATTCATCGAAATTTGCGGCATGTTCCGTTATGGCGACACTGATGTCAATGCCATCAAAGTCAAAATTTTCCCATCATCATGCTCGCCGGAGATGCTAAAGTATGGTACAATGAATTAACCCCAGGAATCATCAATACTTGGGAGGAGATGAGGCAAGCTTTTGTAAACCGATTCTTTCCACCTGCCATGTTTGATCGATTAATGGGAGAAATTAGTCTTTCACCCAAAACTCAAACGAATCACTTGTCGGAAGCTTGGCCGAATGAAAGATTTGCTTAAGTAGTTGTCATGGACATGGACTATCCAAAGGAACCATTATCCAAATCTTTTACCATGGACTAGATGAAATCTTTCAAGGCATCCTTGATCTTTGGAGGAATTTTCTCTATAAGACTCCCAACGATGCATCAATTGCTCGAAGATCGAAGTACTTCTTAAACTTCGATTGGTCCAAAGATTCCAAAACTAAACCTCTCCGAAAAACTGTTGCTTTTGTCGAAAACACCGACACCTCAAAACTCATGGAGAAGATGGAAGCGTTAACCTCAAAAATCAACTCGCAATACAAAGATATCAAAGAGGAAATGAAGGAAATGTAGAGGCGGATGCAATAATTGTGGAGGAAATCATCCATCGTCCGAGTGCGACGATAAACCTATGGGTGGACCAAAGGAAGGAGAAGCGAGTTACGCTCAAGGAGGATACCGTGGAGGAGGATATCGTAGTAATTATTATGGTCGAAATTCAGGAAATTGGCAAGATCGCCGACCAAGGGATGACAACCGTGATTCTCAACCCACTGGCGGCGATCCACCACCACAAAACCCCGACAAAAAGATGGAAGAAACCGAATTCGAGAAAACCATGAGAGAATTGGTGGTGCTCAAAATCTTCAAATGATTTTATCAAAAATCAATTTTTCAATCTCAAAGCCAAAGTTGAGCAAGGACAGAAAAATCATCAAGCATCTATCCAAGATCATGAAAACAAGTTTGGAACTTTCGACCAACATTCCTCTAGACCATCCGGTTCATTGCCAAGTAATACCCAATCCAACCCAAAACCATCAAATGATAAGGCGTCAGTCCACCACAAACAAGAAATGAGCATATCAATGCTTTGTCTTCACAGGAAGTGGTCTCGTGCGATCCACCATCAAATCCTAATGAAAACACTCACATCACCAATGATAGTGAGGGTGAAATCGAGGAACCAAACACAACTCAAACCACCAAAAAGAAAAACATTCCATCCGTCCAAGGTATACACCAAAAATTCCTTATCCTCAATGCCTAAAGAAAGAAAAGATGGAAGAGCATTATAAGAAGTTCATTGAAATAATCAAAGAGGTTAGACTCAATATTCCTCTCGTTGATGTCTTAGCAGAATGCCCAATTGACGGAAATTTTTGAAAGAACTTCTTAATAACAAAAGCAAGCTAGAGCAAATATCGACTACTTTCCTTAAGCGAAGAATGCTTTCGGCTATTGTCCAAAACAAGATCCCACCAAAACTTCGGAGATCACTGGAGCTTTCTTATTCCATGTACTTTCGGGAATAATGTTAAATGTGATGCTTTAGCCGATCTTAGAACAAGTATCAATTTGATGCCTTATTTGCTGTATTCCAAGTTGTGCAACAACAGCCTGAAACCAACAAAAATGAGCATTCGATTAGCAAATCATTCCTATCAATATCCCGGAATGTGAGAATATGCTTGTTCAAGTCGGTAAATTCATTTTTCCCGTGGACTTTGTAATCTTGGAAATGGAAGAAGATAGTAAAGTTCAACTCATCTTAGGAAGATCTTTCCTAAATACCGCTTATGCAATCATCAAAGTGAAAGGAAAAGAACTCAACCTTGGAGTTGGGGAAGATGATGAGTGTGCAAATACTCATCATTTTTATACCTTTTTAAACTGCAAAAACATCTGAAAACACTCAGAAATGCATCAAAATGATAAAAATATCACAAATAAGTGTTTTATGTGTTTTAAATGCAAAAATACCAAAATCAGATGAAAAACGTATCAAGTTTGCATAATTGGCAGTTTTAGTCCCCCAAGTTTCAAAAGTTGTCAAAAATAGTCCCTGGTAAATCAAAATAATGAAAAATGTTATTTAAAGTCCCTAGGGATTCATGAGTTGTCAAACTTGGTCCTTGAAGTTTAAAATTGCAAAATGACAACTTTGGTCCCTCAACTTTGAAAAATGTCAAAAATAGTCCTCGGATATTTAAAAATGGAAAATTATCAAATATTACCCTTGTACTATTCATATATGACATAATTGGTCCTTGTGTTAACTTTGGGAAAGTTGCTAATTCAGTCCCTCAAGTTTGGAGAAATTGCAAAAATGATCCTTGTGTATTTAAACCAAACCGGACCCTCTTTTATTAATCAAATCCCAAGCCCAACACCAAGCCCAACCCACTCCCCATGACCCTTGAACCCTGTCAATATCCCGTGACCCCCATTTGAACCCCCACTATTAATAAAAGCGGTCAACCAAGGTCAAACCCACCATCCTGTTTCTTCTCCTTCCCGTCCAAAACCGTGAAACCACCATGGTTTCCACCACTGTCTACCACCCCTCACCACCACGCCCCCAACTGTTTACCCACTCCCTTCCACCTCCACAATCTCCCAAAATTCTTTAAATGCAAAAACACCTTTCGCCAATAGATTTTTTGGCGCCAAAATGCCACATGTACGATTATGATGAGATTAATGAATTCAAGGGTTGAAATCAAGTGGGAAATGTTCAGAGGTCGACACCAAGCCCAAAAAGATCTTTATAAAGAAGAAAGAATCAATGTGAAGTATCCAGAGTGTAAAAATTAGTTTAAGTTATGTCGTTTTAGTTAATTTTCAAATTCCAGTGTAATTTCAAGCTTTCAAGTATTGTTTTTATCAATATTAGTGTATTGTGAATCTATTTTCAGTAATCAATTTCATATTTTAGTTTCATTTCAAGTTTATGCAATTTTCAAGTTCAAAATCTCATTTAAGCTTAATGTTGTTTGTAGTGGATGTTAAGGACTGAATAAGCTCACTTAAGCTCCTAGAAAGCTTTTTAAAGCTTTTAGTAACTATAAAACTCAGTTTAGTATCAAAAAGCAAAAATTACCAAAAATCAAGAAAAATAGTTGGAAAATAAAAAAATTCAATGGAAATGAAGATCAAAGCGGAGCAGGGTAAATCTTGGATTGCCCTTGGGTTTAGAAGCTTTGTGGAAAGCTATTAGAGTGGTCTTAATCATTGGTTCATGGTCTTTGGGTAAAAAGGTTGTAAGCTCTTTATAAGCATTTTACATTTCATCTTTGCATAAGTAGCTTATAGCTTAAAACTTTGTGTTATTATGTTTCTAAGTTGTAGTTAGGTAGATTCTTATATTAAAACAGTTTGTTTGTTCTGTAGAATTGGTAGTTGCTTTGAAATCTCATTTTCACAATTTTAATAGCATAATATTTGTTCTTAAGTTTTATGCTTGTATCGGTTGTTTAATGCTCATTTGGACTTGTTATTTGATAATAAAAGGTCTAGGATCAATTGCATAGTCTTAACTTGTGAAATCCTTTGGAAATCACAAGTTCACAGTTTTTAAGAGTTGTTTGGATTTACCTTGTTACCTGTGTTAGAGAGTGTTGGTGTTGTTTTTTGTTATTGTTATCTGTCATACTAGCATCTAATAACTCATAGAAACCATAAAACCAGCCCTTGTTTGTTAAAAAGTCAAAATCACTTTTAATATCACTTAAGTTGTTAACTGTTAGGATTAAGAGTTTAAAATCATCACAGTTGCTTAGAACTTGTTAATCTAGCTTAATTTCATCTTAACTTAGGTTAATATATCATAATCAGTTAGTAGGATCAATCCAAAGTTCATATTAGTCAACTTTTTAATGTAATTTAAAAAGTCAAAATTTTCAGTTTAGTCGTTTTTGAATAAAATAGATCATTTTCTATAGGATTTAATTTTGAGTTTCATGTTTTAAAGCTTTTAGGTTTATAAAATTTAGTTGCTCATCTTATTCAGAGTATTTTTTATAATTTCTATTTAGCTTATTAAACTGCTTATTTATTGGTTTCTTTTAAGACCTTGTCTGAAAAAGTGCCCTCTGCACAGTTGAGCCATCCTCTTTCACAAGCTCATCAAGAGCTCATTAGTTAGCTTTAGCTTGTGTACCTTAGCTTATTGGAAAGCTAACCTAGCTGTCTCTCTAGTCCAGTGCTTATTTTCACCTTTCTAGCTTATTTGGTAGGGCTGCAAGTAGCTTTTACTTTGTCCAATTTCTTGTATACACCGACTAATCGTGTTTATATGCTTTTTCACAAGCTTGTCATAAGCTCATTAGCCAACCCAGTGTGTGAGCTTGGACTTTTTAGAAAACCCATCAACCCATCTCTATACCTCAGTTCTTATTTTGAGCTTTTAAGCTTATTTCATAAGCTAAACTTGCTTTTAGATATGACTCAGCCTGTTTGGTAGATAGACTTAGCATAAGTGCTTATTTGCTTATTTTAAGCTTATCAATATGATTTTATGTGCCTTTTAGCTTCATATAAGTAGCTTTAGCTTATTTGTATCTTATTTTATCTTTGGTTCCAGTTTGTAAGTTTATTTGAGCTTAAAAAATCAAAATAAGCCACAAGCTTAAAGCATTGTGCTCATAAGCTCATTCAGGCTGCTTATTTTAAGTTTCAAAATTTTTGTTTTCATAAAAGTTGCTCATTATCGTCATAGTTAAATAGTTTTGTAAAAGAAAAACCACAAAACATCATTTTAAAAATAGTGATAGCGTTTATTTAATATAAATTAGCCTTTTAATTTTCTTTTCAGCTTATTATTAAGCACTTTTCTGTTTTATAATTTTCTTAGTTTTGTTACAAAATCTTGATAGGATGATTTCAACCGGCATCCAACATCGAGAAGGGTGAATCCAAAATCCATGAGGTTATCAAACAGGAGGTTCTCAAACTTCTTGATGCAGGATTAATTTACCCGATCTCCGATAGTCCTTGGGTTAGCCCAATTCACTGTGTTCCTAAAAAGGGTGGCATAACCGTTGTCACAAATGAAGAAAACGAGTTAATTCCAACTCGATTGGTTACGGGATGGCGTGTTTGCATTGACTATCGTAAGTTGAATGACGCCCCCCGAAAAGACCATTTTCCTCTACCCTTCATGGACCAAATGCTTGAGAGATTATCAGCGAGTACTATTGTTTCCTTGATGGTTTCTCGGGTTATTTTCAGATCCCCATTGATCCACGGGATCAAGAAAAGACCACATTCACCTGCCCATACGGAACTTTTGCCTATAGACATATGCCTTTTGGCCTATGTAATGCTCGCACGTTCCAACGATGTATGATGGCAATTTTCCACGACATGATCGGGGAAACAATGGAGGTGTTTATGGATGACTTCTCGGTCATTGGGGACTCGTTTCAAACATGTCTCTCCCATTTAGAAAAATGCTCAAACGGTGTGAAGACACCAATCTTTGTCTAAATTGGGAGAAGAGCCACTTTATGGTCAAAGAAGGCATAGTCCTTGGCCATAAAATTTCAAAAAACGGGATTGAGGTAGATAGAGCAAAAGTCTTGTTATTGCTAAATTGCCTCATCCTACTACCGTCCAAAGGTATTAGGAGTTTTAGGTCATGCCGGTTTTTATCGAGATTCATACAAGATTTTTCTAAAATCGCCGGCCTATGACCCATCTTCTTGAAAAAGATGCTCCTTTTATCTTCTCACCTGAGTGCATCGAAGCTTTTGAAACATTGAAGAAAAAGCTTACTGAAGCACCCATTCTCGTTGCCCCAAGTGGGACTTGCCTTTTGAACTCATATGCGATGCAAGTGATTTTGCTATCGGTGCGGTCCTAGGGCAACGTTTAACCAAGCATTTTCAGCCTATCCACTACGCGAGTAAGACTATGGCTGAAGCTCAAACCCATTACACCACCACAGAAAAAGAGCTATTAGCCGTGGTGTATGCGTTTGAGAAGTTTCAACCATACTTAATCTTGACCAAATGCGTGGTGTATACGGATCACTCGGCTCTCAAATATCTCTTTGCAAAACAAGATGCAAAGTCGAGATTGCTTCGTTGGGTTCTCCTCCTGCAAGAATTTGATATCATTATACGTGATAAAAATGGAGCTGAGAACCTAGTGCGATCATCTGTCCCGATTAGAAAACCCACACCAAGATGTTTTCGAGAAAAGGAAATAAATGAAACATTTCCTCTCGAGACACTCAATGCGGTTACTTTTCTTGGAAACTCTACTACCCTCATGGTTTCTGACTTCGCAAATTACCATGCGGGTAACTTCATATTGAAAGGAATGTCGACCCAACAGAAGAACAAATTCTTCAAGGATGTTAAACATTACTTCTGGGACGACCCCTACTTATTCAAAATCCGTGCGGATCAAGTCATCCGACGGTGTGTTTATGGACAGGAAGCTATGGACATTCTCTAAGCTTGCCATCTTTGGACCCACCGGGGCCATCATAGTCCAAATTACACCGCCAAAAAGGTGTTTGATTCCGGGTTTTATTGGCCCACTATTTACAAGGATGCCCACGAATTTGTCAAAACCTGTGATGCTTGTCAACGTCACGGAAATATCTCTCAAAGAAATGAAATGCCGCAAAGCGCCATTCAAGTATGTGAGATCTTTGACATCTGGGGCATTGACTTTATGGGGCCATTTCCATCATCTCGAGGAAACAAATACATACTTGTGTTGACTATTTGTCAAAATGGGTTGAAGCGAAAGCTTTACCTACCAACGATGCCCGAGTTGTTGTGAAATTCTTAAAATCTCTTTTTGCTAGGTTTGGAACTCCGCGAGCTATAATTAGTGATCGTGGTACACATTTATGCAATGACCAGTTTGATCGAGTCATGCAAAAGTATGGTGTAACTCACCGTCTCTCTTCGCATACCACCCCCAAACAAGTGGGCAAGTGGAAGTTTCCAACCGTGGTATTAAAAGAATTCTTGAAAGGACAATAGGCAAAAACCGTGCATCACGGTGGGATAAAGCTGGATGACGCACTCTGGGCCTTCCGTACAGCTTATAAAACACCCATCGGGTGTACTCCATACAAGCTAGTGTACGGAAAGGCGTGTCATCTACCAATTGAGCTAGAGCACAAAGCATACTAGGCCTTAAAACATGCCAACTTCGATATTCAGACAGCTGGTGATCACAGAAAAGTTCAAATGAATGAACTAAATGAACTCCGTGATCAAGCTTACGAGAACTCTTTGATCTACAAACAAAAGACAAAGAAGATTCATGACTCCAAAATCAAGAACCGCGTTTTCAACGTCGGTGATCGAGTCCTTCTTTTCAATTCAAGATTGAAGATTTTCTCATGAAAACTAAAATCCGGGTGGACCATTCACCATCACTAAAGTATTTCCTTATGGAACTATTGAGTTATCTCAACCCGATGGTCCAAATTTTAAAGTGAATGGTCATCGATTGAAGCACTACTTTAGAGAGGACATTCCACGTGGTTGTCCCAGGATCTACAAACTTTCCCCATGAACCAATGAATGCGGGGATCGAGTCAAGCTAGTGACTCGGGAATCAAAAACATTAGCACACCATATGGGTTTTCACCCATATTTCTGACTTCTTTCTATTTTCTACCACCCTAGTGTGGGGGAGTTTCCCCCCGCTGTTATATATAAAATTTTCAGTTTCAAAAAAAGAAATATGTGTATATATAAAAAATAAAATAATGGCCGTTGTATTTCCCTTTTACGTTCTATGTTTCGGCATAACCGCTGGTACTTTGAATATTGAGGGCAATATTCATTTCTAGTGTGGGGGGAATTCTCACGAATTTTATCATGTAATTATACCACCCAATTCCCCCATTTTTGGCCAAATTTTTTTGGAATAAGTGTTTACACTTACTCGGCAAATGGTAATCGTCGCCATGTCTAACCCACATAAGGATTGGCTAATCCGAGAAGCAAGCGGGTCTTGGTAAAGATATCTCAAATCCGTTTATGGCTTGCAATTTGCCCAAAAATGTATGGTGTTCAACTTCACCATATCTTTAATTAGTGAAGAGTTGGCTAGCCCGCAAGTTTATGGCTTGTGGTAAAGGCGGTTGGAAAACCATAATTGGTAATCGACTCACCAAAGATATTTTATCTAAAGAGTTGGCTAGTCGAAGCAAGCGGCTTACGGTAAAGACAAATCAAAACCGTTGAAAGCTGGTGATTTGCTCAAAATCATTTGGTTATCATTGTATCAAGGTTCTTACTTGAACTAAAACAATTGGCTACTCCAGAAGTAATGGCTTTTGGTAAAGAGATGAAATCCATTAAAGTTTCAAAAGATTGCTAGGGACTAGCAATATCTTAGTAATGGGGATTGATGAGTGTGCAAAATACTCATCATTTTATACCTTTTAAACGCAAAAACATCGAAAACACTTCGAAATGCATCAAAATGATAAAAATATCACAAATAAGTGTTTTATGTGTTTTAAATGCAAAAATACCAAAATCGGATGAAAAACGTATCAAGTTTGCATAATTGGCAGTTTTAGTCCCCAAGTTTCAAAAGTTGTCAAAAATAGTCCACTGTAAATCAAAATAAATCAAAATAATGAAATATGTTATTTAAAGTCCCTAGGGATTCATGAGTTGTCAAACTTGCTCCTTGAAGTTTAAAATTGCAAAATGACAACTTTGGTCCCTCAACTTTGAAAAATGTCAAAAATAGTCCTCGGATATTTAAAAATGGAAAATTATCAAATATTACCCTTGTACTATTCATATATGACATAATTGGTCCTTGTGTTAACTTTGGGAAAGTTGCTAATTCAGTCCCTCAAGTTTGGAGAAATTGCAAAAATGATCATTGTGTATTTAAACCAAACCGGACCCTCTTTTATTAATCAAATCCCAAGCCCAACACCAAGCCCAACCCACTCCCCATGACCCTTGAACCCTGTCAATATCCCGTGACCCCCCATTTTGAACCCCCAGCCTATTAATAAAAACTGGTCAACCAAGGTTAAACCACCATCATCATTCTTCTCCCTCACAGTCCTTAAAACCGAAACCACCATGGTTTCCACCACTGTCTACCACCTCACCACCACTGTCCCCATTTGTTTACCCACTCCCTTCCACCTCCACAATCTTCCAAAATTCTTTAAATGCAAAAAACCTCAATATATTTTTGGCGCCAAAATGCCACATGTACGATTATGATGAGATTGATGAATTCAAGGGTTGAAATCAAGTGGGAAACTTTCAGAGGTCGACACCAAGCCCAAAAAGATCTTTATAAAGAAGAAAGAAGCAATGTGAAGTATCCAGAGTGTAAAAATTAGTTTAAGTTATGTCGTTTTAGTTAATTTTCAAATTCCAGTGTAATTTCAAGCTTTCAAGTATTGTTTTTATCAATATTAGTGTATTGTGAATCTATTTTCAGTAATCAATTTCATATTTCAGTTTCATTTCAAGTTTATGCAATTTTCAAGTTCAAAATCTCATTTAAGCTTAATGTTGTTTGTAGTGGATGTTAAGGATTGAATAAGCTCACTTAAGCTCCTAGAAAGCTTTTTAAAGCTTTTAGTAACTATAAAACTCAGGTTTAGTATCAAAAGCAAAAATTACCAAAATCAAGAAAAATAGTTGGAAAATAAAAAATTCAATGGAAATGAAGATCAAAATTTGGAGCGAGGGTAAATCTTGGATTGCCTTGGGTTAGAAGCTTTGTGGAAAGCTATTAGGAGTGGTCTTAATCATTGGTTCATGGTCTTTGGCTGAAAAGCAGTTGTAAGCTCTTTATAAGCATTTTACATTTCCTTTGCATAAGTAGCTTATAGCTTAAAACTTTGTGTTATTATGTTTCTAAGTTGTAGTTAGGTAGATTCTTATATTAAAGCAGGTTTGTTTGTTACGTAGAATTGGTAGTTGCTTTGAAATCTCATTTTCACAATTTTAATAGCATAATATTTGTTCTTAAGTTTTATGCTTGTATCCTTTGTTGTTTAATGCTCATTTGGACTTGTTATTTGATAATAAAAGGTCTTGGATCAATTGCATAGTCTTAACTTGTGAAATCCTTTGGAAATCACAAGTTCACGATTTTAAGAGTTGTTTGGATTTACCTTGTTACTTGTGTTAGAGAGTGTTGGTGTTGTTTTTGTTATTGTTATCGTCATACTAGCATCTAATAACTCATAGAAACCATAAAACCAGGTCCTTGTTTGTTAAAAGTCAAAATCACTTTTAATATCACTTAAGTTGTTAACTGTTAGGATTAAGAGTTTAAAATCATCACAGTTGCTTAGAACTTGTTAATCTAGCTTAATTTCATCTTAACTTAGGTTAATATATCATAATCAGTTAGTAGGATCAATCCAAAGTTCATATTAGTCAACTTTTTAATGTAATTTAAAAAGTCAAAATTTTCAGTTTAGTCGTTTTTGAATAAAATAGATCATTTTCTATAGGATTTAATTTTGAGTTTCATGTTTTAAAGCTTTTAGGTTTATAAAATTTAGTTGCTCATCTTATTGAGTATTTTTATAATTTCTATTTAGCTTATTAAACTGCTTATTTATTGGTTTCTTTTAAGACCTTGTCTGAAAAAGTGCCCTCTGCACAGTTGAGCCATCCTCTTTCACAAGCTCATCAAGAGCTCATTAGTTAGCTTTAGCTTGTGTACCTTAGCTTATTGGAAAGCTAACCTAGCTGTCTCTCTAGTCCAGTGCTTATTTTCACCTTTCTAGCTTATTTGGTAGGGCTGCAAGTAGCTTTTACTTTGTCCAATTTCTTGTATACACGACTAATCGGTGTTTATATGCTTTTCACAAGCTTGTCATAAGCTCATTAGCCAACCCAGTGTGTGAGCTTGGACTTTTTAGAAAACCCATCAACCCATCTCTATACCTCAGTTCTTATTTTGAGCTTTTAAGCTTATTTCATAAGCTAAAATTGCTTTTAGATATGACTGCAGGCCTGTTTGGTAGATAGACTTAGCATAAGTGCTTATTTGCTTATTTTAAGCTTATCAGTATGATTTTATGTGCCTTTTAGCTTCATATAAGTAGCTTTAGCTTATTTGTATCTTATTTTATCTTTGGTTCCAGTTTGTAAGTTTATTTGAGCTTAAAAAAATCAAAATAAGCCACAAGCTTAAACTATTGTGCTCATAAGCTCATTCACTGCTTATTTTTAAGTTTCAAAATTTTTGTTTTCATAAAAGTTGCTCATTATCAGTAGTTAAATAGTTTTGTAAAAGAAAAACCACAAAAACATCATTTTAAAAATAGTGATAGCGTTTATTTAATAGAAATTAGTTTTTTAATTTTCTTTTTCAACTTATTATTAAGCACTTTCTGTTTTTATAATTTTCTTAGTTTTCTGTTATCATAGGATAATTTTATAAAAAAAATTTCATAATTTTCTTAGCTTGTTTAGTATTTATTAGAATTTAAAATAGTTAAAAAGTATTAAATAATTAATAATAAATAAATAAAAAGCATAAAAAATATCTTTTCAGTTTTAAAATTAGTTTTATAATATTTTAGATTTTTCTAAGTCATAATTTCATTTTTCTAGCTTTATTTCACATTTTCTTATATTTTAGATTATTATTAAATAGTTAAAAATAGTTTTTAATTAATAATAATTAAATAAATAGTTATAAAAATAATTTTAATTTTCCAATAATTTTCTTTTATTATTAGGTTTATAAAAATATCATTTTCATATCCATAGGTGTTTTACTCTTTTAAATTCA
The DNA here is from genome assembly GCA_910596185.1 of Chrysanthemum makinoi. Classification (NCBI taxonomy): domain Eukaryota; kingdom Viridiplantae; phylum Streptophyta; class Magnoliopsida; order Asterales; family Asteraceae; genus Chrysanthemum; species Chrysanthemum makinoi. The sequence continues at coordinate 142,798,323 of OU343225.1, read as the reverse complement.
CGTTTTATTTTTATGCGTTTCGTAGAATTTAGTAAACATATCGCATTCACGTTTGTTTAATCGATTGTTGTGCTTTATAATTACGTATCCAAATACCATTCCAATCAATCAGTAGTGTAATTATAAACCAAAATCCTTACAGATCATTATCCTTAGTGATCATTCGACATCTGAACGTTTTTAGCACCATTAATCCTCAGGTAGGACTTAACGACCGGGAATCCACTATATTCCAAAGGAAATTGCATTGGTTTTAGACTGTTTGAATTTTATTACGGTTGACCATTCACAAGTGGTTGACTTGTGTAATAAACTTGACAGTTTGGAACGAATCAGAAGATCGAATCACTTTTCTAATCGATAAAGCGATGCACTACCCACATTCCAGTGATGACACTTGTTTTAACATCGATATTATTGATGAAGTCACTGATGAAGAATTGGACGCATTACTTAACGAATTCGATCCATTCATGACTACTTCTGAAAAAATCAATGAAACAGATTTTGATAAAGAGTATGATGATTTCATGAAAGTAGAATTCGAAGGAGATAACTCAGAAGAAGAAGAAGAAATGGAGGAAGAGGAAGAAAATTTTGAAGAAATAACTTTCAATAACGAGATGCGAATTAAATCCTCTATCGAAGAACCACCCACAGATCTCGAACTCAAACCTCTCCCAGATCATCTTGAATATGCTTACTTGGAAGGAAACTTAATTCTTCCAGTAGTCATATCTTCATTGCTCGAGGACAGTGAGAAAGAAAGTTTAGTTTCTATCCTCAAAAATCACAAACAAGCTTTCGCTTGGAAAACATCCAACATCCCAGGAATTAGTCCTAATTTTTGCAAACACAAAATCAATTTTGAAGAAGGGATTAAACCTGTGATAGAACGTCAACGTCGACTCAATCCCAACATGAAAGAAGTTGTTAAAAAGGAAATCATAAAACTTCTCGATGCTAGAATCATTTACCCAATTGAGGATAGCCCTTGGGTAGTCTGTTCCTTTGTGTTCCCAAGAAAGGAGGAATGCGGTTGTGACTAATGAACGAAATGAACTAGTTCAACTAGAACTATCAGCGGGCGCGTTTGTATTAACTATCGTAAGTTAAACAAAGCCACCGAGAAAGATCACTTTCCACTCCGTTCATGGATCAAATGCTTGAAAAGGCGGAAATAAATTCTTTTGTTTCCTCGGCCATTTTCAGGATATTTCAAATTCCTATCGATCCTAACAATCAAGAAAAGACCACTTTCACTTGTCCATTTAGAACCTCATATCGCGTATGCCTTTTGGTCTTTGCAATGCACCTGCGACTTTTCAAAGGTGTATGATCGCCATATTCTAAGACATGCTAGAAACCTCCATGGAAGTTTTCATGGATGACTTTTCAGTCTTCGGAGACTCATTTGAAGCTTGTCTTTCTATACTCGATAAAATGCTCGAAAGATGCGAAGCTGCGCATCTTGTCCTTAACTAGGAAAAATGTCACTTTATGGTAACCGAAGGAATTGTGCTTGGCCACAAAATCCCCAGTGTAGGAATGGAAGTAGACAAAGCAAAGGTAGATGTCATCTCGAAACTTCCACCACCAACTAACGTCAAAGCCGTTAGAATTTTTTAGGACATCTTTGGTTTTACGCCGATTTATCAAAGATTTTTCAAAAATATCTCGTCCGATGACAAAAATTCTTGAGAAAGAATCTATATTTGACTTCAATCTTGATTGCATAAAAGCTTTTGAAACATTGAAATCTCAACTAACTAGTGCTCCGATCATGGTTTCATCTAATTGGTCACTACCCTTGAACTTATAATGCGATAAGCGATTTTCTGTTGGAGCCGTCTTAGGCCAACGTGAAGGAAAACACTTTCGGCCTATATATTTTGCTAGCAAGACACTAAATAGTGCTCAGCAAAATTATACCGTCACCGAAAAGGAATTACTGGCTGTCGTTTTCGCATTCGACAAATTCCGATCCTACCTCGTGCTCTAAAAAACAGTCGTTTTTACCAATTATTCGGCACTCAACTCAAAAACAGTCGTTTTTACCAATCATTCAGCACTCAAGTATCTGTTCACCAAGCAAGATGCTAAACCACGTCTTATTCGATGGATTTTGCTACTCCAAAAATTTGACATCGAAATCAAAGATAAGAAAGGAGTAGAAAATCTTGCTGCTGATCACTTATCTCGTCTTGAAAACCCGATCTTGAGGAGTTAAAAAAGAAATCGATGATTATTTTCCGATGAAACTCTCATGACCATTGATGGGCCGGCGATCCTTGGTTTCTGACTTTGCAAACTACCTCGCAGGAGGAATTCTCAGAAAAGGACTAATTCATGCTCAAAGAAGCAAATTCTTTTTTGAACTTAAATACTATTTTTGGGAAGAGCCATATCTTTTCAAAATGTGTCCTGACGGAATGATCGAAGATGTGTTTACGGTTCCGAAACCGCAAGATTCTTGCGAATGTCATCATGGCCCAACTGGGGACATTATGGTCCTTCCACCACAGCTAAAAAAGTTTTTGATGCTGGATTCTATTGGCCAACAATATTCAAAGAAGCACACACACTTGTTCAAAATTGTGATGCTTGCCAAAGAACCACCAATGTTTCTCGAAGAGATAAAATGCCATTAACAAGCATTCAAGTGTGTGAAATATTCGATATTTGGGGAATAGATTTCATGGGACCTTTCCCTAAATCCCACAAATTCAAATACATTCTCGTTGCTATAGATTATGTGTCCAAATGGGCAGAAGCTGAAGCTTTACCAACGAACGATGCTCGTGTCGTTGTTAATTTTCTCAAAAAGCTTTTCGCTCGTTATGGAATTCCCAAGGCCTTGATAAGCGATCGAGGAACTCATTTCTGTAACCAACAAATGGAGAAAACCATGAAAAGATATGGAGTTCATCACCGATTCTTGACGGCCTATCATCCAAAAACCAGTGGTCAAGTTGAAAATACCAACAGAGCTCTCAAAAGAATACTAGAGAAAACAGTGAAGGACAATCCTTTAGTATGGGCAAAGAAACTCGATGATGCTCTGTGGGCATTTCGTGCGGCTTATAAAACTCCAATTGGCACAACTCCTTACAGACTCTTGTATGGAAAGACTTGTCATTTGCCGTTCGAATTTGAACATCGTGCTTACTTGGGCTCTCGAAAGCTGTAACACCGATCTCAAAATAGCTGGATAAAAGAGATTCCTGCAATTGCACGAAATCGATGGATTAAGACTCCGAGCTTATGAAAATTCCAAGCTGTATAAAGCTAGAACAAAAGCTTATCACGATAAAAAGCTACGAGTTCGAAAAGAATTCAAAGCCGGAGATAAAGTTCTACTTTTAACATGAAATTCAAATTCAAAGCTCCTAAATTACAACCAAAATGGTTTGGACCATATATCGTTAAACATGGATATCCATCCGGGTATGTCGAACTCTATGACAAGCAGGGTGGAAGTTTCATTGTTAATGGGCAACGAATCAAGTTATATTACGACAAGGAGCAAACGAATGAAGTTTCAGTTGCAACAGTTTACCACGAAAATGAATTGAAACTATCACCTTTGTAGCACCATTTCCAGGAAGAATCCCACAAATTGTTCCTTGGAAACCATCTGGTGAGTTCGTCTGGGACGATATTTAAGCTACTGGTGAAGAATTCGTGTACATCCCCGAACTTTTCAAAATGTTCAAGGCTGCTCTTGTGGCCAAGTGAATTCGGGAAGATTTGAGTCAGGCTGATGACTCGGTAATAAAATAAGCGCTTCTCGGGAGGCAACCCGTGTGTTTCAGATTTGATTTTCTGTGGTCATTCCCCAAAGTTTAAACCTTTGGTTGAACTTAAGTGTGGGGAGGTGCCACCTTTTAATAAAACCTTTTGTTTGTTTATAAGATTTTGTGCATGTAATGATATCTCCATGTGGACTCTAGGAATGAAGAAAAATTTTAAGCTGATAAACTCATTGACATATCTGGTTTCATCTCTATTTTCCCTATTTCTATGCTTTGAAGTTTGTTTTTCACATTTAGGACAATGTCTAACTTAAGTGTGGGGGGGGGGGTGAATAGGAAAAATTAGAGTTTTCATGCTTAAATTTTAAATTTTGTTTGCCCTTGTGATCTAGTTGTTTTCACACTTTGAGGATTATCTATTAGAATAACTGGATCAAACCACTAGTAAGCGGTAATATTTGAAACTTGAGATGTGTTCCGATTACTATTGCAATCCATTCTGGGATCGATAAACATTTGCTAGCACATATTATAACCCTTTTCCACAAATTGTGAGGATTTGAGCCTATTTCATAAATAGCATACATCTTTTATGCTTGGATCTTTTGCTATGAGTGTGCCGGTGATTTTATTTATTCTAGAACTTGTACATGTAAATCATTACCAGACCACAGTGAGATTGCATTCGTGCGATATAAGTGAATTCGTGTGATAAAGAGGCACCTTAGGATTTAACCCAAATGGCCTTCCATTTTACATCTAATATATTAGCTAACCACATTGGTTAGTTAACCACCCACATGGACCCATTTGTAGTGCTCATTTTTAGCACTAGATACCCCTAGTACACCCTCTGAGCCTTCCCTTTCATTTTTGCTTCACCCAGAAAATACAAAAAGATTTTACACTTTAAACCTTAGCCTAACCCGTATCAATGTCTAAACGGTTGGTTGCTAGTCGCCTAATGATTATGAGTACCACATCCTATGAGATTGATTGAGCCATACATTGAGTTTATGTTCAAAAATAAAAAAAAAAATGTGTTGAAAGTATGAAAATAATAGCCAATGTGCTATGATCGAAGAACAATTGTCATGGCAAAGCAAAAAGCTGTGGAAAGCGGAAAAGAAGAAATTGAAGCTATAATCATTTATTGGTTCGTGGAATGTTTGGTAGCTAGCAACACGGGTATTAGACTTGACTTTATTTTTCTTTTAACACCAATTTCATAAACATTTCCATGCCTTATCCATACCCTTAACCCGAAGCCATATCATTATAACCCGAATAAAAGTCCTCTTTAGATGTTTTTACTTGGTGCTCACGCCACGTCGGTGGAGTTTTGTTTCTTGTACAAGCTTATGGTAATAATCTAATCATGGCTGAGCAATGAGTGTGATTTATCTTGTTACTCCACTAAAATGAGTGATTGAGTGAATTATATTTCGTTCCTTTTTCGTGAGGTGTTTTGAAATGTTGATCATGCAAGAAAATCATTGGATATTGTCAAACATCTTGATGTTTCACCTTTATAAAGCATAATTGATGAATCTTCTCTCGTATTTATACTAGGTTGATTTGCATCACATTTTTCATAATCACGATCTTGTACCAGTGGATGTTTTTCCTAGATTTGCTTGAGGGCAAGCAAAGTTTAAGTGTGGGGGAATTTGATAACACTCAGTTTGTGCATGTTTCTAGCAGCGTTATGTGTGCTTTTGTATATGTTATTTGGTTATATTTGCGTAATTATAGTGCTTAAACGCATCAAAAGATGTTTGTCTAGTGTTTATAACCAAGTGCAGGGAAACGGAAGGAAAGTAAAGAAATGTTCAGCAAATGGAAGATTCCCGGTTCAGTAAGGCATTAATCAGTATTTCAAGGACCTTTGAAGACCATAGTGATTGAAGAACCAAGTTCTACAAGATAAAGAAAGAAAAGATCAAGTTTCCGTAACTCAGGAAATCCAACCGGATCGGTTGGAATATGACCAGAAACGCCAAATGACCATCACCAACCGTTCGATTCGCCACCCCCGGAGCGGTTGGCCCTTTTGTAGAAGACCAACCGGATCGGTTGGTCATATAACCGATCCGGTTGGAGAAGCTGCATCTGCCAAATCTTCATCACTAAGTTTCCCCTTTGCATCCAAACGATTCTAGGTCCTTCTCTTGGTGTATTCTAGTCCCTTCCTTACTCCTTGGAGGCCAAGTTCAGCAATTAATACCCTAGGCTTTGGAATTAGTATAAATAGAGGCCATTTGTGATCATATGAGACACATACTTCAAATACAAATCTCTCTACTCATCAAACAAAGCTTTAAGCTCTCTAATTCGTCCTTAGAAGTCCAGGGAAGTTTGGAGTTCCAGAAGTTCCACATTTGGAGGCCAAATCACCAAGAAGTCTACCCCAATACTTTGGGAATCATTACTTCACCATTTGTAATCTTATTCCAAGCATTGTAAGACTTTTAATCATGTTTTCTAATGTTCAAAGTTCTGAGTTTATGTTCATGTTTGCTATGAGTGGCTAGTTTCTTTATACACTTGCTTAAATGATGTTGATTATCATATGATTAGTTAGTAATTGTGTTAACATGTTTTAATTCAATTTCAAGTTGATTCTAAGATCCAAATGTGCTAAAGTTTCGTAGTGACATTTGTTAATCAAGTTTGATTAGTTGATAGTAATCGTAGAGGTCGAAAGAACTTATTGTTATTCAACTAGTCATAATCATTTTGTCTATGGATGATTGTTTTTACCCATTATTCTTGATTATACAAAGGAACTAAGGTGTGGTTGTAATAGAAACGATTTTTGATTATCAAATTGGATTGGTTGGAAACATCTAAAAGGTCGTAAGATTAGTTGTTGAGAATCAATTGTAGCCTTTTGTCTATGATCGGTTACCTTTTGTATTGACCATTTCTTAAGCAATTTGATTAAACAAGTGGATGTTTTTGTGTTTAAGTTTATGTATGTAGACTTATGAAACTTGAATTGATTGGTTAAACATAATGCTTGTTTTTATGAACTAAAATCTTGACGAAGGTTTAACTTGTAAGAACAATAGATTAGTCTTCCAACTAATTATCATAACCAACATGTTAAGAGGTTAACACAATCACATTAATCTATGATATGAAACTAGTTTAAGCAAGTGTAGTTTTTAATCATCTGAATTTCATTATATCTATTTGCTTTGTTATATGTTTTGGATAGACTCTGTTGATTCAAACTTGTGCTTAGATTCACTCAAATCCCTGCGAACGATCCCGACTTACCTTCATAATCTTGCTATAACGGACGAGTATACTTGCTCGTATGTGTTATTGGTAATATTGGTAATTCACCTTTTATAAATTTAAAACTTGTACACACGTAGCACATCACACCCCCAAATCTCGGTACAGAGGAAGACTTAATCAAGTTTTCGGGGCGTTACATTGGATTGGTATCTCACACAAGTATAGCAAACAAGATAGTCGAATTATCATTCAAAACCAATCCCAAATTTAATTATCCAAAACATTAATCCCAAAATGTAAATAAAATGCCCAAACATGATTTATGAAAATAGGTCCCCATAAATTTATCAGAGTTTGATTATGATCCTTCAACCATGCCTTCTTGCCAAGCTTCCACAGAACACGTACTCCAAACATCACTTAAATACATGAGAAACACATGCTAAAAGGTCAGCTAACGCTGGTGAGTTCATAGGTTTAAATTCAAGTATAAAATAGTGGACATGTAGGAGTTTATTTGCTATGCGAGACCTAAGATAGATACACATCAATCACATACCAATATCATAATCACAATATCATCAATATCATATCCGACGTCATAGTGGGTCCCTAGCGACACTAGCCAGCACAGTCGTAGCAAAGTCTAGAACGATTGCTAACCCTGGACTAGGTCGAGGTAGAAGTCTATACTTAGCTAGGCAAGTGCTATAGCAATTAGGATTGCTACCCTAGACTAAGGCAACAGCTACCACATATCTATCTAAACAGTCAAGCACATAAGCAAATCAAAATAGTTAAAAGGTCTGAAAATAGTAGCATGATTCTCACCCCAAATTAGTTAAAAACATAGATAAAAGTGGGGCAATGAAACTCACCTCAAGCAAGCAACGCACAAATAAACACTAGCAGAAGATAACAGCTAATCACGACTCAGCAACTATCGACTCGGCACAACCTATTAACGTAAACCAATTTTAATATATATTTCCTAAAATCAACGTTATCTACCCCAATGTATTCATTTTCTTTATCTCCAAAAATGTCTTGTTTCACCGTTTAGTCCTAGCGTTTGGTATCATTGTGTGCGTGTATCGACTCAACATGATACCATGAATGCACCCAAACAAACACAATGTGACTTAATGCAACACAATGAGAGGTCTAAGCGATAAGCTCCATAGTCCAATAAGTTTCAGAATAAATAGTAGACCTTATCGAATTCGTCAACTCGATAAACCCAATTATTTATTCGTGTCGCTTATTATCCCATAAACCGGTGGCATCCTAACGAGTCATAAGGATAATTCACCCATTAATAACGTTATCCTACGTACCTAGCGGGCTTTTATTAGATCTGTCAACCTAATAAGTCTGCTACCCACGTGGATCGACGCTATTAATGTTAGGTCATCCGTAACCCATGCACACAACGTAAATAAATTAAATACTTGAAGCTAGTATTAAATACTCATAAATGGCACATTTTGATAAACGTGCACTCGAAACATTAAATACTTATTTATTAGAAAACCTTTCCATTTTAAGTCGTTAATTCCCATTTAAAATAGTAAATAACAAGACAAGTCTTGTTATCGATAGTTTTGGTACAAAAGCCTCTTTATTATTTATGTTTCATAGTTTATTAACATTTTCATATATATATATATATATATATATATATATATATATATATATATATATATATATATATATATATATATATATATATATATATATATATATATTTCGTCAATTTCAATATTAGTTTCATATCGTTATTCGTTTCGAGTCCACAAGCTTGAGTCATGACTTCTCGGCTTTTAATCAATCAATAGTCCAAAATATGCTAAAGTTCATGTTACGGCGTTGTCGGGGTCAACTATGACTAAAAAGTCAAAGTAACACCGACGTTGCTCAAAGTTGACAATTTATATTATAAGTCCAAGTAAATAATCGTAATAGCGCAACTCAATCTCAAATCAACCTAAATCAATCTCGCCAACCAATCAATCTACCAAATATACCCGAAACCAATGTTATGACCCTAATGGTCATGACACGGTCACTGTTAAGTCCACGTGAACCAAAAAAGCTGTAGAAGCTTTTCGGCTCCACGCGTCTCATCCAAACACTAACAATCAACAGCCAACAATACACCACAACAACCCGACCCGGACCCTTGGTCCATATGGGTCTCGTACACCACCACCCACGACCTATACGTGGGTTTGGTGGCTCGTACGCCTCAACCTACTCAACCAAACGCTCCTAAATGAGTTCTACAACAACCAAACACAATCAATCAACCTCCAATCATCATCCAAACATCAAACCCAACAACTAATCTAGACCCATTTCATGAAACTAAGCCTAAAATGAAAAAACTTAACAATATGATACACCACATGATACCAAATCACTAGCTACATGTTTTATTTTGTGTAAATTAGTTTTAATCCCATGTTTCACCCAAAACCCCTAAAGGTCGAGCCATGGTCGAGCCTCAAGAGACCCATTCATGGCTTTTCATGACCAAAACAAGCTTGACCCATGTTCCATTTACCTTTTCCCAACTCGATCTACAAGATTTAATGAAAAACCTAAAATCACGAATTGTTTTTGTAAGATTTGGAGGTGTTAATGTAGGCTTCTATAAAAGATATATATATGGATGGAAAGAGGAAAGAGAGATCTAAAAAATGGTGGTGGAGGTGAGATGTCACTTGCCGTAATATGGCTGGAATTTGGCCGGAAAGTGGCGGTAGTGGTGGTGGTTTAGGGTTAGGGTTTTTAGAGAGAGAGATTAGAGAGAGAAAGTTAGTGTGTAGGTGTTTTTAGAGAGAGAAACAAATGGGAGAAGTGAGGTAGGGAGTGGGTATATATACTAGGAGGGGAGGGACCTCAAAGTAATTATTTTGTGTGGAGGGTGCGCCGGCCAAGGAGAAAGAGGAGGGGCCGAAGCCGTAATTTTTTGTAAACTATCCCATTTACCCATTCCCGAGCTCTTATATTGTCCTACGAGTGTCCCATGACGTTCCTTCGACTTTCTATTATGTTTATTTATGTTTCTCCATGAGTTTTGACTATTTATTTGTCAAGTTTCGAGTTACGGTTTAAAAGTTACATTATTTCTTGTTTTAGGCTTTTATTGTGCCGAATCGAATAGTGCCTAACAAAACGAGTTAAAACTCATACGATAACTCATACAATAATAAAATAAATCATTAAAACCAATAAACGATATCAAATCAAGTCTTGGTTGATGAAAATAGTTATAAAGGCAAAATCTCGGTTTAGTTTAACGTAATGCGGTTACCTAAAATAGACTCCCTAATTGCCAGTTGTCACAGCCTCCCAGCCTCAGAAGAAACCCGTCCCGGGTTTCACTCCAAGTTGCTTGTTGTCATGAAGAGTTTAGGGTACTTCTTATGGAATACGTCCTCACGTTCCCAAGTGAACTCTAGTCCATGTCGGGAGTTCCAACGAACTTTGATAATCGGAATACGGCTATGCTTCAGCCGTTTAATCTCACGATCCATGATCTCTATCGGTTCCTCAACGAAATTCAATTTCTCATCAATACGGATATCTCTTAACGGTACAACTATGCTTTCCTCCGAAAGACACTTCTTAAGATTACTAACATGAAAGACATTGTGTACACTGCTCAATTCCGAAGGTAGCTAAAGACGGTAAGCTACTGGTCCGATTCTTTCCAAGATTGGAAAGGGACCAATGTATCGGGGATTGAGTTTTCCACGCTTTCCGAAACGAATCACTCCTTCCAAAAGAGAAACCTTTAACATAACACGATCTCCAACCTAAAACTCTAAGGGTTTACGTCTCCTAACAGCATAACTCTTTTGTCTATCTCGAGCGGAAATGATAGATACCGGTACTCCAGGACGCGATACTATCTCCTTGATGTACAGCCGAGTGAGCTTGTCGAGACTATCGACCTCGCTAATGGCCAAGAAGTGAGCAGACTTAGTCAAACGATCTACGATTACCCAGATAGCGTCATTGCCGCTAGCTGTTCTCGGTAATTTGGTGATAACGTCCATGGTGATTCGCTCCCATTTCCATTCTGGAAGTTAGGGTTGAACTAAGAGTCCTGAGGGTTTCTGGTGTTCGGCCTTTACCTTAGAACAAAGCACCAATTGACATACTGATTTATGTCGGCTTTCATGTTAGGCCACCATTAGAGTTTCTTCAAGTCCTGATACATCTTATTGGCTCCGGGATGGATAGAGTATTTTGACTTATGCGACTCGTGCATAATCAACTTACGGATTCTGCCATGAAATGGTATCCAGCTTCTGTCTCTGAAGCATAGGGTTCCGTCAGAACGCTTCAAGAAGCCGTTTTCACTTTCTACCATTCCATGCAGATTCTCGTAAGGACGGTTCTCTTCCGTCAATGCCGCAGCTTGGGCAGCTAGGATTTGAGATGGTAGAGAGGCGAACTAATGGTCATTCCTAGGGATCGAATGAGTAAAGGTGGAATGTTCTCCTTACGACTGAGAGCATCTGCCACTACATTGGCCTTACAAGGATGATAACAAATCTCATAGTCATAATCACTGAGCAACTCTAAACAACGATGCTGCCTCATATTCAACTCCTTCTGATCTAAGATATGCTTCAAGCTCTTATGGTCGGTAAACACTACACACTTGGTTCCATACAGATAATGTCTCCAGATTCTAAGGGCAAACACTACAACACCTAACTCAAGATCATGGGTGGTGTAGTTTTTCTCATGTTTCTTAAGTTATCGGGAGGCATAAGCTATCACCTTCTCCCGTTGCATCAAAATAACACCTAAGCCTTTATGCGAAGCGTTGCAGTACACGACAAAATCTTTGCTTCCTTCGGGCAAAGCTAGGATGGGCGCACTACACAACTTCTCCTTCAGAAGCTGGAATGCTTCTTCTTCCTTTTCTCCCCATTCATACTTAACGTCCTTCTGCGTCAGTTTAGTTAGCGACTTAGCTATCTTGGAGAATCCCTCAATGAACCTCCGGTAATAGCCTGCTAAACCTAGAAACTGGTGGACTTCTGATGGGTTCCTAGGGGATGCCCATTCCATAATGGCCTCAATCTTAGCTGCGTCAACGTGAACTCCTCGACTATCTATCACGTGACCTAAGAATTGAACGGTCAGAATCCAAAATTCACACTTAGAGAATTTGGCATACAACTTCCCTTCTCTCAATAACTCTAAAATGAGCCTCAAATGCTCTTCATGATCCTCTCTATTTTTGGAGTATATCAAGATGTCGTTTATGAATACTATCACAAACTTATCCAAATATGGTTTACACACTCGGTTCATGAGATCTGTGGTAAACTAGAAGGGGGGGTTGAATAGTTTTGCCAATTAAAACTTCCTTTTAATCTATTTAGATCGACTTATGTCAATCTATTTGGATGTGTGTGTTGGATGTTGATAAACAAGCATATAAAGATGTGTAATGAAAAGATAAAAGTAAGAAGCACAAAACCACAACGCAAGTATTTATAGTGGTTCGGCTACAAGGACACCTTCCTTGCCCTACTCCACTCCCCGAGTCACCTACTCGAGAGTTCATAAACACTACACCAATCTCCTTATGGCGGAGAAGCCTTCACAACGTCGCTTAACCTTTTTCTGGTACAAAGCTAAATACCGAGTTCTTTCACACCAAGGCGAACCACACCTACACAACGTCGTCTACCCTTTATGCGGTGCTAGGCTAACCACCGGGTTCTTTCACACCAAGGTGAACCACACCTACACAACGTCGCCTACCCTTTATAAGGTACTAGGCTAAGTACCTAGTTCTTTCACTCCAAGGTGAACTACACCTACACAACGTCGCCTACCCTTTATTAGGTACTAGGCTAAGCACCTAGTTCCATTGCAATGGAGGAACTACTACCCAACACTACACCAACGACTAATCCCAAAGGAGATCTACTCCTTTACAACATCATCAAGGATATCAATATCCTTGGATCTAATACTAGTCAATCTTGTACATCGAAACACACCATATTGAATGTACATCTAAGGCACCTTTCACTAATGCCTTTGACTAGATCTTCAAGACACCCTTCACTAATGTCTTGTATCTTGACTTCTAAGCACCTTTCACTAATGCTTCTAGTCTTGACTTCTAAGCACCTACCACAAGTGCTTATGATATGGACGATAGATACCCTTCACTAATATCTTCGTCTTGACACTTGAGACATTTTTCACTAATGTCTTCAACACTACACTTCTTATAAGAAAGAAAGGAATCATCAACAAGAAGACTTCAGTAGCCTTGATGATGAGGAAGCATGGCAACTCATGGACTTGAGCTTGCTCGACTTCAAAGGTGGTGATCTTTCCTAGAAGATCACACAAAAACAAAACTACAAACATAGATCTCTTGGATATGAGGTTAGTGAGTTTTTAACTCAGGGAGAAAGTGTGTTAGAAAGGGGTGAGCAACAATGAAGAAATGGCTCACTATTTATAGAAGAAAAAATATATTGTTCCCCGGATCCCACGGATCCCTCCCACTTGGGATCCGTCTAGCGTAAAGTTAGGGATCCGTGGGACGCTCCCTTTTACCCATGGGTATTTTGGTTATGGGTCATGGGTCATGGGTTGAACCATAGATCTTTAGCTAGATACAATGTATCTTTTGAGTGCAATGCACTTGGTCACTTGGGTATGGGTTGATCCATGGGTTATGCATATTATCCATGTATGATATAAGCATGATGTCATGCAATGGGTTATGGGTCAAGCTCCATGGGTCATGGGCTTTGGGTTGTACCCAACTACATTCAATGTATTTGCCTAATGGGTTATGATACTTAAGTTTCTACTCATTTATATTACCCAATATACTACATACTAGTTATGTGTATATTTTGCCCAAATTTGTAAACACTAGTTGTTGTACATATGTATTACTAAATCATAAAATCACTTATACTTGTTTTAGTCTTTTATGTGAAAATGTGAATATGTTAGAAACTATTAGTTCAAACCATTTACGTATTTTATTTGTTTCGTTAAAATGATTTTACGTTTGTTATCGACAAAACATTAGAAGATCGTAAAATATAAATAAATGTTTTTACGGCTTATTTGTATTAACAATCTCCCCCTTTTTGATGATGACAAAACCTAAAATTATTTTAAGGAAAAGCTAAAATTCGTAAAAGTTCGAATTTGTAGTTTTACTTTCTTCTCCCCCTTTTTGTCGAAACAAAAAGAGATTCGAAAGAAAGCAACCCATTGTTTTTAAGAAAAACATGCGAAAGAAAAAAATAGAGAGCAAGTAACGGGAAATGATCTCGTCTTTACTCCCCCTTGACGAGTCAGTTTGTTTGCAAGTAAGTTTGCAAAAGATTTCGTCTAAGTGACGAATGTACTCCCCCTTGATGATTGCAATTTTGCAAGGGGATGTCACGAAATGTAAACTAAATATTGCAAGTAATTTGCAATGTATTGCTTTGACATAAAGCTCCCCCTAGATTTAGGATGTCAAAGTCTTCATGTGTAAATTGAATAACTACAAAACAAAGGTTAGACAACAAGTATAATTTACAATTTCCTGCAAATGTGGTCCAAGTTAGTAGAAAATAGTTTTCTGTCTCATGGATCCCACGGTTCCCTCCTAGTAGGGATCCGTCTAGGCTATTATGAGGGATCCGTATTAGCTGATGATTAATTTCAGCAAAGGTGATATAACAAGTAATGTTATCAAAAAAATGAGATATGAATACAATGTAATCATATGCTCAGAAATATAACAAGTAGCATGTAATTTCATTTAATAAAACTAAAGTTATGATATACATGACTCTAAAAAGTAAGAAAATAAGAAAATACATGACTAGAAATTTCTAGACCAACTATCGCTTGAAGCTAGGACACCACTAAAATCTTCTAGCTCAAGTTTTGTTTAGGTTTAATCTCGTCGAAAAGTTCGAGGAGATGATAGAACATGAAACGTTGGTCTTCTCGTACTTCATGTATCAAACTTTCAACATGTTGACAACGATAGCAATCTTTGTCATGGCTAGGTAGTGGTGGTGGAAGAAATGAAATGGCTGGATGCGAAGGATCAAGTGAAGCGGCTTGTGGAGCTTCAAACGAAGGAGGGATTGGTGGAGGCGCATTTGAGAATGGCTCGACCAAGAATGATGGTGGTGGTAGAGAAGTGTCAACTTCCATATGGTCGGGTGGTTGACTTTGATGATTTCTCATAATCCAAATGGGATTATATGATGGAAACGGCGAAAAGGAAGCCGGAGCAAGTGTTGACTCAACACCTTGATTTTTTACCATTATTCCTCCTAATGAGGAGAATGTTGTCGGGGGAGGCGGATGAGACGGCCTAGGAGGCAAATCCTCTAAATTGTAGAGGTGTGGTGATGATAGTGGAGATGTAAAAGATATAGCTCTAGGAACCAATGGTGATGGTTTAGTGGAGATGATATTGTTTGGCCTAGGAGGTATGGTGGTGTTTGGCATAGGTAGTTTTGTGGGTACTATCATTTTAGGAATTGGTTTGATTGGTTGAGGAAAGATCCTATCATTTGTTGGCTTGACCGGAGATGATTCGGTTGAAGAGATTTCGTGTATAACACGAGCCTTTTTCATGGGTGGTTCTTTGGTGGATAAATTACTACTTGGGCTTTTCCTCATGATGAGATGATTTCAAGAGGTTTGTAAGGGTTTCTAAAGTGCTGAAAGTTATGATGAAGGTGATGACTTTGGAGGTCCTAACAAAGTGGTTTATAAACCAAGAGATTTGGCAAGTGCATTTAAGCCTTAAGCCACTAGGATTCTTTGGAATGTGATGATTAACATGCACAAGAGTCAACTTCAGAGTTTGTACTGATCTAGGAACTCATTTAAGATGAGATGGAGTGCTTGAGTTAGAAAGATGAGTTGAAATGATTGTTTTAGCAAGAATTGACATAAACTGTCATCCGGATCCCACGGTTCCCTCCTCAGAGGGATCCGTCTAGGCTAATCCTAGGGATCCGGCTCTCAGCAACTATGAAAGAGTGGAAATAATGTTTCTAAGATCTAAGATCTATATCATCTTGAGTGTTTCAGTCCTTTTTAAGTGTCTTAAATGAAGGGGTGCTTAAGTACTTGAAGGTAATGAGTGTTGTAGCTAATGATTGTCTTTTATGGAAGGATTTGGAACTTTCATGAGTACCAATGGATGAGCAAGGATGACACTAAATATGAGAGTGTCAATTGAAGCTAAATGATCCTAGAGATCAGTTTGTGACTTAGGATAGTGTTTTGGAAAATATCCTAGAAGCTTTGAGATGGGAAAACTAGAATTTGATCAACTTTGATCAATTTTGAGGTAAGGATGATTTATGATCAATTTTGCCATAATCGAAAAGATTTCTAAGACTAGATGCGAATGATCAAGTGAAAAATGAAGTGTGAGTTTAAGAGCGGAAGAGTAATGGATTAAAAATGAAACGATAGATCTACAAGCGTCTTAGAGTGTGATCTAGGTGAGTTATGTGTGAGTAGGAAGGATCTACCTATCTTGATAAGGACTTAATTTGCCTTAAGACACTATGTTTAGCTTAGTGTGAGGTGTTCTAAGGATATATTTGAAATATAATGCTTGCAATTGCATATTCTGTTTGCCAGATCCCACGGTTCCCTAAGTGTAGGGATCCGTCTAGCACAAACTTTGGGATCCGCCCATCTACTCAGCAGAACCTTTACTAAAGGTATGCAATGATCTTGACAATGCATTATATCCCAAGGTTAGTTTCTAATACTAAGATATCAAATGTAAGATGTTTTATTTCTTGAAAGAAATTGGATTACATTGATAAAGCACGAGTATAAAAGGATTTATCCTATTTGAAAGACTACTAAGTTGCTTGAGAGTTTTCGTTAGAAGGATCATTACGTGATTGATGAGTGTTGGTGGAATCAAGAATGAAGAAAGTCTACATGAGAGATATGTTTAGCGGTTCCATCATCTTGTTCACAAGTACGTACAACGGACTTTGAAATTGAGGATGGAAGTGCATAATGTTGTGATAGAGGCGTGTCAAGAACATTCCATAAGGGATGAGTTTATTCTTGGAGCCTTGAAGATTTACAATTCGCCTTGCGAAGAAGTAGGCGAGATTGTATTGTTGTTGTGTTAGCAAACAGTACAACATGTGAGCACAACAAGCGGGAAGGATTTCTTGATTTCCCCTAAGACTCCAAACATTCTCACGTAGGATGAGTGCAAGAGGCTTGTACTCTTCTCGGATGTCCCGTGTGAAGATAATGTTTGGATCGGAGTAATATGGTCGAGGTTTGCATATTATGCGATTTAAATCTTCCGGAGAGGGTATGTGTGAACAATATGGACTATTTTCTTCACGAAAGTTGAAGAGAGAATCAAGAGACCAATCTTCGGTGAAGGCACATTGTCCATGATTTGGAATCCGGAGGATGTGTGCAAAATGCCCAAGGGTTAAAGTAAACTTTTGGTTTTTGATATAAAACCAAAGAGATAGAGAGCGATCCTCGTTACGAACGAGTTCAACTTGACAGAATAATTCCATTATGAACCTTGGACATATCTTTTCGTTGATTTCAAGAAGACATTCTAGTCCTATGGCTCGGAAAGAGGTATTGATACCTTCTTCGAATTGTAGAGAGGTGTCTACAATACGTCCTTCGTGGAAGTGACAGTTTTCGAGATTATTGAACCCACAGACTTGATTGCCAGGTGTGTTGGGTTCAAGGGAGATGTTTGGAGTGTAGACGCTAGTGAGTGAAAAATCAAATTCATATTCATGCGTCATAGTTGAACCTATAGAAATGATGAGTTAATAAAAAATGATGTTTGTGGTCAACCTATGATTATCTAACGTTTTTATTAGATTTTTATTAACAATGGTTTTTAACAAGAAAGACACTTAACTCACTTATGGTTTTGACATACTAGTGGAGTATTACTTTTAGAAGAAAGGTGGTTTTTAATTTGCATGAAAAAATGTTTTTCAGTAGGACGGATCCCGCGGTTCCTTTACAAAAGGGATCCGGCTAGTATAACTTCCGGGATCCGTGAATCTATAGTAACAGAAACATATTTGATAAAAAGATAGGTTTTATAGTTTCATACCACGAAAATTGTTTTATCCTACATTTTCTTTTAGCATGCATACATGACTTCTAATGTATCACGAAAGAATATGAAGCATATAAATCAAAGGAAATGACAAACACATTATGATAATAATAACCTAGATAAACTAGACTATTAATAATTTTTCATTTCAATGCTAAGAATGATACAAAGGATTGGGTATATAACCCCAATGTAGATTAACAACACAAAGTAAATGTCTCCGTATGTGAACTTCATCATAGGGAACACAAGTGCGATAAGTGTTAAGGCGATGAGCACGAGGGCTATGTAAACCATGTTGAAGATGATCCTTCTTGGTTTCGGTTGAGACGAAAATGGAGAGGAAGATGAAGTTTTGAATGAGAGAAATTTTTGAAATTGGAAGATTTGAAAAAGTGAGGATAGAGTGATTGACGGTGGGAGTATTTATGGGGAAGGAGGAATTTTTGAAATTCGTGTTTTGTTTTATTATTGGATTAAAAGAAATAAAACATAAGTTTTATATACCACGACTTTAGACGATAAAACTAACACGTATGTGAGAAAAAGGCTTCCTAATGAAGCTTCATCTAATACATGTATAAGCACAAAAGATAATCATATAAATACCTAAATAGGCATACTTAATTATCAAGCAAAATAAGAAATAAAATCATACCTCTAGCGCACTTAGGAATGTCTTTACAAATGACACAGCAAATGTCACTTAGACGATTCCCGCTCCTTTGCGTTTAAGATACCTTCTTAAGGAAAGTATTCTTGTTACCAAGCGATTCCTATAGCTTGGTAGGTATGAGCTATGACTAATCAACATGACAAAGAAGATTAGTGCAATTAAATGAAAACGTAAATAATAAAGAAAATGTTGTTATCAAATAAACATCCAAACATATAGTTTTAAAAGGCATGGTATTTGTTTTTATGAAAAACCTTCTTTGTAGTTTTCAATTAACCATGGATCGTACCAAGTTTTTAAAATACAATATACTTCAAGAAACTTGGTAACGTAGCTCTGATGCCAATTGTGGAAAACTAGAAGGGGGGGGTTGAATAGTTTTGCCAATTAAAACTTCCTTTTAATCTATTTAGATCGACTTATGTCAATCTATTTGGATGTGTGTGTTGGATGTTGATAAACAAGCATATAAAGATGTGTAATGAAAAGATAAGAGTAAGAAGCACAAAACCACAACGCAAGTATTTATAGTGGTTCGGCTACAAGGACACCTTCCTTGCCCTACTCCACCCCCCGAGTCACCTACTCGAGAGTTCGTAAACACTACACCAATCTCCTTATGGTGGAGAAGCCTTCACAACGTCGCTTAACCTTTTTCCGGTACAAAGCTAAATACCGAGTTCTTTTACACCAAGGCGAACCACACCTACACAACGTCGCCTACCCTTTATGCGGTGCTAGGCTAACCACCGGGTTCTTTCACACCAAGGTGAACCACACCTACACAACATCGCCTACCCTTTATAAGGTACTAGGCTAAGTGCCTAGTTCTTTCACTCCAAGGTGAACTACACCTACACAACGTCGCCTACCCTTTATTAAGTACTAGGCTAAGCACCTAGTTCCATTGCAATGGAGGAACTACTACCCAACACTACACCAATGACTAATCCCAAAGGAGATCTACTCCTTTACAACATCATCAAGGATATCAATATCCTTGGATCTAATACTACTCTATCTTGTACATCGAAACACACCATATCAAATGTACATCTAAGGCACCTTTCACTAATGCCTTTGACTAGATCTTCAAGACACCCTTCACTAATGTCTTGTGTCTTGACTTCTAAGCACCTTTCACTAATGCTTCTAGTCTTGACTTCTAAGCACCTACCACAAGTGCTTATGATATAGACGATAGATACCCTTCACTAATATCTTCGTCTTGACACTTGAGACATTTTTCACTAATGTCTTCAACACTACACTTCTTATAAGAAAGAAAGGAATCATCAACAAGAAGACTTCAGTAGCCTTGATGATGAGGAAGCATGGCAACTCATGGACTTGAGCTTGCTCGACTTCAAAGGTGGTGATCTTGCCTTTAAGAGGAACCTAGAAGATCACACAAAAATAAAACTACAAACATAGATCTCTTGGATCTGAGGTTAGTGAGTTTTTAACTCAGGGAGAAAGTGTGTTAGAAAGGGGTGAGCAACAATAAAGAAATGAATTACTATTTATAGAAGAAAAAATCTACTGTTCCCCGGATCCCACGGATCCCTCCCACTTGGGATCCGTCTAGCGTAAAGCTAGGGATCCGTGGGACGCTCCCTTTTACCTATGGGTATTTTGGTTATGGGTCATGGGTCATGGGTTGAACCATGGATCTTTAGCTAGATACAATGTATCTTTTGAGTGCAATGCACTTGGTCACGTGGGTATGGGTTAATCCATGGGTTATGGATATTATCCATGTATGATATAAGCATGATGTCATGCAATGGGTTATGGGTCAAGCTCCATGGGTCATGGGCTTTGGGTTGTACCCAACTACATTCAATGTATTTGCCCAATGGCTTATGATACTTAAGTTTCTACCCATTTATATTACCCAATATACTACATACTAGTTATGTGTATATTTTACCCAAATATGTAAACACTAGTTGTTGTACATATGTATTACTAAATCATAAAATCACTTATACTTGTTTTAGTGTTTTATGTGAAAATGTGAATATGTTAGAAACTATTAGTTCAAACCATTTACGTATTTTATTTGTTTTGTTAAAATGATTTTACGTTTGTTATCGACAAAAAATTAGAAGATCGTAAAATATAAATTAATGTTTTTATGGCTTATTTGTATTAACAAGATCCATGAAAACCGCTGGCGCGTTGGTCAAACCAAACGACATCACTTGGAATTCATAGTGCCCATAACGAGTCCTAAACGCCGTCTTAAGGATATCTTCCTCTCGAACTCTAAGCTGATGATAACCAGATCGTAAATCAATCTTGGAAAAGACACTAGCTCCTTGGAGTTGGTCAAATAAGTCGTCTATTCTAGGTAGCCGGTATCGATTCTTCACCGTCAACTTATTCAACTCCCTATAGTCAATACACATCCGAAACGATCCATCCTTCTTCTTCACAAACAACATCGGTGCTCCCCATGGTGATGAACTTGGTCGAATGAATCCCTTCTCTGAAAACTCTGCCAACTGTTTAGACAGTTCCTCCAATTCTCTTGGAGCAAGTCGATAAGGTGCCCGGGCTATGGGTGCAGCACCAGGGATCAACTCTATTTGGAATTCCACTTGTCAGACAGGTGGAATCCCTGGCAAACCGTTGGGAAACACATCTGGAAACTCTCTAACGACGGGTACATCCTTAAGGTGTCTTTCACTCTTCTCCTCGCTTTTCTTTTTAGAAATTCGAGCCAAGAAAAGACAACCTCCTCTATCGATGTACTTTTGGGCCTTAATACAAGAGATGATGCTCAACTGGGAGGGACTTTGTAACACCCCCAAAATGACTCAGCGGAAGCATACAACTATTGGGGTGCTACTAAATTGATATCACAACATAAGCATAGAACAACTGATTTTCATAAATAAAATTTTATTCATTCTTAAAAAAAACAATGTTTACATAATTGATTAAGTGCGTAAAATGGCCCATTATAAACAGGTGGTCCCAATACATAAATCAAAGTCGTCTATGACCATGCGATGCCCTTGCCTTGCGCCTCCAAAGATAAGCTATCACCTCAAAACCTAAAGATACATGCTAAAAGGGGTCAGCTTACGCTGGTGAGTTCATAGGTTTATTTAAAAGGTACTTCAGTACATCATTTCACATTTGGTTTTTGATGATCATTACGTCCTACATAATGTCATAAAATTTATGATTTCATTTCATAAAAGAATTTCATTAGTGGACTATAAAAAGAGCATATGCACATTACAATGAATATAATGCCATATATTATAAATCTATTACGCTCGCACTAAGCTCATGCAACTGAAGCTACGACAGTTTCTGTATGCACAAAGAAGTCATACAAATAAGGAGCCCATGGCGAGTGTTTATCCCAATACACTCGGTCCTGACATGCTATATGTTTCGCCTTGACCCAAGCGGGGTCAACCAAACTGGGGAGTCACCCCCAATAGATCTATTTATAACATTCGCGCTTCCCAGCAGGAATTGACGGTTCATGAAAAGGGCAATATGGGATCTAAGGACTTAGGCTAAGCTGCGTAATATTCTAAGTCAAACATTTTGGTATGGTCCATAAAACATCAATGTATAATGTATCTTTAAACATATCAATCATAAAGCATAATATGCATGGAAATGTACCATTAAAATCATTTAAGTAAAATGAGCATGTATCTTCCCCCAAAACAAGTATAAAACAGATTAAAGAATGGGCTATGAAACTAACCTTGGCAATTAGTATTTCAAAGGGAAATTAAATCAAGGGATGATAGTGCACGGCTCCGACACGCAACCTAATTAATACGGCAATTTAGTCTTTAGGTTTAAGACTCGATAAAGTTTAACTAACTTTATAAATTTTTACATGTTGTTGTTGTTGCTTATGTGGCATTATTTATTTTAGAACAATTTACAAAGATTTGGGTGGATCTCGGCTTATGAGGGTTTGACATGGAAAGAATCTCGAAGAATGAAATTTCGACTTTGGTTTAATGGTGAATAAATGAGAATACTTGGAAGGGTACACGCAGAAAAGATATCAAGGATGATCAAGACTTCGGTTTGATGATAATCGAATGATGATGTACGAAAGGTATGTAAATTTATTAAGACATTATCGGACTAAGAGGATATCATAGATGAAGGAAGTATAAATATATATATGTATATATCCATATAGATATATATATAATTTATATATATGAATTTTGTCGTTACAAATAAATATATAAAGAAAAGTTTTAAGTACAAATCAACTTGTACACATTTGTAAGTTTCAAAATACATTCCATGTGACATTGATATAAATGTTTACATTAAAAGATCGGTTACGCAGAAGAAATAATCATGCTTGTACTTAGAAAAATGATGTAAGTGTATATAATTATTTCAAATTATTAAGGAAAATATATATAATAAATTTGTAGAAATTTGGGCGTGACCCGGATGTATAACTTTTTTGTCCTAGGTGACTATTGTCAATGATTTTATAAAAGTATTTCCTATTGAGATTAAACAATTGCAAATAAATGTTTACCAACTCTATGTTTCTAATAAATTTTTGACTATAAAAATTTCCATTTGAGTTATACCAAAAATATAGGTTTATGTTTCCAATGGTTTGATTTAGGAGTATAATAGGTGATACAAAAAAAAACATTACTTTATATTTTAGGTGTAAAACATATTTCATCCATCAAATCGGTTTTTCAAGTTATAATTATTGTTCATATTTTGTTATTCAATTTGTGACTTATAATTTCAATTATATTACCGATATATTGTAAGTCATATAATGCGCACGAGTAATGATCAACGAGCCGGGTGATTAATTTATGTCGAGTGAAATGTGATGCCATGGGTGGCGAGTTGAAACGAGGTGGAGGACGAGTCGGATGCGACCTGATAAAGTCGATGAGAACTCGAGACTTTTTACGACTAATGCGCCCTTGGGGTTTATTAGAAACCAAACGGACTCTTCATAGCATTGGGCTTCGCAGCCCAACAGCTAACCCAGGTTGAACAAAACAACAAACCACAAATGGGATATGGGCTCGAGGCCTACGTACTACATATATCCCAAACAATTTAGAAATTTGAGTATTTTTGGACATAGACTCTAAACCAAACGTATCCTCGAGCGTGAGTCCTAGACCTGAAGACCAAGTAAAATGGATATATGTTCGACTCTCATGACCACCCTTGTGGTCTTGTATCAATAGCTGGTAGGGAACACCTTTCATAGGTGGTGTTGGGCCAAGAAATGTAAACGGCATACACACTATTTGTGATGTGTTGATAACTCAAAACTCGAAAACAAGTCACAACCCACTTGGGTTGTCAACCCTTTTTGACACCATCCCGATACCAATGCGACCTTACGTTGAGCCATATAGGCTCATGGTTAGGTTGTGGTTCAGTCAAAATATACTAGTACACCTTCTAGCTACACCCAACCGAATGGACTATGGCCAGGAGTAGTAATTAAGCTTGTGAAAGCCGAATACTTAAACGGGCAAAATAAGCTTTAACCTAAGCCGAAACTAAATTTGCCAAGAATCAAATAAACCAGGGGATAAACTACGGGGACGACTAGAAATATAACCCGAAATGTTTCTGGAAATTAGTCATTTAAACTGGGAACACAATTGAGTCCGAAGATTATGTCGAATTACTTAAGTCACGAGATAAGCTGATAAAAATTATCAAATTATTCATTTTGTCCGTTTTTCAAAATGTTTCTTCTGTGTATTCTTTTTACAGCCACGACATATTACAACAACAACATTATCATTAAAGCAAAAATCTTCCATTTGTCCATAATTTATTCGAGTAAGGAAGAAACCAAAACGATAACTCTATTGATAAATTTAATTAATACAAGAAACATTATTCTTACAATAAAACGAATGGGTCGAAAGGATGAATTGCACACGAATATTCTTGTAATTGATGAAATTATAACTTGAATTAGGCTCTTAACACCTCAATTAGCAAAACCCCCTTATAAATTTCAAGAAGCCCTTTGATTCATGAACCCTAATTTTTATTTGGTGGTTGTTTGTGAAAGATGAGATACCCTGTGATTTTTGCTCTCTATTTAGAGATGAGGAAGGAGGATGGAGCCTTGTAGCTTCCTTGACCTAGTTAGTAGGGAGGCCCTCCATTCTTGGCTCACGTTTCTGACCACAGCCGCAACTTGTGACTCCTAGGGTAGTAGGAAGACGAATTTGGTATGGGGTGGTGATGGATTTTTGGTCTTGGCTTTCAAAAGAAGAAGAAGTATCCATTTCTATGTTTGTTTTTCTGTTTTGTGTCGACAAAGGAGAGAGAGTATGGACATATATGATACAGACGTGGGAGAGAAAGAGGGATAGTGTTTTATCTCTTTTGTTTTATTATACAAACAGTACAATCGGTACCCTGTGTTTTGTCGAATCCTCGAGTAAACGTACCTTCCCGGTACCCGAGAAATATAGAAATTATATTTTTGGAAACGATTTTATAAACATAATAATATGACATTCTTATTACGTTGAAATTTGATTATAATTGTTTGCCGTTATTTAATTGGTGTCGGTATGCGTGCAGTGCCGCGATTTTCTAAATTCACGAGATAACTTCTCGTTTTCTTCCGTAAATTATCCTTGAATGATAAAATATGTATATTTCACTTGTCTCATTATTTATTTTTAGTTTTGTATGCTACTGAGCTGCAGTATGCGGAATAACTTCTCGAAATGATGGATTAAGCTTATGTATGCTTGAATTTTTAACTTGGACAATAATAAATTTCCCATTTATTATATAGATAATTAGTGAACAAGTATCGTGTGCGCGGTGTCTTATTTTTAAATAAACGAGATGACCTCTCGTTTTTAAATCTAAATATTGACATCTGTCAGAAAATAACCGATTTAAATTTTTCTGATGTGATAAATATTATTATAATAATCCGAAATTTTACGGGTTGTTATAGTCTACCCACCTTACAGGAGATCCGTCCCGAATCTCAATTTACGTTACCTGATAGAGTGTCGGGAACGAGGTGATGGTATTTGGAACAAGTATTGAGTTTTCCCTAGGTTGTTCTTGGGTTTCCCCTTTGGGTATGGGTACCTAGGTGTTATGCCAGCAGCACATCCTCTATCTGAGGAGCCATGATTTTCTGGGGTAGGTTCATTGGGTGAAGGTTTTAATTTTGATGTTATGAGGTTTCACTATTTTGTTAGTGTGGGCACCTCTAACTTCTCATGGTTTTATCAAAACGTACCCATTTTTGGTGTTTAATGGTTCTAAAGTATATGGGTTGATTCTTAAGGTTCGCTATGGGTTTGTGTGCTTTCTTCTTTAAATGGTGAAGAAACATTTGTTTTTGAATTTTTCTTTCGAATAAATGTTTGCACAAGTTTTACTAAGACCAGATTTCAAAATCGATAGTTGTGTAAAAATGACACATTTTCACAAGATTGTAAAACTGGTTCTCAATTATGGGGTGTATAGGGAAGTTTTGCGAAACTTTTAGTGTTTCAGCATTTTGTCTCATTTTAACGAGGGATTTGGAAAGTATTATTGTTGGATTTTAAAGGGGAATTGATAAGGTTTTAAAATGTACCTTTTTGAAGGGTCATTTAAGCCCTTATTTGATCACTTTTGTATCCGTTATTACTTAATATCGTTCCTTTTCACTTTTTAGGTCTCTTGAAGGCAAATTGCTGTAATGGCACTTATTTGGACGAAAAGGCGCGGATATACGAAGAATATGGCCAAAGTCAAGAAATCGAGACACTCAAGCTGCTGAAATACAAGGTGACGGCGTCACTGCTTAACTGCGATGCCGTCGGAGCATTTTGTGACGGGACAGAAGCCAAATTTCTTATTTTCAAGTGACGGTGTCAAGCTTTAAAAGAGTAGGCCGTCACAACTCAGACGACCTAGATTTGATCCAGACGGCGTCATAAGCTGAAGGGGACGGCGTCACAAGCAAAAGGTGACGCCGTCACAAGACTAACGTGGCCAAGACGAAACCCTAATGACGGCGACCCGAAGGCGTCACAAATCATAAGGTGACGCCGTCGCACTTGTAATCTTATATATAGAATCCGAATTTTTCAGTATTTGTGGGTAGTCTTTTGGAGTAAAAACCTAAACCGAACCAAGGCTGTCTTGTACAGTATTTTAGGGTTCCAAACCCTAACTTATATCAAGATAAGTGTTTACTTCATTAATTCAATTATGTCTTTGATTATTTGTGTGTATGCTTGCATGTTCTCCATGTCCGGCTAATTTACTTGTGTGTTTGCTTAGGGAATATGAAACTTAATTATTGAATATTGATTGGTTGTCTCTTATCTTAATTGTTTAATGATCTAGTAATGCGATAGGTCATTCGTTGTGTAGTTAATGCTTGATTAATCTTTGTGAACCTTAGACTATGACACCTAGAGTAGTTGTAGGCTAACCCATCCAAAGAGTGCCTTAGAGTTAGAGTGTATAAATCCTAGAGATTTTGTAGACGAGACCTTTTTGTAAGTTCAAAGAGTTTAAACGCGTTACGCGATTAAGATAAACGTGACATTCAACCACCCTTTAGCGCGTTTTAAGTTAAGTAATTACGGTACTTTTTAAGTCGTAGAATAGCAATGTACTTTTCATAAGTGTTCCGATGACCAAATTGGAACACTTATGAATAGGACGTACAAATTGGAACACTTATGGAAAGTACATTGCTATTCTAACTTAAAATACACGTATTTATATTGCTATTCTACTAAAAAGTACACGCAAATGGGACACTTGGAAAAGTACGTTGCTATTCTACAACTCAATCCCTTTAAACTATCATACGAGCACACAATAATTAGACATAGACTACATACACCTTAGATTAGATAATTAGATAAATAGAGTAATCGGTAGAAATACCAAACCCCCAAATCCATACCCCGAGATTCGTACCTTTCCATTTCCTAAAAAACATAAAAAGATAAAAAAAAAATAATCTTCCTCAACCCCAACCTTAGCGTAGTAACTTCTCACTAGCATTCCAATTTCCCTAGAGAACGATATCAATACCCGTGGCTTACCCTAATACTACACTACAACGATTAGGTTCACTGCCTAGGGTGTTATAAAACTTGCTCAAAGAAAAGGAAGTTCCTTTGACCCCGAACGACGCGTGTAGCGTTATCAGGAATCCTCCAATTTGAAAACTATATTGTAGCAAGGATGTATAGCAGGATATAACATTTACCCATAGCTACGAGTAGAGTTTAGTTGTCTAAGTTGGGTAAGGTTAGGGATATAATAGTTGATGAAAATCATGGTTATCTATGATTTTAGGCAAAGGTGTAGGATACATCCTAATGTCAGGCTTAGCTACCAAGGAGGACATTGATCATTTCTGTTTATGGGGTATTAACTTAAAACACTTTTCGAGGAAGTAAGTAACTAATAGAGTGGTTCTAGAATACTTTTCAAAGTATTAAGAAACACTATTTTTTAAATGAGGTAGTAGTGAAATTGTAGTTTACTTTATGGTGAAATGGTAGGGTGATAATTTGGTTTGTAGAATAATTCATGAAGTGATTCATGAAGTATTTTGATTATAATGGTCCGTGGGATGATCGGAAGCAGTTTGTATGGTAACTCATTTATTTAGTTTATAGGAGGGTAACAAGGTAGGCACTTTTATTCTTAAGAGGTGAGTGGAGCTTCTAGGTATCAAATTATCAAGGTAGGGCGTAAAGTTTTCAAGTTTCTGTGGGATTATAGGTCCTTTATCATGCCTCTCTAGATTTTTCCGGAGGTTTATTGTCTTTTTGGTTGTCTATGCTCACTAGGGAATCTTTCTCATAGGTGTTTTGGAAGGTTGCTCCTAGAATGACTTGATTTGTCCATGGTCTTAGGTGTGGGTTTGGGGTAGAGTGACTATAACATTTTAACCCGATTGTGACATGGAAATATTCTATATAGGGAAATAATAATGTGACGCCACTGAGTGGCTTACGATTAAGGAATGCGATTGAGTGGCTTATTACATGTTTATCAATCAATTTTCACTGGACATAACGCTATTATAACTATCCTAAGTATTGCAAAATTCACCTCTGAGTCGGACATAGGTGATCAGGCTATGTCCCACTATCCCTGGTTGAATATAGGTGATCAATCTATATTCAACCGAGGTTCAATGAATTTTGGAATACTTAGCTTAGTTACGCTAGTAATATGTCCCAATACTTTCAAAGGTTGTCTTAAAGACTAGAACAATTATTCCATTTATGTGAGGGAAAATGTGTAGTGCTGTGATACGTAAATATACGTATAGGGGAAATAATTATAACCTATAATGAAATTAAGTGAGCAGTGATAAAACATGTATCTTATCAAGTATGATCTCAACAGGATCATAAGTGAGGCATCAGCTCGGCAGGCAGGCACGTGTCGGTCATAGGGTTAAGTTTTTTTTGTAAAAGTGGTTATAGTCTAGGTTTTAAAAATACCCAGTTCTCTATAACCTAGGCTCTGATACCAATCTGTAACACCCCCAAAATGACTCAGCGGAAGCATACACGTATTGGGGTGCTACTAAATTGATATCACAACATAAGCATAGAACAACTGATTTTCATAAATAAAATTTTATCCATTCTTAAAAAAAACAATGTTTACATAATTGATTAAGTGCGGAAAATGGCCCATTATAAACAGGTGGTCCCAATACATAAATCAGAGTCGTCTGTGACCATGCCATGCCTTTGCCTTGCGCCTCCAAAGATAAGCTATCACCTCAAAACATGAAGATACATGCTAAAAGGGGTCACTTTGGTGAGTTCATAGGTTTATTTAAAATGTACTTCCGTATATCATTTCACATTTGGTTTTTGATGATCATTACGTCCTGCATAATGTCATAAAATTTATGATTTCATTTCATAAAAGAATTTCATTAATGGACTATAAAAAGAGCATATGCACATTACAATGAATATAATGCCATATATTATAAATCTATTACGCTAGCACTAAGCTCATGCAACCGAAGCTACGACAATTTCTGTATGCACAAAGAAGTCATACAAATAAGGAGCCCATGGTGAGTGTTTATCCCAATACACTCGGTCCCGACATGATATATGTTTCACCTTGACCCAAGCGGGGTCAACCGAACAGGGGAGTCACCCCCTAATAGATCTATTTATAACATTTGTGCTTCCCAGCAGGAATTGACGGTTCATGAAAAGGGCAATATGGGATCTAAGGACTTAGGCTAAGCTGCGTAATATTCTAAGTCAAACATTTTGGTATGGTCCATAAAACATCAATGTATAATGTATCTTTAAACATATCAATCATAAAGCATAGTATGCATGGAAATGTACCATTAAAATCATTTAAGTAAAATGAGCATGTATCTTCCCCCAAAACAAGTATAAAATAGATTAAAGAAGGGGCTATGAAACTCACCTTGGCAATTAGTAGTTCAAAGGGAAATTAAATCAAGGGATGATAGTGCACGGCTCCGACACGCAACCTAATTAATACAGCAATTTAGTCTTTATGTTTAAGACTCGATAAAGTTTAACTAACTTTATAAATTTTTACATGTTGTTGTTGTTGCTTATGTGGCATTATTTATTTTAGAACAATTTACAAAGATTTGGGTGGATCTCGGCTTATGAGGGTATGACATAGAAGGAATCTCGAAGAATGAAATTTCGAATTTGGTTTAATGGTGACCAAATGAGAATACTCGGAAGGGTATACGCAGAAAAGATATCAAGGATGATCAAGACTTCGGTTTGATGATAACCGAATGACGATGTACGAAAGGTATGTACATTTATTAGGACATTATCGGACTAAGAGGATATCATAGATGAAGGAAGTATATATATATATATGTATATATCCATATAGATATATATAATTTATATATATGATTTTTGTGTTACAAATAAATATATAAAGAAAAGTTTTAAGTACAAATCAACTTGTACACATTTGTAAGTTTCAAAATACATTCCATGTGACATTGATATAAATGTTTACATTAAAAGATCGGTTACGCAGAAGAAATAATCATGCTTGTACTTAGAAAAATGATGTAAGTGTATATAATTATTTCAAATTATTAAGGAAAATATATATAATAAATTTGTAGAAATTTGGGCGTGACCCGGATGTATAACCTTTTTGTCCGAGGTGACTATTGTCAAAGATTTCATAAAAGTATTTCCTATTGAGATTAAACAATTGCAAGTAAATGTTTACCAACTCTATGTTTCTAATAAATTTTTGACTATAAAAATTTCCATTTTAGTTATAACAAAAATATAGGTTTATGTTTCCAATGGTTTGATTTAGGAGTATAATAGGTGATACAAAAAAAATATTACTTTATAATTTAGGTGTAAAACTTATTTCATCCATCAAATCGGTTTTTCAAGTTATATTTATTGTTCATATTTCGTTATTCAATTTGTGACTTATAATTTCAATTATATTACCGATATATTGTAAGTCGTGTAATGCGCACGAGTAATGATCAACGAGCCGGGTGATTAATTTATGTTGAGTGAAATGGGATGCCATGGGTGGCGAGTTGAAACGAGGTGGAGGACGAGTCGGATGCGACCTGATAAAGTCGATGAGAACTCGAGAATTTGTACGACTAACGCGCCCTCGGGGTTTATTACAAACCAAACGGACTCTTCATAGCATTGGGCTTCGCAGCCCAGCAGCTAACCCAGGTTGAACAAAACAACAAACCACAAATGGGATATGGGCTTGAGGCCTACGTACTACATATATCCCAAAAAGTTTAGAAATTTGAGTATTTTTGGACATAGACTCTAAACCAAACGTATCCTCGAGCGTGAGTCCTAGACCTGAAGACCAAGTAAAACGGATATATGTTCGACTCTCATGACCACCCTTGTGGTCTTGTGTCAATAGCCGGTAGGGAACGCCTTTCATAGGTGGTGTTGGGCCAAGAAATGTAAATGGCATACACACTATTTGTGATGTCTTGATAACTCAAAACTCGAAAACAAGTCACAACCCACTTGAGTTGTCAACCCTTTTTGACACCATCCCGATACCAATGTGACCTTACGTTGAGCCATATAGGCTCGTGGTTAGGTTGTGGTTCAGTCGAAATATACGAGTAGTACACCTTCTAGCTACACCCAACCGAATGGACTATGGCCAGGAGTTTAAGCTTGTGAAATCCGAATACTTAAACGGGCAAAATAAGCTTTAACCTAAGCCGACACTAAATTTGCCAAGAATCAAATAAACCAGGGGATAAACTACGGGGACGACTAGAAATATAACCCGGAATGTTTCTGGAAATTAGGCATTTAAACTGGGAACACAATTGAGTCCGAAGATTATGTCGAATTACTTAAGTCACGAGATAAGCTGATAAAAATTATCAAATTATTCATTTTGTCCGTCTTTCAAAATGTTTCTGGTGTGTATTCTTTTTACAGCCACGACATATTACAACATCAACATTATCATTAAAGCAAAAATCTTCCATTTGTCCATAATTTATTCGAGTAAGGAAGAAACCAAAACGATAACTCTATTGATAAATTTAATTAATACAAGAAATATTATTCTTACAATAAAACGAATGGGTCAAAAGGATGAATTGCGCACGAATCTTCTTGTAATTGATGAAATTGAGACTTGAATTAGGCTCTTAACACCTCAATTAGCAAAACCCCCTTATAAATTTCAAGAAGCCCTTTGATTCATGAACCCTAATTTTTATTTGGTGGTTGTGTGTGAAAGATGAGATGCCCTGTGATTTTTGCTCTCTATTTAGAGATGAGGAAGGAGGATGGAGCCTTGTAGCTTCCTTGACCTAGTTAGTAGGGAGGCCCTCCATTCTTGGCTCACGTTTCTGACCACAGCCGCAACTTGTGACTCCTAGGGTAGTAGGAAGACGAATTTGGTATGGGGTGGTGATGGATTTTTGGTCTTGACTTTCAAAAGAAGAAGAAGTATCCATTTCTATGTTTGTTTTTCTGTTTTGTGTCGACAAAGGAGAGAGAGGATGGACAGATATGATACAGACGTGGGAGAGAAAGAGGGATAGTGTTTTATCTCTTTTGTTTTATTATACAAACAGTACAATCGGTACCCTGTGTTTTGTCGAATCCTCGAGTAAACGTACCTTCTCGGTACCCGAGAAATATAGAAATTATATTTTTAGAAACGATTTTATAAACGTAATAATATGACATTCTTATTACGTTGAAATTTGATTATAATTGTAAGTCGTCATGTCGGTACCCTTAACCTTATGGTTCCAGAACTCAATCTCTAGCTTCTTAACTTCATTCCTAGGACAGTAAGTCTTGATCAGGAGAGGCTTAAACTGGGTCCAAGTCATGCTATAAGCTACATTACTTCTTACGGATCTGTGATAGTTGTTCCACCAAGTCAACGCTTCGTCCTTCAAGGTAAATGTTGCATACTTAACCTTACAATCCTCTTCACAGTTGCTAACGGTAAACACAGACTCAGTTTTCTCCATCCACCTTGTTAGGTAAACCACTCCCTCGGTTCCTCCGAACTCGATGGGACCACAGAATCGGAACTCTTTGTAGGTACAACCTCGAGCTTGATTAAGCGTTGGGGTTCCACCAGAGGTGTTAGAGAGATTAGACTCAGCAAGCAGTTCAGCTACACGCTGCGTCACAAGCTGGTCGATGTGGGCTGGGTTCAAAGGCGGAGGGTTTTGTGGAACAGGACCACTCTCAGCATGGTCGTTCACATTCGGGTTCTCTACAGCTGGGTTATCAGTATTTTGGTTCCCAATAGGTGGAGTAGTCGGGGTCGGACGACGACCTCGACCGACAGGGTTAACCACAACAGCAGGGGCTGCTCGGTTGTTCGTAGGCGAGTTTCGTCTTGGTGCCATTAATCTGAAGGTTAAAATGACAGTTTCATAAGTCCACAATTCATGCTCTAAAAGACTAGTTTTGGTTCCAGGGATAACACTATAACATGACGAAACAACTAAGGACCGAATCATAACTAAAGGATGCACATTCTAATAACCATAACTCATAGGTTCCAAAGTGGAATACATGAAAGGATACGGAGAAACCAAGAACGATTCTAACAACGATACTAACAAGATAACTAGGATAGATCTACATCTCGAACTAGAGACTACTCAGTTTCAAGATGGTACAATGCCATGAATCTAACACAGTCTAGCCACGACTACAAGCACTCCTAAATGATCTCCAAACATCTTCCATCACTTTCCATAGTGACAAAACCTCCAGACGCCGAGAGTCGCGATATTTCTTAAGATTCATGACCTCCTTCTCCAACTCGTCGACCTTGCGCTGAAGCGCTTGGTCTGCCTCTTGGGCTATCGAACACTCTGCTTGCCGGTTCCCTACCTGCTTATAGAGTTTCAACATGCCCTCTCTCAAGGCCTTCGACTTCTTAACCATCTTAGTCATATCCACTCTCAAATCTTCTACACTAGCCCTCGATACTCTAACCAACCGATTAGTCAACCTACTAAGTCTAATACCCTGAGATGTAATCCTCTCCCACATCATACCCGTCTCCCCATACTCCTTGGGCTCTAAAGCAATCTCTGATTGTATCTCTAAACCTAATGGGCTACCTATCTCAGGTGAATGTGGAGGTGAACCAAAATCAAATGGCTGCCCAGGAGAATCAGGCTCAGGCAAAGGTAAGGGAGAGCCTGGTCCTGGAGAATGCGCAGAATGAGCAGGACTCTGCAATGGAGGAGTACCCCCTTCAGGGATATCCTCATCATCCTCCTCCTGAGGATCCTCATCCTCATTTACATACTCCTCCTCAATCTCATGCTCCTCCTCGATCTCATGCTCCTTCTCGCCCCCCATATTTAGAGGGAGAGTCCATGAGTCAGAGTCTCTGTGTGGGTGAATCCTGAGGTGGTACAGTAGGGGATCTATGTCTTCTAAGACATGGTGATGCCGATGGTGATGACAGAAGAGAGTGGGCTGCTAAGTGAATAGGTGATGATGGTGGTCGCATGGACATGCGGGCAGTACTACGAGTAAGTCTAGGAGTCTGGGCTCATGCTAAGACCTGATGCAATGTGAGTTGCCTAGATGAGCTATGGCGATCTGACGATGATGATGAACTAGAGTGACGGGCAATCACATAGGGATCACCCTGCGCAACAATCATGAGAGTCAATGCTGGGGAACTAGCAGCAGCAAGGACATCCTCAGACACATCATAAGCTAGTGAAGGCATAGTCTGTGACAATGGCATAGGGTAGCTATAAGTGTTCGAAAACAACTAGTTCTAATAAGTGCATCAACTCAACCAAAACATATATCACATAATGAAAGCTTTAAAATAGAGGTACTGCATTACTCAAAATATGCCTTTAAATAAAACACGTAAGTTCTGTTCTATCACATAATCCACGCATCATATAATCCCAGATCAAATCAATCATACAATCAGCTCAAAATCCCAAAATCATAACATATCAATAATCCAATCAAGTTCATAATATCTCGACAATTGAATCACATTTACCCAAAATCAATAATCATAACTCAAAACATAACATCTTAATAAACAATTCAAAATTCATAATATCTCATAAATCAAATTGCAGTTCATACCATAATCAAATAAGAAGCTTCGGCTTGGCAGGCGGGCAGGCGTCGGTCGATGATCAATTTTCTTAAAAAGTGGTTATAGTTTAGGTTTTATTAAATACCTCGTTCTCTATAACCTTGGCTCTGATACCAATCTGTAACACCCCCAAATCTCGGTACAACGGAAGACATAATCAAGTTTTTGGGGCGTTACATTGGATTGGTATCTCACACAAGTATAGCAAACAAGATAGTCGAATTATCATTCAAAACCAATCCCAAATTTAATTATCCAAAACATTAATCCTAAAATGTAAATAAAATGCCCAAACATGATTTATAAAAATAGGTCCCCATAAATTTATCAGAGTTTGATTATGATCCTTCAACCATGCCTTCTTGCCAAGCTTCCACAGAACACGTACTCCAAACATCACTTAAATACCTGAGAAAGACATGCTATCAGCTAATGCTGGTGAGTTCATAGGTTTAAATTCAAGTATAAAATAGTGGACCTGTAGGAGTTTATTTCCTATGCGAGACCTAAGATAGATATGTTAATACAAATAAGCCGTAAAAACGTTTATTTATATTTTACGATCTTCTAATGTTTTGTCGATAACAAAAGTAAAATCATTTTAACGAAACAAATAAAATACGTAAATGGTTTGGACTAATAGTTTTCTAACACACTTACGCTTTCACATAAAACACTAAAACAAATATAAGTGATTTTATGATTTAGATACATATGTACAACAACTAGTGTTTACATATTGGGTTAAACATATACTTTAACTAAGTATGCTAAAATGGGTAAAAACTAAGTATATGCTAAAATGGGTAAATACAAGTATATACTAAATGGGTAAATACTAGCAAATGGTTTTGACCCACAACCCATGGTTTTATATATACCACTTAACCAAGTTCATTGTACCTAGAAAGAAAACCATGGATCAACCCATAACCCATGACCCATGACCCATAACCAAAAATACCCATGGGCAAAGAGGAGCGTACCACGGATCCCTAGCTTTGTGCTAGCCGGATCCCAAGTGGAAGGGATCCGTGGGATCCGGGGAACAGTAGGATTTTTCCTCTATAAATAGTGAGCCATTTCTTCATTATTTCTTACCCCTTTTCAATCTCTCTCTAACACACTTTCCCCCCTGAGTTAAATCTCACTAACCTTAGATCCAAGAGATCTATGTTTGTAGTTTTGTTTTTGTGTGATCTTTTAGGTTCCTCTTAAAGGCAATATCACTATCTTTGAAGTCGAGCAAGCTCAAGTCCATGAGTTGCCATGCTTCTTCATCATCAAGGCTACTGAAGTCTTCTTGTTAATGATTCCTTTCTTTCTTGAAAGAAGTGTAGTGTTGAAGACATTAGTGAAAGATGTCTCAAGTATCAAGACGAACATATTAGTCAAGGATATCTATCGTCTATAGGATAAGCACTTGTGGTAGGTGCTTAGAAGTCAAGACAAAGAAGCATTAGTGAAAGGTGCTTAGAAGTCAAGACAAAGAAGCATTAGTGAAAGGTGCTTAGAAGTGAAGACACAAGACATTAGTGAAAGGTGTCTTGTAGATCTAGTCAAAGGCATTAGTGAAAGGTGCCTTAGATGTACATTCGATTTGGTGTGTTTCGATGTACAAGATAGACTAGTATTAGATCCAAGGATATTGATATCCTTGATGATGTTGTAAAGGAGTAGATCTCCTTTGGGATTAGTCGTTGGTGTAGTGTGGTAGTAGTTCCTCCATTGCAATGGAACTAGGTGCTTAGCCTAGTACCTAATAAAGGGTAGGCAACGTTGTGAAGGTGTAGTTCACCTTGGAGTGAAAGAACTAGGTACTTAGCCTAGTACCTTATAAAGGGTAGGCGACGTTGTGTAGGTGTGGTTCACCTTGGAGTGAAAGAACCCGGTGGTTAGCCTAGTACCGGAAAAAGAGTAGGCGACGTTGTGAAGGCTTCTCCGCCATAAGGAGATTGGTGTAGTGATTACGAACTCTCGAGTAGGTGACTCGGGAGTGGAGTAGGGCAAGGAAGGTGTCCTTGTAGCCGAACCACTATAAATACTCGTGTTGTGGTTTTGTGCTTCTTACTCTTATCTTTTCATTACTTACCTTTATATGCTTGTTTATCAACATCCAACACACACATCCAAATAGATTGACATAAGTCGATCTAAATAGATTAAAAGGAAGTTTTAATTGGCAAAACTATTCAACCCCCTTCTAGTTTTCCACAATTGGCATCAGAGCCAGGTTACCAAGTTTCTTGAAGTATATTGTACTTTAAAAACTTGATACGATCCATGGTTAATTGAAAACTACAAAGAAGGTTTTTCATAAAAGCAAACACCATGTTTTTTTTTCAAAACTATATGTTTGGATGTTGAGTTGATAACAACAGTTTTTTCTTTTTCATTTAAATGCACTAATCTTCTTTGTCATGTTGATTAGTCAAAGCTCATACCCACCAAGCTTTAGGAGTAGCTTGGTAACAAGAATACCTTCCTTAAGAAGGTATTTTATTCGCAAAGGAGCAAGAATCGTCTAAGTGACATTTGTTGTGTCATTTGTAAAGACATTCCTAAGTGCGCTAGATGTATGATTTTCTTTTTCATATTGCTTGATTATTAAGTATACTTATTTAGGTATTTATATGATTATCCTTTTTGTGCTCATACATGTTTTACGTGAAGCTTCGTCAGGAAGCCTTTTTTTTACAATACGTGTTATATTTCTCATCTATGGACATAGCATATAAAACTTATGTTTTATTTCTTTTCAATCCAATAATAAAACAAAACACGAATGTCAAAAATTCCTCCTTCCCTATAAAACACCACCGTCGACCACTCCACCAAACCCTCACTTTTTCAAATCCTCCATTTTCAAAATTCTCTATTACTCAAAAACTTCATCTTCCTCGTCATTTCATCTTAACCGAAACCAAGAAGATCCGTCATCAACATGGTTTACATCGCACTCATGCTCATCGCCCTAACACTCATCGCACTTGTGTTCCCTATGATGAAGTTCACATATGGAGACATTTACTTTGTGTTGTTAATCTACATTGGGATTATATACCCAATCCTTTGTATCATCCTTATTATTGAAATGCAATATTACTAATGATCTAGTTTATCTAGGTTATTATTATCATAATGTGTTTGTCATTTCTTTTGATTTATATGTTTTATTTTCCTTTGTGATACATTAGAAGTCATGTGTGCATGCTAAAAGAAAATGTAGGATTAAACATATTTCGTGGTATAAAACTGTAAAACCTATTTCTTTATCAAAACTGTTTATGTTACTACAGATCCACGGATCCCGGAGGATATACTAGCCGGATCCCTTTTGTAAAGGAACCGTGGGATCCGTATTACTAGAAAACAGTTTTCATGCAAGATTAAAAAACCACTATCTTTCTAAAAATAATAATCCACTAGAAAGTCAAAACCTTGAGTTAAGTGTCATTGTTGTTAAAAACCATTTTTAATAAAAATCTAGTAAAAACATTAGATTATCAGAAGTTGACCACAAACATCTACTTTTATTAACTTGTCATTCCTATAGGTTCAACTATGACGCATGAATATGAGTTTGATTTTTCACTCACTAGCGTCTACACTCCGAACATCTCTCTCGAACCCAACACGCCTGGCAATCATGTCCGTGGGTTCAATAATCTCGAAAACCGTCACTTCCATGAAGGAC
Organism: Chrysanthemum makinoi; assembly: GCA_910596185.1. Lineage (NCBI taxonomy): Eukaryota > Viridiplantae > Streptophyta > Magnoliopsida > Asterales > Asteraceae > Chrysanthemum > Chrysanthemum makinoi. The sequence continues at coordinate 142,759,084 of OU343225.1, read as the reverse complement.
GTATTGTAGACACCTCTCTACAATTCGAAGAAGGTATCAATACCTCCTTCCGAGCCATAGGACTAGAATGCCTTCTTGAAATCAACGAGAAGATATGTCCAAGGTTCATAATGGAATTCTTCCGTCAAGTCAAACTCGTTCGTAACGAGGATCGCTCTCTATCTCTTTGGTTTTATATCAAAAACCAAAAGTTCACTCTAACCCTTGGGCATTTTGCTCACATCCTCCGGATTCTAAATCATGGACAATGTGCCTTCACCGAAGATTGGTCTCTTGATTCTCTCTTCAACTTTCGTGAAGAAAATAGTCCATATTGTTCACATACCCTCTCCGGAAGATTTAAATCGCATAATATGCAAACCTCGACCATATTACTCCGATCCAAACATTATCTTTACAAGGGATATTCGAGAAGAGTACAAGCCTCTTGCACTCATCCTACGTGAAAATGTTTGGAGTCTTAGGGAAATCGAGAAATCCTTCCCGCTTGTTGTGCTCACATGTTGTACTGTTTGCTAACACAACAACCATAAAATATCGCCTACTTCTTCGAAGGAATTGCAAATCTTCAAGGCTGCAAGAATAAAATCATCCCTTATGGAATGTTCTTGACACGCCTCTATCATAATGTTATGCACTTCCATCCTCAATTTCAAAGTCCGTTGTACGTACTTGTGAACAAGATGATGGAACCGCTAAATATATCCCTCATGAAGACTTTCTTCATTCTTGACTCCACCAACACTCATCAATCACTTAATGATCCTCCTAGCAAAAACACTCAAGGAAACCAATAGTATTCCAAAATAGGATCAAATCTCTTATACTCGTGCTTTATCAATGTAATCCAATTTCCTTCATGAAATAAAAACATTTGATATCTTAGTATTAGAACTTTCTTTAGACTATCCTTGAGATATAATGCATTGTCAAGATCATTGTATACCTTTAGTAAAGGTCTGCTGGCGAGATGGGCGGATCCCAAAAATTACACTAGACGGATCCCTACTCTTAGGGAACCGTGGGATTCGTCGAACAGAAAAATGCAATTACAAGCATTGTATTTCAAACACATTCTTAGAACACCTCACACTAAGCTAAACATAGTGTCTTCAGGCAAATTAAGTCCTTATCAAGATAGGTTAATCTTTCCCATTCATACATAACTCACCGAGGTCACACTCTAAAAACGCTTGTAGATCTACCGTTTCGTTTTAATCCATTACTCTTCCGCTCACACCTCATTTTCTACTAGATCCCTCACATCTAGTCTTAGAAATCTTTCAATTATGGCAAAATTGATCATAAATCATCCTCACCTTCAAGTTGATCAAAGTTGATCAAAATCTAGTTTTCTCATCTCAAAGCTTCTAGGATGTTTCCAAAACACTATCCTAAGACACAACCTGATCTCTAGGATCATTTAGCTTCAATTGATACTCTAAATCTTTAGTGTCATCCTTGCTTATCCATTGGTACTCTTGAAAGTTCCAAATCCTTCCATAAATGACAATCATTAGCTACATCACTCATTACCTTCAATCCCTTCCTTTAAAACACTTAGGAGGACTGAAACACTCAAGATAATATAGGTCTTAGATCTTAGAAACATCATTTCCACTCTTTCATAGCTGCTAAGAGTCGGATCCCTAGGATTAGCCTAGACGGATCCCTCTGATGAGGGAACCGTGGGATCCGGATGACAGTTTATGTCAAATCTTGCAAAAACAATCATTTCAACTTATCTTCCTAACTCAAACACTCCATCTCATCTTAAATAAGTTCCTAGATCAGTGCAACCTCTGAAGTTGACTCTTGTGCATGTCAATCATCACATTTCAATGAATTCTAGTGGCTTAAGGCTTAAATGCACTTGCTAAATCTCTTAGTTTATAAACCACCTTGTTAGGACCTCCATAGTCATCACACTCATCCTAACTTTCAGCTCTTACAAACTCTTGAAATCATATCATCATGAGGAAAACCCCAAGTAGTAACTTATCCACCAAAGAACCACCCATGAAAAGAGCTCGTGTTATACACGAAATTTCTTCAACCGAATCATCTCCGGTCAAGCCAACAAATGATAGAATCCTTCATCATCCAATCAAACCAATTCCTAAAAGGATAGTACCCACAAAACTACCTTTGCCAAACACCACCATACCTCCTAGGCCAAACAATATCATCTCCACCAAACCATCACCATTGGTTCCTAGAGCTATTTCATTTACTACCACCACCATCATTCTTGGTTGAGTCATTTTTAAATGCACCTGCACCAATCCCTCCATCGTTTGAAGCTCCACAAGCCGCTTCACTTGATCCCTTAAATCAAGCCATTTCATTTCATCCACCACCACTACCTAGCCATGACAAAGATTGCTATCATTGTCAACATCTAGAAAGTTTGATACATGAAGTACGAGAAGACCAACATTTCATGTTCTATCATCTCCTCGAACGTTTCGACGAGATTAAACCTAAACAAAACTTGAGCTAAAAGATTATAGTGGTGTCTTAGCTTCAAGCGTTAGGTGATCTAGAAAATCCTAGTCATGTATTGTCTATTTACTTGCTTTTCGAGTCATGTATATCATAACTCTTATTTATTAAATGGAATTACATGCTACTTGCTATATTTCTGAGTATGTGAGTATACTATATAACCCATATCTCTTTTCGGTATTAACATTTCTTGTTATACCACTCTTTGCTGACTTTATTCATCAGCCAGACGGATCTCTCAGATTTGCCTAGACGGATCCCTACTAGGAGGGAACCGTGGGATCCGTGAGATAGAAATATTTCTTTCTACTAACTTGAATCACATTTGCAGGAAATTGTGAATTATACTTGATTTCTAACCTTTGTTTTGTAGTTATTCAATTTACATATGAAGACTTTGACATCCTAAAGCTAGGGGAGCTTTATGTCAAAGCAATACTTTGCAAATTACTTGAAAAACTAGGTTTACATTTTGTGACATCCCCTTGCAATAATCAAGGGGGAGCACATTCGTCTCGTAGACGATATCTTTTGCAAACTCATTTGCAAACAAACTAGATTAGTATCATTTACCTGACGCCCTTACATAGGGATGGACTCGTCAAGGGGGAGTAAAAGACGAGATCCTTTCCCGTTATTTGCTCTCTATTTCATTTTACTTTTTCTTTCACATTTTTTTTCTTAAAAACAATGTGTTGCCTTCCTTCAAACACTTTTTGTTTCGACAAAAAGAGGGAGAAGAAAGTAAAAACTACAAATTCAAATTTTTACGAATTTTAGCTTTTTCCTTAAAATAATTTTATGTTTTGTCATCAACAAAAAGGGGGAGATTGTTAATACAAATAAGCCGTAAAAACGTTTATTTATATTTTACGATCTTCTAATGTTTTGTCGATAACAAAAGTAAAATCATTTTAACAAAACAAATAAAATACGTAAACGGTTTGGACTAATAGTTTTCTAACACACTTACACTTTCACATAAAACACTAAAACAAGTATAAGTGATTTTATGATTTAGATACATATGTACAACAACTAGTGTTTACATATTGGGTTAAACATATACTTTAACTAAGTATACTAAAATGGGTAAAAACTAAGTATATGCTAAAATGGGTAAATACAAGTATATACTAAATAGGTAAATACTAGCAAATGGTTTTGACCCACAACCCATGGTTTTATATATACCACTTAACCAAGTTCATTGTACCTAGAAAGAAAACCATGGATCAACCCATAACCCATGACCCATGACCCATAACCAAAAATACCCATGGGCAAAGAGGAGCGTACCACGGATCCCTAGCTTTGTGCTAGCCGGATCCCAAGTGGAAGGGATCCGTGGGATCCGGGGAACAGTAGGATTTTTCCTCTATAAATAGTGAGCCATTTCTTCATTATTTCTTACCCCTTTTCAATCTCTCTCTAACACACTTTCCCCCCTGAGTTAAATCTCACTAACCTTAGATCCAAGAGATCTATGTTTGTAGTTTTGTTTTTGTGTGATCTTTTAGGTTTCTCTTAAAGGCAAGATCACCATCTTTGAAGTCGAGCAAGCTCAAGTCCATGAGTTGCCATGCTTCTTCATCATCAAGGCTACTGAAGTCTTCTTGTTGATGATTCCTTTCTTTCTTGAAAGAAGTGTAGTGTTGAAGACATTAGTGAAAGATGTCTCAAGTATCAAGACGAAGATATTAGTGAAGGGTATCTATCATCTATAGGATAAGCACTTGTGTTAGGTGCTTAGAAGTCAAGACAAAGAAGCGTTAGTGAAAGGTGCTTAGAACTCAAGACAAAGAAGCATTAGTGAAAGGTGCTTAGAAGTGAAGACACAAGACATTAGTGAAAGGTGTCTTGTAGATCTAGTCAAAGGCATTAGTAAAAGGTGCCTTAGATGTACATTCGATTTGGTGTGTTTCGATGTACAAGATAGACTAGTATTAGATCCAAGGATATTGATATCCTTGATGATGTTGTAAAGGAGTAGATCTCCTTTGGTATTAGTCATTGGTGTAGTGTGGTAGTAGTTCCTCCATTGCAATGGAACTAGGTGCTTAGCCTAGTACCTAATAAAGGGTAGGCGACGTTGTGAAGGTGTAGTTCACCTTGGAGTGAAAGAACTAGGTACTTAGCCTAGTACCTTATAAAGGGTAGGCGACGTTGTGTAGGTGTGGTTCACCTTGGAGTGAAAGAACCCAGTGGTTAGCCTAGTACCGAAAAAGAGTAGCGGCTGTGAAGGCTTCTCCTGCCATAAGGAGATTGGTGTAGTGATTACGAACTCTCGAGTAGGTGACTCGGGGAGTGGAGTAGGGCAAGGAAGGTGTCCTTGTAGCCGAACCACTATAAATACTCGTGTTGTGGTTTTGTGCTTCTTACTCTTATCTTTTCATTACTTACCTTTATATGCTTGTTTATCAACATCCAACACACACATCCAAATAGATTGACATAAGTCGATCTAAATAGATTAAAAGAAAGTTTTAATTGGCAAAACTATTCAACCCTCCCCCCTTCTAGTTTTCCACAAGATACACGTCAATCACATACCAATATCACAATCACAATATCATCAATATCATATCCGACGTCATAGTGGGCCCCTAGCGACACTAGCCAAAGACAGTCGTAACAAAGTCTAGAATGATTGCTAACCCTGGACTAGGTTGAGGTAGAAGTCTATACTTAGCTAGACAAGTGCTATAGCAATTAGGATTGCTACCCTAGACTAAGGCAACATCTACCACATATCTATCTAAACAAATAAGCACATGAGCAAATCAAAATAGTTTAAAAGGTCCAAAAATAGTAGCATGATTCTCACCCCAAATTAGTTAAAAACATAGATAAAAGTGGGGCTATGAAACTCACCTCAAGCAAGCAACGCACAAATAAACACTAGCATAAGATAACAGCTAATCACGGCTCAGCAACTATCGACTCGACACAACCTATTAACGTAAACCAATTTTAATATATATTTCCTAAAATCAACGTTATCTACCCCAATGTATTCCTTTTCTTTATCTCCAAAAATGTCTTGTTTCACCGCTTAGTCCTAGCTTTGCTGTATCATCGTGTGCGTGTATCGACTCAACATGATACCATGAATGCACCCAAACAAACACTATGTGACTCAATGCAACACAATGAGACGTCTAAGCGATAAGCTCCATAGTCCAATAAGTTTTGGAATAAATAGTAGACCTTATCGAATTCGTCAACTCGATAAACCCAATTATTTATTCGTGTCACTTATTATCCTATAAACCGGTCGCATCCTAACGAGTCATAAGGATAATTCACCCATTAATAACGTTATCCTACGTACCTAGCGGGCTCTTATTAGATTCGTCAACCTAATAAGTCCGCTACCCACGTGGATCGACGCTATTAATGTTAGGTCATCCGTAACCCATGCACACAACGTAAATAAATTAAATACTTGAAGCTAGTATTAAATACTCATAAATGGCACATTTTGATAGACGTGCACTCGAAACATTAAATACTTATTTATTCGAAAACCTTTCTATTTTAAGTCGTTAATTCCCATTTAAAATAGTAAATAACAAGACAAGTCTTGTTATCGATAGTTTTGGTACAAAAGCCTCTTTATTATTTATGTTTTATAGTTTATTACTCCCTCCGTCTCATATTTATTGTCCATATTTCCTTTTATGGATGTCTCAAATTAATTGTCCACTTACCTATTTTAGTAAGAAAAAGAGAATATAATGAGGGAATATTCTATTTAAGTGGTTGAGAGTTATAATGGTCCCACTTTTATTAATATTTGTGCTTCTTGTCTAGTGACAATAAATTTGAGACGGAGGGAGTAACATTTTCATATATATATATATATATATATATATATAGGGATTGGATCATTTGAAAAGTCCATCTCAAGAGAAAAGTGAGAGAAGCAATCTCCACCATTGGATCTCCTCCCTTCCCCTTCCTTTTTTTTCCTCCCAACTCAAGGTATCTATTTGTTATTTTCTTTATTTTTAAGGGTAAATTTTGTAAATTCGTCCCTCTTCTTCTTCCTTTTGGATCTGTTTGTTTATATAAAAGTTTAGCATGTCTATATACTACATTTCTATACCCAGTTTTAATTGTAATTACAAATTTAAATTGAATTATTAAAAAAAATATAGCTAAATAAAAGTCCAGAAAATGAGACTTATTACACGATGACTAATTTTTACAAAACATAAATTCAACATACACATCATAAGAGCCCCGAAGAGCTGATAGATATCAATCATCACTATTGACCATCAAAGTTATATAAAATGATAAAAAACATCAAGCTAAAACTACAAAACCGTTTACAAGATCATCATAAAACACATCAGGTGCACACCACGACCTCGAATCAAAAAAAATTTGTTCAATAGACACCTCACCACACACAAATCATTAAGAAAACTCCTTTCTGCCACATCAATTCGACCCGCGAACAAGCACATTTGTTGTTCTACCCATCATATCCTTAATCCCAGTAATCTTCACGATCTTCCCATCTCCACATGATACCTCTTATACCATATCTGCAAAACCCAAGTTTTTCAGTGAAAAAATGCTCAATGTTGGCAATAGGCAAGCAATTCAATAGTCTTGCTAATAAACTCGATATCACCACGCTCAACATCCTTAATAACCAAATCCTTTGCCTTAGCAAGATAGTGCAAAGACAAGTCAGTGACCACAATCAATATAGAATAACGGCAAAAGACGCTAGAAGAGAACTATATTGCGCTACAAGTTGGTCCATTATTTGGTTAAATATCAATTAACCATAATTCAACTGGATCACCAGAAGCATATCTAATAGCTTTATTCAAATCTATCTTCTTTGAAAAGGCGACATGCATTAAAAAATATTAAACAAAATATGCGCATGTAGCTTTAAAGATAAACAAAAGCGAACATTTTAATACATAATAAGGCATCGTCAGACATTTTAAGACATTTTAAATAATTGTTGCAGTAGCTTTAAAGATAAAGATCGCCATGTACCTTAATAGCTTTAAGAAAGAAGCAAGTACATTATGTGAAAGATTATGCAAGCAAACATTTGAAGATAATGAGAATAAATGTATACTTCATACCAATTAACAGTAGATAAGGCCCAAACAAAGTCTTCACAATCGATAGTGGAATAGCAACAACTTCATCAACCACCAAAATTTCGACTTGAGAAAGTTTTGTATATTCATGAGGTTGTATATTCTGCAAGAACAAAAATGGTTATAATTATCAAGATATAGCAGAAAGTATCATATTTTGCAAGCAGAAAGTATCAGCTTATTTGAAACAATAACATTTACTCGCTTTCTTCGTCCACGAGATTATGATAATCAGGTTCAACCTGAACTCATTCTTTCACATATTAAAGGCCCTAATTACATTAAACAAATGGATGCACTAAAAATAAACATTAATGCACTAAAAATACATGATGTTGCACTAAACATATGGACCCATAGTTATTGTAGTTAAGTGCCTAAAACCTTCTAAATCGTTATATTCAAAATAAAACAGTCAGCATAAGTTAGTTAACAAGAAAAAATGTAATATTTATAATCATATTTCGCCCACTTATTCTTTTTTTCCAGCCAACCCATACGCAAAATTCCTATTCTGACCCATTACCCAACCCACCCCACCTCCATTTTGTCGCCTCTAACACATAAGGTCAACAAAATAAAAATACTCTGATACAATGTCATAACTGTAATTATCTGTGAATGGCACATCATTCATAAAATCCGAAATATAAACTTCTAAGAGCTCTAAAGCACTTTTATCCTTACATGTCCTCCATAACTTACTGGGTTAAGTTGATCATTTTCCTATTTTACCTTAGGATATTGGTCTTACATCCCTCCTCGAACATGTATCAGAGTATTTTTAAATTTAGTGGTTTAAATTTAGGATATTAGGATTTAGTGGTTTTAAATTTAGTTTCTGTATTTTTATTAAGTGTACTATTTTTTTTATTAATGAAAAAAGTTTTTCTTGCCTTATTGCTTAATTTACTAATAGGCACTTTAAGTGCTTATTAGCTTATTGTCTTCATTTACTTAGTTTTAAAGTCTTATTCAAGTACATATTGGTTTTTGCTCAAGAAAATTCTACATCAGTTTGTTAAAATCAGTTTTTTTCAACCTTTAACACCCCATAAAGGGGTGTTTGGCACTAGCATATTTAACATCAAAAACTGTTTTATACCCACTTTGACTTCACAAGTCAAAGTTCATTTAAGTCTTTCAAACTAGTTGTAGAGTTAGTAATCAGTTTAGCAAAGTTCTGTGAAGTTTGGTCTTAAAAGAAAAGAGTTTTTCTGTTTTAAAAACTCTGCACAAAACAAAGATACCTAACTGCTGTTCATGTGCTTTTTCAAAGCTTATCTTTCATTCAAAATTCTTCCAAAACCACTTTTCTCACATCTCAACATTCCCATTTCAATAGGTCTTTAGGTTATTTGCCCTTAGCATCACTTATTATTAGCTTAATTTGCATGTAAAGTTCTGAATTTAGCATCTCATTACTGTTACAGCAACCAAATGTCCCAATCCCCTTCTTTTCTAGATTTTTAATTTGCTTAATATTAAGCCTTAGGTCCTGAAATTTGGTATGCAAAATCTTGGGTTGGTCATCTAGCTTATGCACATTTTTATGAAATTTTATTCTAGCTTATTGTTAGCTTAATTTGCCCTGGAAGTAGCCCCCATAAGCTTGATTTGCAGCAACAGCAGCCCTGTGCATCCATTCTTCTTGCTTATTTCAGCTTATTAGTTAGCTTATTTAGGCATTTAGGGAACTTGTTAGATACACTAGATTAGGACTACTTAGCCTTTAGCTTATTTAGTGATTTATAGTACTTAGTTGTAGCTTATTAGCTTATTTTCCCATGTGTTAGTTAAGGATCCCCCATTCCCCCTAGATTAGTTTATATTGCCAACTGCTTATTTCCCTCCCCCTAGTTCTATTTCAGTAAGCATAATTTAGATTCCAATTCTTATCTTATTTACAATTGCATAGCCCATTCATAGCTTATTGTACAAAAAAAAGTATTTGTCAAAAGATATGTTTGGAGTCTGTTGGAATGAATAAGCTGTAAACAGCTTATTCAAAGGTTTTCAAAGGTCAACTTTTTACAAAAATTTGTTGGTTTTAACCTTCCAATTAAGCTGTAAAAGAAAATTTGAAAAAAAATAAATAAATAAATAAATAAATAAATAAATTGAAAAAGCGATCGAGAATATGCAGCAAGTCTAAATCATACAAAATTTCATAGGCAACAACTAGCTCAAACAACTCAATTTGTAAGCATGAGACCGTGTTTTTTTTTCCGAAAGGCCTAATGTTCAATAAAAGAACAGAGAATAATACCTTTTACTTTGGGTTTCTAAGCACAATGATGACTGAATCACCACGAAGAAACATCTTACTGATAAACCTATCTTTGTTAACCGGAAGAGCTTTCTTCTTGCCTTTTCCAGTCTTGGGGACCTTGTCATAATATCAAAAACCGAGCAACCTTGTCATAATAAAGAAAACAAAACTAAAAGATTGCTAAAGAAGTTATTTTCAAAGACAGAACCAACCTCAGTCCACATCTCTCTAACATTTTCGAGCACCATATTGCAGTGACGATCAAATGCTCTTACACGATCCAAAAGCTTCTTATTATTCCTGCAGTTAATAAGAACCTGCATGTACAAAATATGTCAGCATAAACGTTCTACAATCAAAGAAAATAATGTCAACATACGCAACTAGGTATGTAATTCGAAGAGAGCATACACAAATGTAAAATTTAGATAAAAAATTCCATAGTATGCATTTACTCATCCTTATATTTATGAATTTAATCTCGATTGCTGGACATATGGGATTGTTTAGAAATTGCTTTTTTTATTAATCTACTTAGGTGCTGGTGCTGCATATTCCTCTTACGAGTATCCATAATACGTTCATCTCAACTTTTAACAAGAATGCATGGTCTAATACCTAAATATACAATTTCATATGGATGCCATAATAATAAATATAATCACTGATGCACCAAAACCATTCAAATCAGATGCTGCAATTCAAACTCCTACAGATGCACCTAAATATACAATTACACGCATATGTTGTAATAGTGATTATAAAGATGCACCAAAACCATTCAAAACAGATCCTGCAATTCAAACTTCTACAGATGCACCTAAATATACAATTACACACATATGTTGTAATAGTGATTATGAAGATGCACCAAAACCATTCAAAACAGACGCTGCAATACAAACACATACAGGTGCACCTAATATACAATTTCATACGGATGCCATAATATTAACTATAAACACTGATGCACCAAAACCATTCGAAATAGATGCTTCAATTCAAACAGTTACAGATGCACCTAAATATACAATTACACATATATGATCTAATAGTTAGGGGCATTTACATACATCCCCACTCAAACTTCAATAATTACATATTTCCCCAAATAATGCTTTAATAGCATTGTACATCATGCATTAAAACCTTGTGTTTTGGGGAAATATGTAATTTTTGAAGTTTCTTTGGGTATATATGAAATTCCCCCTAATAGTTATTATGAAGATGCATCAAAACCATTCAAAACATATGCTGCAATTCAAACTCTTACAGATGCACCTAAAGATACAAGTACACACATATGCTGTAATTAGTGATTATGAAGATGCAACACAAATGCATTATACTAATTGAACAGATGTTATAACACATTGTTAACAAAGATGCACTAAAATTGAACCTCATTCTAATAAATTTGCTAATTTCACATATTATTCCAACTTATTAACATTGATGCTTCAACAACTGTTTTGTATGCTTTTCAAAAAATGCAGATGCATTAATTAATAGATTTTATAATACTTACATTCTGATGGATTTTCTGCTATTATTTTATTCTTCTCCAGTGTCCTTGGACTTATGCGAGTAGCTTGTTGATCCCAGTTGAGCAAACGATCTAATATAGAAACTGACTTAGAATAAAAGCTTATTAAGTATTACGCGGAATTTAACACTTAATCTTAAGAAGAAGAACAGTTAACATTCAACACCTCAATATTATTTATTAATACGAATACTCTTACAATATTAGGGTTTTGCAACCTTGAAGTGTATCGACCTTAGATATAAAACTTACGTATATCTAATCTAGCCTAGAACCTCCTTTTATAGACTAAGGAGTCATTTACATAATACAATACGTAACCTACAAGATAAATATCTTAACCATATTTATCTAATACAATAAACTAAACCGACTATACAAAACACTAGCAGTGGTTACAATATATTGTCCGTGGTTACACACTACTACTAGCCGTGGTTGTCTTTATCAGCGGTTACATTCTTCTGTCCGTGGTTATATCAAACATGTCCATGGTTCCAGTACTTAAAGTAATTCATGATTCAAGGAACCAACAATCCTCCCCTAAACTTGATCCATTCCAACAGAATTCTCAAGTTTCCTTTAAGCTCAAAACATCTGAAATGAAGGATGTAGCCAAACACTTATGAGATTTAAGAATTGTCTCATATTTCATCAACAAATCATAAGCTTGACCATCATAGGTAACAAGATCTTGATAATACCGGGTTTCAACATCTCGAGCAATAATTCCTCGGATACTTATTCAACTGAGGATAATCACCTTCTACAAGCATGTGAATAACTTTTCCGAAACAGCTTAAAACATGAACTCCACAAGTTTGATATAAAAACCATCTTGTTACAGTACCATTGTAGAGTCCTTTCCACTCAGGTTCATCATGAGTTGGTTCAAATAAAATCTTCAAATTATAATAAACCAGTCTCTCATGATAATCATTTGGATGTACTTCACCAAACTTATTCTTGTAAAGTATCCAAAGATTCATCAAATCATCTCTTTCAAAATATTGAAGCATTTGTGAAAATTTATTATACCCATAAACTTCATTGTTGAGTCTTTGAATTTTCCAAACTCCCTCACTTCCATCATTAAGGTAAAACTTATAAGAAACAATTTGATTAACATCTGCAACTTCTTTCAATCTTTTAGAATCGATCTCTTGAATCTCAGATTTTTTCTTTCTTTTACTTTGCATCCACTCATCATGCTTCTTAATCCACTCTTCATCCTTCTCAGAATTCATTGGACATAAATCATCATGATTAGTCTTCATACATCTTTCATAAATCTCAAGAATTCTTTCAAATGAACATTTACTAAGATTTTCGAAATGTGAATGCAATTCTTAATAATTTTCATTAGTACATTCCTCATCTTGCCATTGAAAGAGGTTTCTTTCTTATAACTTGCTTCCTTTCTTTACCAAACTTCCTTGCCCATTCACCCAAAAGCCTAGCTTTTTCCTTATCATCCAACAAATTCCATTCTTGTGCAGTATATTCATCATGTATTTGTTGAGAAGCTTCAAGAAAGTTTTGTGATTCATACCATATAGCTAACATTCTATGACTAGCTTCCTCTTCTCGCTTTTTCTAAAGCTTGTTCTTCAAAGAACCATATTCTTTACATACTCGGCTTTTTTCTGCTTTAGATTTAAACTTCAACTCCGTAACGCAACCCCTTTACCTTTTCCAACATTAGATTGAACCACTTTCTTCTTCAGAGGTTCACCAATAACTAAACTTTTTCCTTTGGGTTTGAATTTAGTTGCAAAGATTTAACAGATAAAATGTGCAAAATAGGTGTAGAAATAGATGAAGTTTGGCTTAGATTTATCAATGTACTAGCGCTTCTTTCAACTTCTTTAGACTTAGGTGGTGATACAGAGTTGTGACAACAAAGTGGAAGTGGTTATGATAGCATTGGGTATGATAGTAGTGGGTATAGTTGTAGTGGTTATAGTTGCCATGTCAGTTATAAAGAAGGGTTAGAAGAGTACTAACCGTGGTTTTCGGACATACCATCGTTGTTTGTGTTCTTGTACTACATCTTCTACAACTTTCTTCACATTTTCAAGAACTCTCACATTCCCATCTTTATCGATACCAAAAATGTTTGATCTCCACTATCAACATCTTCTTCCATAGATACATTAACATCCTCCCCTGAATTCTTGCCTTCACTCCTCCCCTTTTTGGATACATCCTCCATATTCAGAGCTGAAGAGGAGTCCACCTTCTTTTTCGTCCTCAGTAGCTTCCTTGCAAAGAATCCTGTGCCTTTTCATCTTCTCCAAAACCAAAACCATGTGCTTCAATCTCCTAATATCCTTACCTTGAAACACAACCAACTCCTGTAGACCCGAAATCGTCTCCTCCATCTTAGTACATTTAGCCGTCAATTCATTTAATCGTTCAAGAATATCCTCACTTCGACTGTGTGAACTGGTCCGAGAGGTGGTTCATTGGAAAAGTCATCATGTACAAACTCAGAATCCGTCAATTCATGTTCAGGTTCCAACCTATCCTCATCACTTCGAGCTGTGTTAACTGCTCCGAGAGGTAAATCCTTGGATATAGAAAACATAGCATCAAACCGAAAGCCGAACATCTATGCACCTGTATAAGCCAAGTGGCTAGGATTCCTCCACCTGTGTTGAATTCTAAAGAACTCTCCACATTAGGAGTTACCATTGGTTGGGTCTTATTTATGTTTCCACTATCCTGCTCAGCTACTAAGTGTGAGACAATAGTGAAAGCCCTTCCAATCATGTCACCTTCACCACCTGTGACAGCCTCATGAGCAACACCACTAGCACTAGCCTGAGGTAGCTCAGTGCCCTTCAATCTCCTAGTGAAAACAATGGTTGTATCAGTGGTTTAAGGTTGACTAGAAATGGGTTGAGATACACTATCAGCGTTTACAGATATTCTATCAAGGATTAGAGTTACATCAGCATGGTTTCAGCTGGTGCGTAATCCTCATCAAACTCATGATCAGTGGGCAAAGTAATCATATGAGGAAATAAAGGAACATCTATAATGTTGACATTTTGTGGCTGATTCCTCATATGTGCAAAAACCTTAGAAAGCATATGATTTACTTCATACTCCTGAGTATGCTCAACAGGCTCCGTTATTTGACTTTCCACAATCAACTGAACAAACCTAGGATACAAATAGTATTTACCCTTTTCCTAATGTTTTGAACTATCCCTTCATAGATCATCTTAGACCAATTGAACTTTCTTCCATCAGACAAACAAATAATAGCATGTAAAGAGCAATTTTGGAAGGAAAGTCATTAAATCCTGTGGTCTTATTACTCATACACATCAATAAGGTGTGAATAAGAAACTTCCAATGTTTTGAAAACAAACCTTAAAATCGCTGTACCTTATCACCTCGGTAGGTATAACCTAACCTTTCCAAACCAGCAACAATCTCAACATCTGAAAGATTATCAACACCATCAGCATCATCAAACTTTAAAACATCCCTAATGATCTCCTCAGAAACAGAAATAGCATTCTCATCCACAATAGTGCGAAACACTTCTACTCCATCAACCTTTTCAAGCTTAGCATTCCTCCAGAACTGATGTATGTAGGCTTTAAAAATGGTTGGTGTAACAGTTAAAGCATAGTGAATAGGACTGTGAACAAGGAAATCAATCATTTGATGAAACCCTTCAGATCGATCATTCTTTGTTAGAATAGCAACAAGGTTATGTGAAGTGGAATACTTTTCAGCCATTGTGATGAATGATGGTGATGATGTGGGTTTTGTGAATTATACAAAGAAAAGTGATTAGGGTTAGTGAGAGCGCCAATAGAAGTGATTTGAAGATCAAATAAATGATCCATCCGTGATTTGGGGGAAATAATATACTTTTGCAAAAGTTACCAAGCAGCCCCTGTAGTATCCAACTCTAACGAAATGCTATCCGCGGTTGCAGAACAGCTATCCGCGTTTAGACACAAACCCTCCGTGGATAGAAAGTAGCACTTCAACCAAACTTCCAAGAGTTATAGAAAGCAAATCTGTGTTAGGAAAAGGAGATCTCACAAAAATATGAAGGATTACACAAATTTATATATATATATATATATATATATATATATATATATATATATATATATATATATATATATATATATATATATATATATATATATATATATATATATTTTAACAAACATAAGCAGCTAACACATCAGCTCCTATGTGCACAAATCCTTCATACCTGCAAGATAAAAACACAAAACAAACACAGAGAAGAAGGTTATGGTTATCAGTGGTTAGAAAAAGCCATCAGGGGATCCAAATAACCTATCCGCAGTTAGAACAGGTAAGTCAATATGGTCAACTGTTTGGATTAATATCAGTCCAATACCCAAGAATCTCATTAACTCCTCAACCACATTTAACCTGTCCCGTATTTACTTCCAAAGTCCATTACACTGCTTATATAAAGAACCCAAAACTCATATAACGCACACACCAATTAACATCAAAACCCTAATTACTCCAAAATCCACAATCAACTCCAATCACCATATGAAACCCTAGTTGGAATAAACCAGAAGTTGTTGATCTAACAACCTCCTCATCCTCATCATCATCAAATGAAGACTCTAACCCATGGCAGTTTTACCTCCCTCCACAAGAAACAAGACCAAGAAAATCCCCATTTCTTCCATCATCAGAAGATGATAGTGTGGTGAATCCAAGTGATGCATCGGAGGACTCTGATGACTCAAGAGAACTTCAAACCCCCAACCTTCATCATCCCAACCCCAAACAAGACCACGAGCAAGAAACCCACCACTCCCAAACAACAGAGAGGTGGTTCTTGGTCTACTAGCACCAGGTTGTGGTGCTTCTTCACATATCGTAAGGGGAAGGGAAAAAGGAAAATGGAATGATGCTTTTGGTGAAACCAGCAGATGCAAGTATGATATGACTATGTCCTTTGTGCTTCATCTATCGTGGTCATCGTCATCATCTTCGTTTTCATCAATCCATCCTTCCCATTTTGATCCTTAGCTTCTTCGTCGTACTGGTCATGCATATCACGAATGCATATCCAAAGCAATCTGGAAGAACTATGTGAGCTAGGATAGTAGTAGGAAATCATGTATAGAAGTAGTCTTTTAAATTGCACTTGAAGTTTCATTGTGTCGTAAGCAGTAACTGCTTTTGTTGAATGAATGAACAATTAACTTCAGTACTTCTTTAGCTTCTATAATGATCTTTCTTGTATCTGAAAAAGTGTTAGTGGAAAAACAGGACAACTAGCAAGTGGTTGAACCAAACTATCAGGGGTTAGAAACAAACTATCAGTGGTTAGAAACAAAAATAGCAAAACTAAGATTACATAATAACAGTTCAATACTTATACAAACTGGTACAAAACAAGTTGAGAGTTTAGAGATTAATCATTCCAATGCTAACAACAAAGTACTGAAACCTTCCCACATCAAAAGCTTTGGTGAGAAGATCAGCAACATTGAAATCAGTATGGATTTTTACCATTTGAATCAACCTTTTCTCATTACAATCTCTAATAAAATGATGTCTTATCTCAATATGTTTAGTTATAGAGTGTAAAACAGGATTTTTAATGATGCATATTGTACTATTATTATCAATGTAAATCTTAGTATGCATAAAATTGTACCCAAAATCCAGCAATTGATTCTGAATCCAAAGAACTTAACCACAACAACTAGCAGCAGCCACATATTCAGCTTCAGTTGTAGAATTTGCCACAATAGTTTGCTTTTTACACTGCCATGAAATAAGTCTGCTTCCCAAAAACTGACATCCTCCAGTTGTAGACTTCCTATCCAAACTAGCACCAACATAGTCACTATCTGTGTAGGCCACCAAGTCAAAAGGAGAATCCTTTGAGTACCAAAGGCCCAATTTAGGATGACCCTTAAGATACCTAAAGATTCTCTTAACAACATTCATGTGTGATGAATTAGGTGTAACTTGAAATCTTGCACACACACATACTGAGAACATTATATTTGGCCTAGATGCAGTGAGATACATCAAAGATCCAATCATGGACCTGTACAACTTCTGATCAACTCTGGTACTTCCATCATATGGTAGCAATGGTTTCGAGTCTCCATTGGTGTACTAGCACTCTTCACATCCTGAAACCCAAACTTCTTCAAAATATCCGCTACATACTTATCTTGACTAATGAAGATACCATCAGTCCTTTGTTGAACCTGTAGCCCCAAAAAGAAAGTAAGTTCTCCCATAGAACTCATCTGAAACTTATCATGCATAAGCTTCTCAAAATCTTTGCATAGCTATTTATTGGTTGAGCCAAAGATGATGTCATCTACATAAACCTGAACCAATAAAATATCATCTTTGTGCTTCCTTATGAACAAAGTTTTATCAATCAGTCCTCTTTTAAACCCATTGTCCATCAAATAAGTGGACAGGCACTCATACCATGCCCTAGGAGCTTGATGCAAACCATACATACCTTCCTCACCCTGTCAGACCTTGTCGATGATCAGGATCTTCAAAACCAAGAGGTTGACAAACATAAACCTCCTCATCAATTGTGCCATACAAAAATGCACTTTTAACATCCATCTGATATACAACAAAGTTTTTGAATGAAGCATAAGCTAAAAACAATCTAATAGCCTCAATTCTTGCAACTGGAGCAAACACTTCATCATAATCCAAGCCTTCAGTTTGTGTGTATCCTTGAGCAACCAACCTTGACTTGTTCCTCACAACAATACCTCTTTCATCCCTTTTGTTTCTACACACCCATTTTGTCCCTATTGCCCTCTTACCATTTGGAAGTTCTACCAATGTCCAAACCTCTTGAAGTTTGAACTGAAGAAGCTCCTCTTGCATTGATTCTACCCATCCTTCTTCAGATAATGCTTCTTCAACTCTCTTGGGCTCCTTTTGAGACAGAAAACAAGCAAACAAGCAATTTTGCAGATCTTTATGACTGTTTCTTTTATGAAGTGATCTTGCAAAGAACCCATGTTCAGAAAGGGTTTAGTGTTCTTAACTTTGCTTCTTGTTTGAACTGGTGTATTCAAGTTTCCAAGTATTTGTTCCTTGGGATGAATCTTGTGAATCCTTGTTGAGGTAACAGGACTTTCATGAATGACATGTTCCAAGTTAGTCAAATCAGCATTGAAGAAATCATCCATGTCTTCATCATCAGGAGTATCAATTTCAATCAAAGCAGGCAGGATCATGTGGATACTCCTCTTCACCATGTAATGGCTTTGCATGTGGTCCAAAGAAAGTACTACTATCAGTACTTACAGCCGGGATTTCACTTGTAATGATAGTGGTAGAAGTTGTTGTATTAACTCTATCCGTGCTTATTTTTGGCTTATCCGTGCTTGCAGACTGCTTTTTCTTCTTTTCAATTTCTTCTACCAACACTGAATTATCTTTCAATAACTCATCCTTATCTTGATGATGATTACTATTGCCTCCAGTATTCAAGACATCATCATCAGTGGGACCTTGCTTATCAATGATGGGTGAGACAGAACTAGCTTTCCACTTTTCAAACAAATAGAACTCTTGAGGAGAATCAGCTTCCTTAGAAATTACTTCTGCACCAGAATTCTTTTGAGTACCTGCATCAACATTAGTGGAAGTTCCTGCAATGATAGGCTCATAATTCATAGATTTGGTTAACATATCAATGTTAAAGCAGCCATCGGTCCTTTGGTCTCAACACAAGGAGTCTTTTCACTAAATTGAACATGTAAGTTCTCTTCAACAATTTTAGTCCTCCTATTGTATACTCTAAAGGCTTTACTATTTGAAGAGTAGCCTAAAAAGTATCCATCATCTGCTTTTTCTTGAAACTTGCCTAGGTAGTCTATGGTATTTAAGATAGTAACAAGACACCCAAAAGGTTTTAGGAATGCAATCATTGGCTTCCTATCATGTAACAGCTCATAGGGGTCTTGTTATGAGGCTTTACTACCTTACTTCTATTCTCAAGACATAACATGCAGGTGCCTACAGACTTCAGCCCAAAAGGTAGTTGGTAACTTAGACTCCGACAACATAGTCCTAGCAGCCTCAATTAGTGTTCTATTTTTCCTTTCAGCTACACCATTTTGTTGTGGTGTTCTAGCAGCACTAAACTGTCTTTCTATACCTTTATCTACACAAAACTGATTCATCACGGCATTCTTAAACTCAGTTCCATTATCACATCCGATTATCTTTACTTTATGATTTACTAGATTTTCTATCTTAGTAATGAAACTCTTGAGAATTTCAATAGTTTCACTCTTAGTACCAAAAGTAAACCCAAGAAAATCTACTATAATCATCAGTGATAACTAGACAATACTGCTTATGGTTCAAACTCTTGACAAAAGTAGGTCCAAATAAGTCCATATGAAGCATAAACAGTGGTTGTGTAATGGTGTTAACAGTTTTGGACTTACAAGAAGCTCTATGTTGTTTTCCTTTTTGACAGGCCACACACAGTTCCTTACACTCAAAAACCTTAGAAGATAACCCTCTCACTAAGTTCCCTTTAACCAGTTTATTGATTGTTTTGTAATTGAGGTGACCTAATCTTCTATGCCATAACTTAGACTCATCCACAGATGCTTTAGCAAACAAACAAGTTAAGGACCTATTAGGAATTACATCTTTAAGATCAAAACAATATATATTTTCCTTCCTAGGTACCGTAAGTTGTATAAACTTCTCATCAGGCATCTTAAACTCAGGAGACAACACCACACACTCATTTTCACCAAAAAGTACCCAGTTTTTCTTATCATACATTTGAGAAACACTGAATAAATTGTACTTAAGTCCCTGTACCAAGTAGACTTTTTCAAAGTCCAAATTCGTTGTTCTGATTGTGCCTTTTCCAAGTATCTTTCCTCCCTTTGGATCATTGCCAAATGCCACATATCCTCCATCAAAAGCTTCAAAATCTTCAAGGTTGCTCCCATCCCAAGTCATGTGCCCAGAGCAACCACTATCAAAAACTCCTTTGTCTTTTAGCTCATCTTGTAGATTGCCCTGCACATGAAATTAAACAAATTAGTTCTTGTGGACCCAAGCCAATACTGACTTGGTGCGCCTGTGCATCAATATAATCAAATTTGTTTAGGTCCATTGATGCACATTTGACATGATGTAAAACCTTGGTCTTAGGTTTCCATTGCCAACTAGCTGAGGCCTTAACAAAGATAAAAATGATTTCCAACCATCTGTATCAGTTATCACCTTTGGAATTTTTAAAACTTCTTTGTTATCTGTGGTGATTTTTGGCTTATCAGTGGTTTGATTTTGCTTAGCCATGTTTACACTTTGCTTAGCAGTGGTTGGAACCCATTTGGGAGAAGTAGTGA
The DNA here is from genome assembly GCA_910596185.1 of Chrysanthemum makinoi. NCBI lineage: Eukaryota > Viridiplantae > Streptophyta > Magnoliopsida > Asterales > Asteraceae > Chrysanthemum > Chrysanthemum makinoi. The sequence goes on along the minus strand of OU343225.1, from coordinate 142,738,216 downwards.
CAATTGATTTTTTATTCCCATTCCTCATTAACACTGCTCTAGGAATCATGTTTTTGTTAGGATGAGGGTTTGTTTTCTTTGAAAAGTTTTGGTAATTTACCCTCCTCCAATGATTCCACACTTGTGGTCTGTTTTTATAACAATTTCTCTGTAAGTGCTCAAAACTACCACAATTATAACAAGCTTTCTTGACACATTGAAACTCATTACCTAACCTATTAGATATTAGGCCATTAAAGTTTCTCTGATTGCCCCTAGGTATATATCTTTTCATTTGTTCCCTAGGTACTTCCTTGTATTCTACCACTTTCTTAGTAATTTGAGCTCCAAATCTAGGTACAAGGTTAGCTTGTCTAGTATCAACTTTCTTAAGAGGTTCTAACTTTTCAGGCTGTGTTGATACTTTACTATCTTCCTCAGATTCTGATTCCCAATCTTCAATGATGGGAGCATCAGATGATATCGTAACTTATCTTAGGTGTTTCAGTCTTACTTATTCCTTCAACAGGTTTGTTAAAACTGAATTCACTACTAAATGACAGTTCTTTAGCAGGTGGTGCATGTTGCATAAGAGTGGGTGGTGGCATATTGGTGTATCCTATTCCGGAACCCTTTTTCATTAGATGACTCTCTATAGATTTATGAACCATATCAGAAGCAAATTGTGTTTTAGCTACCCTAACAACATGTTTTTCTTTTTCATCTAGGGCCTTTTGTTTTGCACTCTCTGCCAGTTCAAGTTTCTCTTTAAGCATTTTAATCTCTCTATTCTTAAGATCAATTTCACCACCTAATATATTGATCTTATCTACATACTCAAACTCATATTTAATACAGTATTTAAGCTTCTCTTCCACACTCTCTAGACCAACTCTATAACCTAAGTTATCCATAGTCAGTCTTTCTACTTCTTTCCTCATACTCTCTGTGATAGCTTTTTGAGATTCTAAGTTATCATGACATGATTTAAAAGAAAAGGTAGAATCATTAGATACCTCAGAATCTGAACCAGAAGATGAAGCATAAGCCATAAGAGCAAAGTTATGCTCTTTTGAAGCTTCACTAGCAAGAAAAGCTGCATTGGGTCCTTCTTCAATTTCATCACTCCAGTCATAATCAACTATACCATCTTGAGCCACCTCATCTGAAGAAGGAGCAGACTCTTCATTGATCTTCTTAACACCTTCAATCCTCTTAGGAGCTCGACATTCCCTTGCAAAGTGACCCTTCTTTTTGCAGTTAAAGCACTCCATCTTGCTTTTGTCGAAACCAGCTCTCCTTTGACCATCATACTTAACTTGTCTTCAGCTTCCTCCTAAACTTCCTTGCCGGAGAGTCAACATTGTCATTTGCCATTGAATATTAATCTCTTCTAGATCATCAGGATCAATTTGATCCAGATCTTGATTCAACACAGTAACGCTAGTAGTTAAATCAGCCAGAAAAGCACAAATTGCACCATCAATGACATTATCACTAACAGTGGTATTGTTTGCAATAGCCGTGGTTATACCATAAGCAGCAGTGGATACATCTTGTGGGCTCTTGTGATTATTGGATACAAAAGCAATGTTCGATTAGCGGAGGATGCACCAGCAATGTTATTCTCAGACTCATAGACTTTCAAGTTGTTATAGAGATTGTCCAGAGTCATCTTATCAAAGTCCACCTTATTTCTCCACACAATATTATGAACAGCCCATTCGAGATAAACTTCGATGAACTTCAAATTTATATCTTCTTGAATAACATAATAGTCTACTGACTTCAATTGGCTGATCGTTTTGAAGCTGTTGTAAGTGCCATCAAGTTTTTCTCCACTAAGAGCAGTGAAGTTTTCTAGTTGATGCTTAAGCATATTCTTCCTTGACTTCTTTGTGGCTTCATTACCAACAAACCTTGTCTCAAGAGCATCCAGTAACTCTTTAGCAGACTCATATTGTTCAAAATCCAAAGCATATTCATTAGGTATTCCCATAGAGAGAATACTATGAGCTTTAATCTCCATCTTTCTCTTAGCCTTGTCAATTTCACTAACAATAGTAATTTCTTTGCCATCATCACGTATATCTTGAAGTGTATCGACCTTGAAGTGTATCGACCTTAGATATAAAAATTACGTATATCTAATCTAACCTAGAACCTCCTTTTATAGACTAAGGAGTCCTTTACATAATACAATACGTAACCTACAAGATAAATATCTTAACCATATTTATCTAATACAATAAACTAAACCGACTATACAAAACACTAGCAGTGGTTACAATATATTGTCCGTGGTTACACACTACTACTAGCCGTGGTTGTCTTTATCAGCGGTTACATTCTTTTGTCCGTGGTTATATCAAACTTGTCCATGGTTTCAGTACTTAAAGTAATTCATGATTCAAGGAACCAAAAACCCAACATAGCTAAAATTGAAAAAATACAAAAAATTAGAAGATTAATAATAAGAAAAAATAAAAAAAATTAGTGCACTTACGGTTAGAGAATCTTTTTTTCGTCATTATTATGATGATCGGAAACAAAAAACGTTTTTTTTGTTGTGATTTTGATCGGAGATGTGTGTTTATGATCGAAATTTGTGTCTGTTTTGATCGGATATTTTGATTAGAGAGAGAGACAAAGTGTGTGTGGTGTTTGGTTTGTGGTATGTGTTTATCTGAGGAGGTAGCTAAAAAGGATTAAGCGTGTTTTTATGAATTGTTTAATGTTTACCCTGATCTTTCGAATGTTATCAAATTCTACCCTATAACTTTTTTTCTCACTTTTCTATCTAATTACACTTTTCTCTAGAACCGCATATATATATGTATATATATATATGTATATATATGTATATATATGTATATATACATTATATATAAGAGGAGGCATGCCACATATAAGTGGCATTTTTTTTAATTTTTTTAATGACATGGCATTGTTTTTTAAATATATGTACAATTTTAATTTTTTTAATTTTAAAATTTGGTTTTATTTGTTAATTTTAAATTTTAATTCGGTTTAATTAAAAAGAAGACATATATTGGATTTGAACTTGGGTCATTCATGAGTTTTTTAAACAACTTACCACTAGACTAAATTGTTTTTTATTTATATGTTTGAAATCAATACAAATAAGGACATGCTAAAAAAATTCTGCAATTTGTAATTTAAGAATGTATATTTTGAAGATAACAATTAAAAAAAATATGATATATATTACTTGCAACATAATTATACCTTATATATTAAATCAATTACCAATACATCCCATATACACTATCACTTTACTAAAACACACTCAATATTTTCTCTTTCTCCAATATGTCCAAGTTGGTGCGCAAGAATTGCATGTTGGGCACCAAATAATAAAGTATGCTATACAATGGTGCTGATGGAAAGAAAAGTGGTGCGCAAGGTACAAGTTTTGGGCACCAAATGTTTAATGCTACATAATTACCCCAACAACCAAATATGGTGCTCAATTATTTGACTGATATGATCAACGCCACTCTTTTTACTTGTTAGGATTCTTCATTTTTTTTTACTTGCAATGTTCTTGTTCTTGTCACTTTGATAAAAAAAAACATCACTATCCACAAAATGAAAAACGAAGTGTACGAATCTGTAAAATAAAAGTGGGCTTATAAAAGTGTATGAAGTGTACGAATCTGTAAACGAAGTTTGGTGCGCTAGTTTTGGTGCGTGGGGTTGCGTTTGGTCCCCGGTTATTGATTTGCGGTTGGTCCCCGGTTATTGAATGTATTTTGGTCCCCGGTTAATTTGTTTCACTTTAAACTTAAATATACGGCAAGATGAAGAAAACATTAACGGTTAGTGATTTTGCTTTGTTAATTCTTAATAGTTTTATGATTTTTGCAATTAAGTGTTTTTTTTTAATGACAAAATTATATAATTATATTGCTTCACATAATTCGTAACGTTTATTCTGTAAGAACCTAAAGACTAATTCGTAACGTTTATTTGCAATAGACTTACAACACATTGAGGTATTTTATTTTGAATTTTTGGATAAAACAAGTGATAAATGATTCTTCATTTACAGAACAATGAAATAAACAAGTGTTGCATTTATTCTGAATTTTAGATCGATGTATGCAGGTCTGCAATTTAGTATTTAGAAGTTAAGTCAAAACATAAAAGATAGAGTGTGTCACAATTTTAGTATTTAGATCGATTTTTTTTTAACTATATTATACCAACGAATCTTGTTTATTTTAGTACACTTGAAATTGAAAGGGCGGTTTATCCGTAACTATTTTTTCATTGTCGCTTATTATGTCTAAATTTATGTTTATATGTCTGTAGTTTTACAATCACGAAAACCCACTATACGTTCTAGAATGAGATTGATTAAGGATATGAAAGAGTTGTTGGGAATGAAATCTGCCCGTCTGAGTTTGTTTAGGGAATGTTGTTTTGGTGTTTGGTTGGATGTCCCCTTTAAAGATCATGAACCTTTTTTGATACATTCTATGCTTCTAAATCAGCAAAAAGTAAACGAGTCCCACACTGAGTATGAAGACTTACAATTTAATGTTTACAATATATATTCAATTTTGGTCGAGGTAAGTAGTTTGCTATATGCGGGAATGAAGTTTGGTCACTATGATATTAAGCCATTAGTCAGCACCATTGTTGTCCTTTTAGAGATCGTGTTTTTAGTCACGATAATGTAATGGTTAAATAATTTCAAAGAAGTATTTGATGGTGATGCGTGGGATGATATGGTGATGAGGATGTTGTGCGTTTGTGTTTGGTTATGTTTGTTGAATTTGTATTGTTGGGAAGGAACCTCGGTATAAAGCCAAGTGCATCTGTTAGCGTTAGTTGAGGACTTGGATGTATTTAATCAATTTCCATGGGGGTCCTATACTTGGAGTGTGTTGTATAATAGTATTAGGAATGCTGCATGGATTAATTTTCATCGTGTGAATGTTGGTGATGGTTACGTTGAGGAAGTGGTAAGTTGGGTATGCTCGAGAATTGAAAAAAAGGCAGTGACAACACTTAAAGGAAATGAAAAAGCAGTGTCGGATGATAGAGGGCCTCAGTACAATCTACATGGGTTTATTTGGGGATTTCGGGTATGTGTTTATTTTCACGTTTTATATATTATTTCATGTTCATATATATATACGAGTATTTTTTTATAACGTATAATTGTATTGTAGACATGGATTTTGGAGGTTTTGCCTGGAAGCAATATATGGTTTACGAAGGCGAATGATAATACGATTCCTAGAGGACTAGCGTGGCATGTAAAAAGGATTTTTGGTCGAGAGTCATATGATCAGCTTTTTGGACACTTCGACCATGATGTAAGTTATAATGTTATTACCATGTATTATAATAATTCTTGCTTATTTTTCCATATACTCTAATTTTTATGGTACGTTGTATATATATCACCATGCACTCTAAATTTATTTTACGTTGTATCCAAGTATTTTTCATTTAATTGTATTTTTTTCATATAGTTCCAACCAGAGATTCGACGACTTGAAATGACAGAGCTGGAGAAAAGTCAATGTTGGTGGGTCGAGAGTGAACGTTATTTTGAGGCTTATAGAGCTTTGTATAGGCCTACTGATCTTCCACCACGTAAGCCCATTAAAAACCGTGTACCTAGGCAACCTCAACGGTCCAATGTGATTCCTATTTTTACTAGTATGTGGGAGAATGCATTTAAGGAGATTGCTGATTTGAAGGACAAAATTAACAAATGGCCGGGTTTTGGGAAGTGGATATAGTTGGTATGGTTACACGCCTTGCAAAATTGGAGCGTCAATTTGAGGAGAATATAAAGGGTGGTTATTGTGATAGAGATGCTAGGTTTGATTCAGGTGTTGGAATGAAAGACCATGGTAGGTTTGATACCGATGTTAGGATTGATAATGGTTTTCGGATGTCTAGTGGTATTGCGATGGATTCTGGTGTTGTGAAAATGCCTGATTTAAATGTCTTCGAGGACGTTGCCATGGATGAGCCTAATTTTGGGTCACATTCCGGGTGGTTAAATTCTACGAGTACGCCTCAGGGGCAATTTCGCGTTTTTCCCACGCCTAATACACAAGTTAATATGGTAATTTTTAAATATTGTCTCAATTTTCCTTCATTTTTAACGTTGTGATATATCTTCATTTTTTTCATGCTTTCTAAAGTATTGTAATTATATTTTTTTTCTTTAGGCGCGACATGTTCAAGTGATCAAACCTATGAATAATTCTGCAATTGTTACACAACAACATGCTGATGTGGTAGCAGCTTTTTTTGTACGCATCATTATTCTTATTTTATTCAACATCCTTTTTCTTAATATTTTTTATATAGGTGATGGAAGACATTATACAAGAGATAAAACCTCATAGGATAAGGAAGAAGGGATCAAAATTGTTGGACCCATGGACACAGCTGCCGGATACTACAATTCTAAACCCAAAACAACGTCGCCCTATGGGTACAAAACAAAAAATACCCTCCATGACTCCTGAATTCCAAGCCTTCTACAATTCCCCCGCTGCCGAGCGTAGTGCTTTGCCATATTTCCCAAACTTTATTGTATACAAAGGTTTTTGGGATCGCATTCTGTGTTTAGAAGATCGCGGTTATCTAGATGATTCGGTATGTATTGTTTTACATTAAAATTTATTCGATGAAAACCTTTTTTAAGTTCTTTAATATACTCCTTAAAATATTTTGTAGCATATCGAGGCCTTTATACGATTATGCTTGTTCAAGAGACCATCTGATGCTAATTGGGCTGCAGTTGATACCTTCTTTACTATCGCTTTGCTTAAAAGCGATTATGAGAGAGTAATGAAATATGTGACAGGGCACTACTATTATCATAATTGAAAGGACTGCTCAGGTGTAAGTATAAAAATTTATACTCAATTTTTTTACTTGTCATTTTTTTGCTATCTAATAATGTGCTTTTATCTTTTTATTAGGTATACATACCTATTCACGATGAGAACTTTAACCATTGGTATCTTGCGGTTTTTGATATACGGGGAGCCCAAATATTCTTCTTTGATAGCTTTGAATCCTTGAATATCCGGGATCAACCACATTTTAGGTCTTTACTTGACTCTTTGACGGTTAAATTACCTTTTATTTTGACCCAAATAGGATGGTTTGATGTTAATAATGTTGATCCCAGTCGATATAAGATTACCTTTTTTTACCCGCATCATGTCCCTCAGCAGTCAGGTTTGTATGGAGACTGCGGTCCTTTTATGCTTTCATTTATGAGAAGAATGATATCTGGTTATTACGTTGAACCTGTTCCCAACACCACTGTATACGGACGTGAATGCCGAGAGGTATTGTTGTAGGAGTTTTCGAGCATAGACTAAACTGGGTCACTTAGTTATATTACTACTAGTTGTATGTTTAAATATTTGAACCTTTCTTTTCATGTTAGACCTTGAACTTTATAGTCTTTTGAACTACTTATATGTTTTACTACTATGTATCCATTGCATAACAAATACCATTACAATTTAAGAACAAAACATTACATCATTCAAAGTAAAACATGGCCACATTATAAGACTACATCATTTAAACCAAAACATCACATCATACAAGCATAAAATAAAAACCATATTACAAGACTCCATGGCCAACCTTATTTGGACTACATCCCAACATAAATACTAAAACAAACAACGAAACACATGGTTGGCAAGGTGGTGTAAAGCTTTAAAGCTTTTACATTTCATTGTAGTTGTTGATGCTTTCTTGTTTCTCCGCCATGCTTCGCAGCATCTCGTTCCTAGCCGCCAATAACTGAAGAGAATTACGCATGTCTGCCCCAGTCATCCTCTCAAGGATGTATCGACCATAGTCGACTAAGGGGTGATCTGGTAGCGCTCGAACCCTGTTTATTTCACCCCTACGCCTCGCAATTCGAGCATTAAAGCGTTCAATCAACATCAACATTTGCTCTGCAAGCATGGCTTCCACATCATATTCTTCTTGCACCGACATAACAATTGTTTGTCTCAAATGGTTTGGGTCAGTGGCCATGGTAATTGATTAAATTTATTAACAAAAATAAACTCAACAATTTAGTTTTGTTGCGGAAGTGTGAAAGAATTTGGTTGCTTGATCAAAGGGTGTGAAAACGTGTCTCAAGCAAGCTTATTATATATATTATAAAAAGGTGGATGAGATAGACAGTTTTTTTGGTGCGCAAGCTTCAGCTTTATGTCACCTCAATGTGACTAATCAACTTTTTTCTTTTTTGGATATGACTATTCAAATTTGGCCATGTCAGGTTTTCACCCACTTTGTATTTCACTAGTCAACTTTTGCAAGCCATACCAGCTTTTTGTCAGCTTGGATTTGACTACACGACTTTTTCTTCTTTAGATTTGACTACACAACTTTTTTGCGCACCATGTTATCATTACATATACCCCTCATGTCTTCATGGTTTTAAACCATATCAAATCACAGTATGGTTATTCGTGAATGGAGATCTCCGGGCCAACACGACTTTACCGACGCTATTTACGGTGAATCTGATGATGAAGACGAGTTACTATTTTCAATTAGACTACATCACTATGGGACATTTTCAAGGAAATTTGGGTGCACAACTTTCGACGAGGGTGTTTTTTGCTACGTGGACTTTCTGAGTATGTCGACCTTTTGTATGGCTGAAATGCATCAGTTAGTGAAAGAATTAGGGTATGATGAAGCTACACCTTGTTTTGTTTATTTCCAAAAACCAAACCATACTTTGGATGAAGGTCTAGTACCTTTGATCACTGATACGGATGTGCGTTGCGAACTGTTTCCATGTATCTCCCTTGATGATAAAATAATCGATGTTTTGTTACGCGTCTTCAGTTTTCTCCCACTCAAGTCAGCCTAGAGCCAGAAGATGATGTATTACCTAAAAAAGGAAATGGTTCATGCTCTACTAACACGTAGTCCCTTTTATGTAATATTATGCTATTTAGTTTTGTTAATTTTCAATATAAATGTTTTTGTTTTAACGAAAGTATTGTGTGTTGCTATGATGAGTAATTAGGGTGTTTAACATTCAAATTAAAATATGTTACATAAACTTTCAACAATAATATATTACATAACATCCAAACAACAATGTTTAAACATAAATTAAGACAAGCAATTTTTCAGTCATCCTAAAATGATTTGTCCCAATCATTCATGGATCTTTGCGAAGGTGCAGGTTCGCGACACACATCTTTATCATGCCCCCTTGAATTGCATCTACTACAATATGTTTGCTTAGGCATCTCTCCTTTAGATCGGATACGATCTTTGTTTTTCGGCCTCCCTGCATGTCGCTTGTTTGTAGAAGGTGGCAAAACATCTAGCACGTTACATGTGGTGTCCCAAGCTTCAATGTCTCCGACTGGGTAAATTGAGTTTGCATATGTTCCTTTATAGGTTGTTTTTTTGAACCAATGTTCTGCCCAAACACCCAAATCTGTGTATCCCTTTTTAGTCGAAATAGCTATTACATGACTACAAGGCAATCCTGATAGTTGCCATTTACGGCAAGTGCATGTACGATTGTGCAGATCAACAATGTAGTTTAAATCTTCGGCAACAACTTGGTATGTATACGAATTGATTCCTAGTACACTAAAACCAAAACTCTTTCTAATCCTACCTTCAACTTTAGCAGCCGCCCAAGGAGTAAGTTCATGTTCATCAACATCTAACCATATCAAAAATGAATTTTATTAAATGCATATATAAAATTATATTATAAATAGTGGGACACGACATATACCTCCTTCATATCTTCGTTCATAATACCATCTTTGAACCAAAGCCCGGAAAAATTCCATCAAGTGTGTAACTGGCAATCTACGGGATCTCCTACTCAATGAGTTAACCGTCTCTGCACTATTTGATGTTAGATAGTTGTACCGATTTGCTGGACAATAGGCCCTTGACCACCTTGCGAATCCTGCTTTAACAAGTTTTGCATATGCCTTTGGTCTTGCACTCTGAATATAATCCATACAATCATCAAAAGCCTCCATAGTGTAAGCCTTGCAAGCCATCCAATATACGGCTTTATGTCTTTCTTTTGTTATTGCCGCATTCATCATTAAATGACGACAACAAAAACCATGAAAAGCATTTGGGAATACCTTTTTTACGGATTCCGAATTGTGGTGTCTATCGATATGATAGACGTGTTTTGCTTCCGACTAATGCAAGCTTTCAACTCTTCCAAAACCATGTCCAACCGTAACCGTCCTCACCTTGACATATACCAAATGCGATGGGTAAAATTTGGTTGTTACCATCCATCGCTAGCCTAAAAGATTTACCCCATGGTAAACATCATCCTTTAAGTGAGCACCATCAATAATAATCAGTGGTCTTAGATATTTCATGAAGCTATCAATGCTTGACCACAAAAAGGTATTGTATAGTTAGTAAAATAAAAAATAAATGTACAATCAATAATAATCCATGGTCTTAGACACTTACCGCAACACCAAGAGCAATGAACAACATTTCGAATCTTCCATCTTGGTCTACTTTTATATTAGTTCTGGTTCCCGGATTTACGTTTCTAAGATTGTAACAATAATATGGCAACTTTTGAAACGATTCATGAGGGCTACCCATTAGCATCTCCAAACCTTTATTCTTTCCACGATAAGCTTGGCTGTATGTAAGATTTAGTCCATGACGTCGACTCATATCTTTCATAATATCTTTGGGACGAATTTCACGATCCATATCCGACAATTCATCTCTAAGCATGCAACCTACTAACTTGGATGTAGCATTTCGATGATGGCCAATGATTATTGTTTTTGAACAAGTGTGAGTATCGTTAAACTTTTTTACCTGAAAACCCTTACCATCGAGACATGCTCCACAAATGATTGACCATTCACATTTAGGGTCAACACATTCGACACTATATGTTATGGTATTTGTCTTTTTTGTTTTGTATTGGTAACCTTCTAATAAAGCTTTTTTACCAATACTTTCAATACACTTTTTTTTTATGGCCACCAACGGTGAAGGAAAACAAGTTTGGATGAATCGTTTTTTTGGGTTTTTTTTGTTTAGATTCGACAGTTGGATAATCCAAAACTGGGTCAGGCATATATTTGAAAGTATTTTTTGTCCAATGCATTTTAGACCCCTCACCTACTTCATAACCAAAATCATCAACATCATCACCGTCAATATCAGAATTATATCCTATCGTCTCTTGGTTATCTTCATCATCCTCTTCACTAGTTTCTTGATTATCATCAGCCACATAAGTATTGTAGGTTTGGGAACTACCAATGTTTAGTTCTTTATTTTTTCCTAATATACTATATTCAATAGTGTGAGAACATTGAATATTTTGAGTATACTGGATATTACTAGAAACATGGCAATTCCCGGAAGGTCGTAGACTTTGTAAAAACGGAGAATTTTGATAAGCAAGGAGATCTTGTTGATATTGAGTATTCTGACTAGGAAACAGATTTTGTCGGTATTGAGCATTTTGAAAACTCTGAACATTTTGAAAATACTCAGCATTTTCAACTTTTGTATTTTGTGGACTCTCATAATTTTCGAAGTTATGTGAGACCTCAACATTTGCATTGGATGCTTGACTATTACGAAAATTTTCATAATGACTTGTATTTGGTGGATACTGAGAATTATGGAAAGTATGTGAAGCATGAGTATTCTGCAGATATTCAAAATTTGTAGGATTTACCTGTGATGACTGACGATTCTGATTAACCAACAATTCCATATGATCTTGACTTGTCGTAGTTATATAATTGACTAAAAACCTTAATTCGTCATCGTCAGTGATTTCATAAACTTTATTGTTCGGTGGATAACGATATGATAAGCGTACCCCCCTTGTAACATCTAAATTGAATTTTTGCCCCACATAATCCCTTAAAGTATCATAACTAATCGTTTTTGGTAACAAAACGTTTCTATTTTCATCATCTCTAACAAGACATAACGAAAATTTCCCCCTTGAATAACTCATTTTGATTTTCTGTTTTGTTTCAACAAATTAAACGTTTCCGGTTAACAAGTTATGTTCTTTTATATCCGAATGTAGATAAGAAAATATAAGAGAATCTCAAAAAGATAACGAAATCTATCCAAAATCTCAACAAAATCTGCTTCACAATAATGTGGTGCGCAAGGTGAAAGTTTTGGGCACCAAAACTTAGGTGTCACATCCCCATTGGTCATTAAATTAATTCTGGTGCTTTGTTAAACATTTGGTGCGCAGTGGAGGTGCTTTGGGCACCAAAATTTACGTGTCACTTCCCCTTTGGTTCATAAAATAATTACGGTGCTTTTTTTCACAGTTGGTGCTTTGTTTTAATTTTTGGTGCGCAAGGGTGGTGTTTTGGGCACCAAAAATATAAGTGCAACAATCTCATTGGTTCAAAAATAGGCTGGTGCTTTGTTTTAATTTGTGGTGCGCAAAGTTTGGTGCGTGGGCACCAAAAATGACCAAAAATGTTTATACGGTCAAAATACATCCTTTTATGAAAATACCCTAGTAAATACGATCATTTATAAAAATTAGCCTTATATATTTTTAACCTATTTTTTTTTTTATTTTTTATAAATACACCCTATTATATTATTGCCTAAACATAAGAATCCCTAACAAGTTTTTTCGACTTTTAAGTTTTACAGGTTACTACCTAACAAGTTTTATGACTTTTAAGTTTCACAGGTTTTATAGAGTTTTTAGTTTTTCTGTGTTATCAGATATGGATACAAAGATGGAGGCACAAAGAGAATAAGCAAGGGTAAGACAAAGTGTAAGGATAACAAAATTCTTGATGGATGATATTTACAGAAACCCCGGTCCCCTTCAGTTTGAAGGTCCTGGTGCCGATTCTAAAGCTGTTAGATTGTGTGTTGAGGACCTGGATTACATGGGTCGTATTAAGGAATTGAACGATTATCTTGACAAGGTATTACACTGTTCTTTTTTCTTTTTTGGTCTGGTCAATAAGCTTTCGGTTGAAACAATTTCTTTGTTTTTTAATTTTTAATCAACCATTATGATGTTAAATACAATTAAAATATACATTCTCGGTGACTTTGACATGATTAACAAATTTGACTCATTTTCTGTTTAGCTGTTACTCATATCAATAGTTCTTGCTCATAAGTAAATGAGTTGAAAGTGCGACCTCCAGAGCTATGTTTCATGTGTTGAACTTAGATTTTCTTTTTTGGGTATCGCATATATGTGACAAAGATATCCAGCATAATAAATTTTTGCATCCTTCAAGCATTTTATGTCCCTCTAAAATTATAACGCTTGATGTATCGACCCAAAAGGTCAAAGTCAATACCATTGTATGTCTCACTTTTGGGCATAACATGTATTCTAGATCCTAGAGTCTTCAAGTTTCGCTAAAAACCCTTACATTGCACAAGAATCATTGTCGTGTTGTAGCAGAATGTTTGGTATGGATCAGAAGTTAAAAAGGGGGATGTTTTATTAGAGGATTGGATGTAGTTAAAATTAAGACGAGTGAGATCCATATTGTTGCAGTTGAGGCTGTTTTCAAATCAACCTGATACAATGTTTCGATTTTCTTTTACATGTAAATGAAACGAGTGTTGATAACAGCCACGATGGAACCCCATCTCTTGGTGGACCACATATCCCTGAGTCATTATCTTCGTCAGCTGATGCCCAAACAGCTTCAGCTACAGCACTTCTTACGACTACAGGTAGTGTGTTCCATTGATAAATAACTTTTTGGTGTGCTTTATGTTTCAAAAATACTTTGGTTGTTCATGGCCGCCAGTATTGTTAATCTTACATACTGAGTAGTTATTTCTTTGTCAATGTAATGCCACACTGAGGACAGTCATCCCGTGGTACTGCCATAGCTAATTGACCATTTATGTTATGTTTAACGTCTTTTTCACGATCGGGACTGTTTGGCTCAGCTATATGCCAAAGACACCACTACTGATGATAAGCAGGTACTTAATGAGGTTTTGCACGGAGAAGTAAGTAATAACGATCTGATCAAAACCAAGTCTATACTATCAAATCCTTTATGCTTTTTTTTATATATATATTATTTTTATTAATTGGTGTTATGTAATTTGTTGATTCAAGCTGATTTTCATACAAATGAGATGAGGAGGACTCTTCCAACTCCACAGGATGAGATGAGAGTGAGAATGAGCTACTTCCATGAAACAATCTCAAATGGTGTTCCTAAATTCTTATGTCGTTTTGACACGACTCTTGAAAACATTGGGATCAATGAATGTGTTCCAAACAATGCCCCTCTTATTCAGTTATGGATGGGTGGAGAACGTGATGGTATGTTCACCAACTAACACAAATTTAATCTATTTTGTAAACCTAAAAGCAATGTCTTTGAAAAAAACCAAAGATATTAATATATTATTAATTTATTTATAATAATTTTTTGGTATAAAATGCAGGTAACCAAGGGTGACACCTGAGGTTTGTAGATTCTTTTTTTGTTTATTTAGGATTTATGTATTCTCATTGTAAATATTCATCTTACTCTTGATGTGTCTAGGTTAACAGAGTATGAATATGACATTGATGTTATTGTTCCAGCTGAAATTCTGAAGCAAATATTTAAAATTCCATATTCCAGGGGTCTTCTATCTATTGCACATCGTATTGGACAGTCTTTCATATTGAATACAGGGTATATTTTATCATCTTATGCCTCACTTAATTTCCTATTATACCTAGGTTGCAGTTTCCATCCATTTACTTATGTTGATTCAGGTTATTTTTGTATCACTAACGGTTCAAACATTTAAAAGAAAAAAGTTGCTAAAAGCGGAACTGGCCTAAAATCAACCAAAGTGTTTTCAGTGTCTAAAACATCCTTTGTCAAAATTTAACTGTCTGAAAATTCTTAGATGGCCTAATAGCATGGATTTGCAAGGAACGCCAACTGGTCCATTGTTGATTCCGATAATGTGGATGGATCTCCAGTTATCACTTTAGAACTTAAGGATAGTCCTTAGAGTCACGCTATGTGGGATTACAGTTTCCAAGCATAATACAAGGTGAGAGCAAGTTCTTTTAAAAACATGTAACTTGTATGTGTGTGTGTGTGTGTGTGTGTGTTTTCTTCATAGTCCTTTATGAAACTCCAGATTAATTCTCCTGTTTGCGGATCACCCTAGAAAAAAAAAGTCTTTCCACTGAACTGAAAATCACAAATACTGACAAAAAACCATTTTCATTTACCACTGCTCTGCATACTTATTTCAGTGTAAGTGTAAATCCTATTTTTTTGTAGTAGTTTGAATGACACTTTCTTTTTAAGCACATGAAATATATAGTAGGATTTTGTGGGGTGTAGGCTGCTGTATCGGGTGCATCAGTTAAAGGTCTAAAAGGCTGCAAGATGCTCAACAAAGATCAAGACCCTAAGAACCCAATTGAGGGTACAAAAGAAATGTATGATAGACTCGTCCCCTTATATCAAAATCTTTATTTGATGTTGTAGTATTGTATATATGATGACTGAATCAAAAGATTTTTTTGCGATGCAACGACCTGCTTTTGTGTTTCCCCTTTCTGCTATTGCTATTTTCAAGCATACAAAATTGGATTCGTGCTTATTAGGCGTTGTTTGGATACCTTATCTCAACAGTTGTTTAACTTGACATGTTATTAGGGGTTGTTCGGAAAGCTTATTTGAGCAGCTAAATCACCCTTGCCTGTTGTTATGTGGTTATGTTTAGATAGATGTTTCTGAATCCATTAAATACTGAATCATTTTTAGAGGTGGCTAAATGGGCAGGTTGGGTACAATGCTCTCATTGCTCTCACAATCGTCAGCTCCTATGCGAGCCATTGAGCAGGTACATTTTATAACAAGGACCGGATAATATCATGGTCACACGTTTTTGACAGTCTTTCTCTTCTGGTCTATTTTGGGTTGTGTTTTATCTTTAACGGGTCTAGCTCTCTCTATTGATGTATGAAGTTTCTGTCGTTTCCTTCTAATATTCTCATTTTTCACTGTGTGTTTTATATATACAATTAGCAGATCTACTTTAAAGTGCACTTGCAGGGGTCTTGGTATATCACGGTGGCCATAAAAAAATGATAAGAGTGATTCTATTCTGAATCTGAATCAAACAGATGTAGTCATCCATCATCTAACTGAGCAGCTACCCCAGTTTTAGGGACTTCAATTGAACCATTAGGCCCTACAAACGCTAAGTTCCTTACGTAACACGGTAACCATAGTTTCACACTTGTACACCACAAGGAGGAACAAACAAACCGATGGATCTCCCAACCCAAACAACCATCGGAGATCGCCTATTAAGATCACATCAAGAAGAAACATAGTGAAAGATTTGCCGACCAAATCAACACACAAAGATAATACCAATAATATATCAAAGCAAAACACAAGGAAAACTTTGACGATCAAGGCAACATACAAATAAAATAAAGTTTCCATTCAAATTTTTCTGGTAAAGTTGGAAGAGTTGGTTGCAACCTGGAAGCTTTAGACTCAAATATCTTAACGTTATCATGTCACAATGCTCTTTAGCTTCATTCGTCAATTTATTTTTACTTTTGTATAATTCATGCTTTTTTATAAAACAAATGGTTCCTATACAGAGATGAATAATAACCTGTATTGACCCATTCATTAGTAAATGGGTCAAATTGAGCTCAATGTCGATTGGTTTTACTTATTGAAAGTTAGAAAACTCAACCATTAACCCTGTCCGACAACATCACCAAATAGGCACCAAAAGACACCATTTTATTCATCTGCAACACCAAAAACTACTTTAGCCGTTGATTACAAGTCCACCTTAAGAAGTGTAACAAGGCTTTAATAGCTTTGTTAGTATTGAAACAATGAGATTCTTTAATGAATATGTGGTGTCATGTATTGAAATAAATATAGATTTATACTTTGACGATTTGATAAAGTTGCACGGACATCACGGGGTAACAAGTGTTTGCCAAAGTTTGAAAAAGAGGATTGTACCATGTTTTATGGTCCAATTTGCCATACTAACTTCCCGGTTGTCCAGATCGATTGGCGTCACACGGTACCCTTTGTTGATAATACAATACTAAACGCTCAAGTCCAATTCACGGATATTAAATCGATATGGTTTATTTTGTGCAATGAAAGGGAATGCTTTAGGAATTCCCAGGTCGGAGTCACAAGGACATGAATATGTCAAAGAAGGACCAGATTGAATTCCCAAGTTCTTGAGTCACAAGGACATGAATACGTAGTTACTTATGACAATATTTAAAAAGAACCATTGAATTCTTGAGATAGAATGTGGTTGGTGAATTAAAATATCTAGAAAAGAAGGTGAAGGATGTTTGGCTACAGGTATATAGCTATGTCTCAAATTCCATGTTTGATTTGGACCTAATCAGATTCTTAGAATTACAAACACGAGAGAATAATATAATGTTTTGTTTCAACCCGTCCTACCTGTAAAAAATGCTTTATGAAAGTTGTTTAAACTTTTACGCTTACATTAAAAGTTGTATTGTTAATATTAGTCTCATATCAAATAATTTCGCTAACTTTATGAGAGCCTTTAAATTTTGTAGGTTGGTTAGCAAAGAGTATAAACCAACTGAGGACGTGATTCAACTCCTAACATAGCTCACCGGTGGAACTACTTTCAATTATTATGTAACTAAATTGCTCTTACGTGCTATTAGAGACTAAATCCAAGATATTTCAGCTTCAAATGTTTAATGTTTATCATTTTATTTTTTTAAGGTCATCTAAAATAGGTTGGGTTATTTTGAGTGTTTGGTCAGAAGCAAAACTGTTTATGCTTATCCTACTAATTTAAAATAAAAATAATAGTTTTAAATAAGAGGTTTGGGAGCTGCTTATTTCAATCATTTATCTAAATTTGACTGTTTTCTTACCTCTTAAATGTATAAAACTAAGGACGCTTGCCAAACTCCCAAATTATTACTCATCGATTACATCTTTGTCATGGCGTAAGGAAATCCAAACAAACGCAATAATAAGAAATCACAAACACCACGTAATTTAAGATGTTGAAACTTTGTTTATTGTGTAAAACTTCATTGTATCAAACAGATTGTTAACCGTATAATTCAGTATTCAACATCTAATACTTTAACAGTTTCACTTGTGTAGTTAGTGATCTATGTTTTTCCCTTTTAAGTAAGTCACTATATTCTGTTGTATATTGGATATACTGTGGATTCTATAAGAAGCAAACTAAAGTCTGATTCATCTCAAGACGAGATCCATTTGTTGAGGTTGATCCAACAGAAAAATATGGTAAGTACCTGTACTTTTTAGGCTTTTTAAAATGTCTATAGAGGATTTGATCTAGAAGAAGGTAGAGACATTGCTTGGAATCAAGTGAAATTAAGGAATTTCACTAGAGACCAGTGTGTTGCAAATAGACTATCTTTAGAAATAAAATTGCTAAATACTTTGAAGAATGAAAACCTCATAGTTCTTCACGATTTCTAGAGGGATTTTGAGAACAACCACTTGAACTTTATTACCAAGGCTTGTGCATTATGGAATTTGAGGGATTACAGGAAGAAACATAAGTGTGTGTCACTAAAAGCCTTAAAGAAGTGGTCAAGACAGATTCTGGAAGGCTTAGATTATTTGCACACCCATGAGCCATGCGTCATTCATAGATATCTCAATTGTAGCAACATCTTTATCAATGGTAATATTGGAAAGGTAAATATGCTCTGAATTTCGATATTACATGTGCTTTACATCTTTATTATGTGTGCTTGGTTAGAATGTAGGAATGGGAGTGGGAGTGTTTGGGAAGATGTGTTAACTTAGTTGTGTTTTATATCTGACGTGTCAAATGGGTAAGGCTTTTAAGCTTAAGGTCTAAACTATAAAACAAAATGGGTCAAAAGGATTGAACGGGTTGTCAGTCATCCAAGTTCCAAATTAAGCTCCTAAGTTGTTGTTAAATTATGTGCTACTTATGACTCCATTGCTACTTGACTTCTACAACTATGAAGGTAGTGTATATTTTTTGCTTATCTGTAATGAAGAACGTGCTTCCAAGGAGAGTAATCAAGACCAAGACAACTTAGATTCCTTGACAAAGTGATTTGAATTGCTTAATGGTAAGTGTTCAATGATGTTGGTTGTAATTTGACACGGCATTTCCTGTTGCCACAATTGCAATGACAAATGTAGCTGCAAGATACCAATATATTAAAGAAGTGTTTCGGTAAGCTCTTTTTTGAACTCATGCTTTTGTTTGTTTCGTGATTTGTTGATCTTAAAAACTGAAATGAATTTTCACCATTACTGGGTCAAAACAGCTTGAAAGGAAATAGGTTAGATGGGTCAAGATGGCTGAATAGCCCCTCAAAGTATATTTTGAATGTATGACTCTTAAATTGCTTAATTTTACCATTTAGAATATTACTGTAATAGTATACTTAAGTCGTAGTCAACATCTTAAATGCTTTAAGAAAACGTACTTCTTCTGAGATTCATGGCCCTTGTGGTTTACTTCATCTAGGTGTTGTATGTTTGTTTTAATTATTTAGAAAACCATGTTAATTAATCTAAAGATATGATATGTTCGGGGGGAATAATGTGCATGTTCGTGAAATTTTTTGCTTACAATTATAGTATTTTCAAATATGACATGCTGTAACACATTGAACATTCCCTCCACCATGTATGAGATTAGGCTTTCAATAGGCTGCAACCATACATATGCACATCAGAAGTACTTTGAATGTATAATTGCCTAATTAATTATATAACTTGAAGTTTGAAAATGACTTTGGAAAAATTTAAAGGTTATTACACTTCTATGTTTTTATCATTAATTGTATAGTTAAAGTGTGTGTTTGGGTGTGCGTTATCAAAGTGATGATTGTGACTTATAGAATCAATGTAAGGTAATGATGAGATTCCAAGCAATGTCTCTACCTTCTTCTAGATCAAATCCTCTATAGACATTTTTACCGCCCTTCTTTTGCTATAGAAAAGAATAACAATGATATTTATAAGTTATGCCCGCCCAACGGGTAGGCTTTGCAAATCGTAGCCAACCCTCCCTCTATTGTGGTGGCTTCAACAACGAATATTAATATAATTCAACATATAAAATTATCAAAAGAAAGGTTGTTTCTTCAGTGATTAGTTCTCTTCCGAGTGACATATTTGAATAAATTGTGACCACCGGTCGGAATGGTTTGCGGTATTTATTCATTGGATATTTTTCAGCCATTTTTTACCCATCCTGATTCGATATAGTAAAATATGTCCACGATAAATAATAAGTCATGCCCGCCCATCGGACATGACACTGTATATTATTACAAAATAAGTAGATAACGGTTAATATAACATGACAGTCTGCAGGTCTCCCATGGACTGTTGCTAAAGGACATGACACTTTCACACCAATCAACTCCATCGTAAGATTCAGAACATGTAGTCTTTATGGTATAATTTGTATGGATGAAGGAAAGGTAATAAAATATCATTAAGAGTTGATGGAATAAAGGAACGTAATTTCAATCTTTGAAGATGATATATTTCGTCGACAATAAATTTTGGTTCCTCGGTCTTTTTGATAATTGGAATTCTGTTATCTTATATTAGTTAATGGACATAAAATAAATCTTTTGCAGCTCTCATTATAAAAGGTGCCAGATCTTCACAGCTTGAAATTCTGGTTAAAGGTACAATATGTTACGTGTGACCACCCTTGTGTTCAATATTAATCCACTTTGTACTTTTGGATGTCAAAGCCTAGCCTTCTTAAGAATCACATAATGACATATTCATGTTCTCTTCACTACTGTAACTTTTGCCATTAATACGATACTTTATATAGAATTTTTCAATCATGTGTTCTTCAAGTAATAGATTTTTTTTTCAAAAGTATATGGTGCGTTGAGGTAATTTTTATTCACTATGATACTTTATATAATGATTGTGGTTCTAAATTTTGTGTCAAATGTTCATGTTGAAATGATTAGTCAAAGGGAAATTTCTAATTGAACAAAAGGAATATCTGTTCGAGTCAACTTATTGACAAATATCAAACCAATAGACATAACAAGGTAAATAAATCTAAATCTACTTATAAATTACGTGACTATTTTTCTTCTTGGGATCACTTTATACATGATCCTTTTGGTAAAATGTAATATTTGTCATTCGATTTCTTCGAATGTGGCTGATTAAATTATTTTAGCAGGTTGCTCGAATCTTTTCATCGGATGATAGTCCCACCAAACAAAATTTATTAATGGAGCTGGAATATGTCAGACCTATTAACTATTGATCAATTGTTAGAATCAGTAAGTGTTCTCTTTTTATTTACCAAACTTACAATTTGTCGTAATCGAGTACTCGGTTAAATCATAAGCTCACACCATTAATTATAAATTCTAAATTATGCATGTTTAACAGGTAAGTTTCCTGGAAAGGTCCTACGGAGTTCTTGGGAATCATCTTGGGCAGCAAAGTCATGGTTTCCGCCAGCCTTATGGACCTGTAAGATTTTCTTCAATTATTAATTTATTTATTCATGTGAAAAACAAATAAACGACCATTGAAAATTAAGAATCATTATTCAAGGGGCCTGTTTTATCGATGATTAAGTCAAAGTGTAAGTGTATTTGTGGTACCATTAAATTTTAGGCCCATATATCCTGATCCACTTCTGCATTATACCATAAGGGAACTAAGGTACATAACTTAGAAAATCACCGCTTCCTCTAATATTGCAAATCACCGCTTCCTCTGTACTGCAATGGTTCTTGTATTCTTGACACTCATGCTTGCAAAGTGGGATATTTTACCTGAGATGTAAATTTCTTATATTTCAATATCTTCATTGGAATTTAAGATATATCCATTTGTTTACATGTGAGTCAATATGTCTACGATTTGGCGGTTTTTTACTTAGATCATCACTTTTGACTTCGTCTTTGCATGAAGCAAATATGACCGAAACGCCACAATAATATATTGTCTAAACGGATAGTAATATTTGCTTGATAAGTCGTATTCTCTCTGTTTCTCATGTATTTCTATTACATGATAAGCTTGCTGCAAACATGGAAAATATTGACTCCTACAACTCTCAGATTTGATTTAATAATATAGGAACAAATTGTAGACTTTCATGAGCATCTATTAATATTTTTATTGCTCTTTAATGCAAGAGTTTGTACCTGAAATTCCATTAAAAAAATGTGGTTGGGCTCAGTTGGTAGGTCGCACAAAACTCAAATCATGTAACTCTTATTGCTATAATATTAAGAGCGGCACCGTGAACTATTTTAAGGTATTTTTCATGAACGTTTGTGCTCCACTTGCAAGCATATTGGAATTGATGATGCACTTTGCTAATAAGAAAACACACATTGCATGATTTTTTTTGTTCATTAGTCATCATATTTTCAATCTATGTTCTTCTAACAGGTTATTTAAATATGATGATTTATGATGAGTAACTTCACAATTACATGTCCAAGCTTCACTATGGATTACACATATTAGTAATAAGCTTACTAAAAACACTTAATGAAGTCTTCTAGAAATAAACTAAGCTATCAAGTTGTATGACTAATCTTACCAACACACCGTGAACATGTGAATTTAGATCCATTTAAATTTGACCACATCCAGTAAGTATCTTATACAACTAATCTGGGATATCAGACATTTGTAGCAAGCTTACCTAAATGCCCCTTGAACATGTCAAATAACACCCTTCCAACTTCTTTGAAGCGCACAACTTCTTCAGATTCGTATTGAACTTTTTGCCATTTAAAGTATATGCGGGTAAACTTTGTTAAATTTCAGTGTTCACTTTTTGTGCAGATCATGTTTGTTTAAGATAGTTGTCATCATGCGGAGACCGAGGTCAAGGAAATTGAGAAGTACGTAACAACATCCTTCTTATATGTATATTGTACACTAGGTAAATCAATGATTTTCTTTTAGTAAAATTATCGTTGTATAGGTTTAAATCGTAGGTCTTTCATGGTAGCAAAACCCTACTCATATGTATTGTTATAAGTGTAGGGTTCCAAACATTAGGTTTGAGTTGAAGGTCAGACTTGAGTTGCATTATAAGAAGGCTATGATGTTCTAACATACCATGTGGCTCAGTTTGGGAAAACTGTTGACCCATTTGCTTTTAGACTTTTACTTTTTTTTGGATTGATGCATTCATGAGTAATTCTGTGACACAACTACTTACTCTATATAACAGGATGAACTACAATGAATGAAGAAAAAATGGTAACATAAATGGTATCTTTAAAGTACATCTTCCAGAGTTCGATAAATAAATGATCACTTTTGGCTTTAACCCTTAAAAAAAATTCTTTCTTTTTCCAGAGTTCGATAACAAAATCTATCGAGAGCTGTTCGGTAACTCCACAACTTACCAAAGATCGCACATCTCAGAACTTCTACCATCCAGCCGGAAAAATAGATCACGAGTCAAACAATCAAAACACCATTTAATTAAAGTTACAGATAAATTGGTGATCTCACATTTATTTTAATAATTGGCTATCTAATAGCTACGTCTTTAGTTGTTTCTCCTTTCTGAGTTTTTTGTACCCGAACTAATCACGAGTTTAGAATCGTTAGAACTTTTTGCTAAGCAATGCCAAAACTGATTATTGCGACTTCTAGCTATATCAGCCACCTTAGACACTTATCCAAGCATTCCCAGTTAGACTAATGCTTTGTAATGTTTTCTCTTACGTAAATGTGGCAAAATAAGCATCTTAGTAGCACGTCAAATTGGGTAAAATATGGCTAAATCAAAAACCCTCAAAATACAAACAAACGAAACCCTAAATACAAGTTCTTTTTAATCAATAATAATAAGGAAACTGCAAACACTTACAATTTTGGAAGGAAAATCAGAAAACACGTTGGGTCTTCAAAAAAAAATAGCGACCCTTAATTAGCAACTCCATCAGAAAGATAAACATTCATCAACAATAAATTTGGGTCTATGCAGTGTCAAACTATGAACCAATATTATATTTGAGATCTATTTTTACTTTTGTGTATGATGTAAGAGACATATAATGTGAGATCTGTTTTTACATATGTCTAAATTTGGTAAAATAACAGCTGTAAGCACCTATATACAATAACTAAATAAACATAATTAAAAAAAACAAAATAATAATAATAAATGTTAATAATATTATCAAATGTAAATAATGTTCATGATTAATATTGTTTAGAAAAAAATGTTAGAAAGTACTTACCTCCTTTTAAGAAAAAGAAAAACATGTTCGTAATCAAAGTACTTACCTGCTTTTAGCCGTTTTATGGATTATGATAACATCAATTATAGTTCTTAACTGTTTCATTTAACTTTTAATTACTTTTTAGTATATAATTGTTCAACTAAACGCTAAAAATAAAAACCAAAAATCAAAATACTTACATGCTTTTAGCCGTTTTATGAATTATGGTAACATCAATTATAGATCTTAACCGTTTCATTTAACTTTTAGTAACTTTTTACTATATATTTGTTCTACTAAATCCTAAAAACAAAATCCAAAAATCAAAGTACTTACATGCTTTTAGCCATTCTATGGATTATGGTAACATCAATTATAGATCTTAACCGTTTCATTTAACTTTTAATTAATTTTTGGTATATATTTGTTCTACTAAATCTTAAAAATAAAAACCACAAGCCATACCCGTCCATCGGACGGGTTTTGACACTAGTATATATATATATATATATATATATATATATATATATATATATATATATATATATATATATATATATATATGTATGTATGTATCTCGTCAATTTCAATATTAGTTTCATATCGTTATTCGTTTCGAGTCCACAAGCTTGAGTCATGACTTCTCGGCTTTTAATCAATCAATAGTCCAAAATATGCTAAAGTCAATGTTACGGCGTTGTCGGGGTCAACTATGACTAAAAAGTTAAAGTAACACCGACGTTGCTCAAAGTTGACAATTTATATTATAAGTCCAAGTAAATAATCGTAATAGCGCAACTCAATCTCAAATCAACCCAAATCAATCTCGCCAACCTATCAATCTACCAAATATACCCGAAACCAATGTTATGACCCTAATGGTCATGACACGGTCACGGTTAAGACCACGTGAACCAAACAAGCTCTAGAAGCTTTTCGGCTCCACGCGTCTCATCCAAACACCAACAATCAACAACCAACAATACACCACAACAACCCGACCCGGACCCTTGGTCCATATGGGTCTCGTACACCACCACCCACGACCGGTACGTGGGTTTGGTGGCTCGTACGCCTCAACCTACTCAACCAAACGCTCCTAAATGACTTCTACAACAACCAAATACAATCAATCAACCTCCAATCATCATCCAAACATCAAACCCAACAACTAATCTAGACCCATTTCATGAAACTAAGCCTAAAATGAAAAAACTTAACAATATGATACACCACATGATACCAAATCACTAGCTACATGTTTTATTAAGTGTAAATTAGTTTTAATCCCATGTTTCACCCAAAACCCCTAAAAGTCGAGCCATGGTCAAGCCTCAAGAGACCTATTCGTGGCTTTTCATGACCAAAACAAGCTTGGCCATGTTCCATTACCTTTTCCCAACTCGATCTACAAGAAAACCCTAAAATCACTAATCGTTTTTGTAAGATTTGGAGGTGTTAATGCAGGCTTCTATAAGAGATATATATATATATATGGATGGAAAGAGGAAAGAGAGATCTACAAAATGGTGGTGGAGGTGAGATGTCACTCGCCGGAATATGGCCGAAATTTGGCCAGAAAGTGGCGGTGGTGGTGGTCGTTTAGGGTTAGGGTTTTTAGAGAGAGATTAGAGAGAGAAAGTTAGTGTGTAGGTGTTTTTAGAGAGAAAAACAAATGGGAGAAGTGAGGTAGGGAGTGGGTATATATACTAGGAGGGGAGAGACCTCAAAATAATTATTTTGGGTGGAGGGGGCGCCGGCCAAGGAGAAAGAGGAGGGGCCGAAGCCGTAATTTTTCGTAAACTATCCCGTTTACCCATTCCCGAGCTCTTATATTGTCGTACGAGTGTCACACGATGTTCCTTCGACTTTCTATTATGTTTATTTATGTTTTTCCACGAGTTTTGACTATTTATTTGTCAAGTTTCGAGTTACGGTTTAAAAGTTACATTATTTCTTGTTTTAGGCTTTTATTGTGCCGAATCGAATAGTGCCTAACAAAACGAGTTAAAACTCACACGATAACTCATACAATAATAAAATAAATCATAAAAACTAATAAACGATATCAAATCAAGTCATGGTCGATGAAAATAGTTATAAAGGCAAAAGCTCGGTTTAGTTTAACGTAATGCGGTTACCTAAAATAGACTCCCTAATTGGCAGTTGTCACAATTTGGAGAGAAGTTATATTATGAAGCTCTAAATAAACAAAATTACTTAAATGACCTAATAAAAAACATAACTTTTATATATTACTAAGGGTATAATTGTAAAATAATTTTTTATCTCTTCTTTTCTCTCATAACTCCATAACATGATATAAAAAATTTAATTTCATTCATGGCCTATTCTTTTCTGCCCAGTTTTAACTAGGGCTGAGCGTCGGTCCAAAACCAACCCGAACCGACAAAACCGAAAACCGAAATGCATGAAAAACCTAAACCGAAACCGAACCGACGGGCCGTCGGGTCGGTTCGGTTTTGTGTCGGGCCGTCGGTTCGGTTCGTTTTAGGTGTATTTTGGTACGTTTTTTTCGGTTTTGGGCTGAACCGAGCCGAACCGAACCGACCCGAAACCGAAAACATGTAAAACATGAAACCGAAACCGAACCGACGGGCTGTCGGGTCGGCTCGGTTTTTGTCGGCTCGGTCGGTTTTGTCGGTCCGGTTCGGTTTTGGACCTTTGATGCTCAGCCCTAGTTTTAACTCTTCTCTTCTTTTCTTTCATTTCAAAATCTTGGGAACAGAGTGTAGCACCCTTTTTAAAAACATCTTGTAACATTCTCTTAAAACATCTTTCATATGATTCATTGCGGGATCCCCTAATCCCACTTGCACAACCAAGTTAATGATGGGTGCAACACATCGACTATGATAAAAAATCGCCATTTAAAGGTAGCTTGTATTCCATTTTTAGTCTACCCATTGCATTTGTGTTATTACTAGCATTATCTAACAAAATTGCAATTTTTTTTCTCGACCATCTGAATAAAGCGTCTCTCGTGTGAGGAACCGGAAAGTCTTCAAATACTATGACTCGCTTCATCCTTTACTAATTTTCGGGATCAATCCAATGTGCGGTAACACAAAAGTACAAAAATGGCAAATTATGAGGAGTGGACCAAACATCCGTTGTTAAATTAACATAAGCATCTAAATTTTTAAGGGGAATTACATACATCCCCACATACACACTAATATTTACATATTTCCCCAAATACAAGTTTTTAATGCATGATATACAAGCCTATTAAAGCAAGGTTTGAGGAAATATGTAAATAGTGGTGTGTATGTGGGGATGTATGTAAATGCCCCAATTTTAAAAACCATCTTTTAATTGTTGTTTAGCTGTTTTCCACATTTTCATAGCATCGCGTTTTAGAGTCCTACGACTTGCGTGATTATACTTTGGTTGGATAACATTCTGAAACACCTTCGTCATCCGAGGGTTGTCGAAGTGGTTGAACGACAAACCTTCTTGAATCACCAAACCGGTGAATTGTTCGCGAACTACATCCGGATTGTATACAAAATTACTCCCGTCTCGACCCATCAGCGATTAACTCGCTTCCGGAACCGTTTTGAGTGCCTTGCAATACTTTTGGTTGATATGAGCCCTCAACGTCGAGTTGGAACCGGCAGCCATTATACTGAAGCAATGCTTACATTGAGTCTTTTTCTTGCCATCCGACATTAGGACGCAGTTGAAGTTAGCCCAAGGATCTTCTACACGGTTATGCTCTAAAATTTGAACAATGTAAGGTGCACTTGATGGACTAGCCTCGGTTGCGTTTGAAGTTGCACCAGATTGAGTTGCCATTAGTGAAATACGGGTATTTTGCTTGAATGGAAGATGTAAATAAACTAACACACAACCTCTATATTTATACTAAACATACAATGGCAAAATGATAAATTTCAAAATCAAAAAGTCAAATTTCAAACTCCCACCCCCACTCCTTCCCACCTTCCTGCTCAAAATTTGAAATTTCAAAAAATTGCAAAAACCCGCACTGTCCGGTTCCTATCCGGTTTGTCCTAATCGGTTCCAAAAACCGGTCCTCTAACTCGTCAAAAATCAAAAAACACAAACATGTTTACAAACCCCCGGTTTGTGAAATAACCGGACCAGTTCCGGTCCGGTTAGACTTCGTGGTCGGTTCCGGCCCGGTTTTCCTGTTAGACTTCGTGGTCGGTCCGGTTAACCGTTCGGAATGTGCACGTCTAAATAACACATTTGAGTATTGAACCATATTTTGTGATATTGCTTGATGTTATGTCAACATAATTATTACTCCACCCATCTCAAAATTATAGTCTATATTTTTTTTCGGGATGTCTCAAAATAATTGTCCACTTTTCTTTTTAAGTAAAAACTGATAATTTTGTCAAGGAATATTTTATTTGACTGGTTGAAAATTAAAATGGTTTCTATTAAACTTTGTGATTTTTGTCTCCTAACAATAATTTTGAACGGATGGAGTATTATATATAATACTATGGCGCTCATGAAACGACGATGATTTGTCTCACTGGGAAATAAAATATTAAAAAATATCTTTTGGGAATAAAATAATTGTAAAACCTTTGGGCTTATTTTAGGTTGCCAGTGGTCCATATCCGGTTAACGTTTGGGCTTTTTTTCTTTTCTTTTTTTAACCTAACGTAACTTCGGTTGTTTTATTTTTATTTTTTTATTTTTTTTTTTTGATAAACGATCTACCAACTATCTTTGTCCGGAAACTTCTCACTATCTTGCTACTGTTGTTGTGTGCCTGTGTATATGGTACGTTTGTATTATATTTTTTTGGGGAGATAAACTCATGATTAGACTAGGTAGATGCAATGTTTTGGCTGTTGTTGTTATGGTTTTTAGTTTGCTATGACATGATTTTTTTTAATGGTACGTGGACAAGATGCATATTTTTGCTGCTGTTGTTTATGTCTTTTGGTTTGCTATGATGCATTTGCTATATCATCGCTATGTTGCACTTGCTATATTACCGAATAGTATAATATTGTTAAGTATACCTTCTTTGTTATTCATGTACTATGGATGTTAATTTGTTGCGATTCTTCGTGTTCTACGTCTTTCTTGTAAGAATTGCTAATTTTTGTTGATTTTGATATATGTGTTGCCTCATAATGTTGCTACCAAGGTTTTTAAGATCAGAATCTTATTCGGGATTGTTTTCGTTTTTGCAAGATCGAGATCGTAAGATCGGAACAGGATCCTAAGATCCTACTATAATGTTATTTTTTTAATAGTATTTGTAATATTATTCAAATCTACAAATTATTATATATTATAAATGCAAAATTATATGAAAGCTTCATAGAAATGTTTTCCTAAATTATAAACATGGAATGTTTAAGAAGGTTAGCATGTTGCTTTTTAAATTGGGCTAATAATAAAAAGATCTATACTTCATTTCTCTTCGCAGAATGAACAAATTTTTTTGCTTCCGTGGGTAATTTACTTTCAAATTCATCCTCTTTAGGGTATTTTGCAAAAAAGTAGGACATTTTTGCCCCTCTTACCACAAGAGCAAATGATGGCAAGTATGATACTTTTTTTTTTATCATTTGCCCTAGTTTTTATTATGTTAAATTTTAGATATGTATTAAGATAATTTATTTAATGATTTATGATAACGCTACACGCGTCGTTCGAGTCAAAGGAACTTCCTTTAAATCGCCGAGCAAGTTTTTCAACACCCTGGCAAAGGAACCTAATCGTTGTAGTGTAGTAATTAGGGTAAGCCACGGGTATTAATATCGTTCTCTATGGGAATAGGAATGCTAGTAAGAAGTTACTACGCTAAGGTTGGGGTTGAGGAAGATTATTTTTTATCTTTTATGTTTTTTTAGGAAATTGAAAGGTACGAATCTCGGGTTTGGATTTGGGGGTTGGTATTGCTACCGATTACTCTACTTATCTAATTATCTAGTCTAAGGTGTATGTAGTCTATGTCTAATTATTGTGTGCTCGTATGATAGTTTAAAGATATGTTTACTTAGGTTTTACTACTCCTTAATTATCTCCTATTGGTGGTTGAATTGTCACGTCTTTATTCTTAGTTGCGTTGTGTGTCTAAAGTCATAGGGTATGCGTATGTTCCCTAACTCTTTGAACTTACCAAATGGTCTCGTCTACAAAACCCACTAGGGATAATAAACTCTTACTCTAAGGCACTCTTTGGATGGTTTAACTTACAACTACTCAATGAGCTATATTCTAAGGTTCACAAAGATTTAATCAAGCATTAAGTACATAACGAATGACCTATCGCATTACTAGATCATTAATCAACTAAGATAAGAGACAACCAATCAATATTCAATAATTAAGTTTCATATTCCCTAAGCAAACACACAAGTAAAATTAGCCGGACATGGAAAACATGCAAGCATACACACAAATAATCAAAGACATAATTGAAGGAAAACATGCAAGAAAACGTGTTAAATCTATGATAAAAATGTTTTGTTTTATCATTTTCCCTAATTCACTTCAAGTTGTTTACGCTGCGTTAAACCGAATTAGGTTTAACGCTTCGCTAAATTAGGAGGAATTATATCACAACCAAGTACTTGGATATAAATTTATATTCGTACTTGTTGAAGCATAGACTATAGAGTATACTATGACTAGATTAAGGGTGTGTTTGTTTGATTAAGATGTTACACATCTAATCTTACTATCAAGATCTGAATCGACTACCACATCTTACTATTAAGAGGTAGCTATAATGTCCGAATCTGAATGAAAAAGTGTTGTTTGTTTTTATAATTGTCCGAATGATTTTAATTTTCCCTTTTTAAGTATATATTAAATTATTACAAATACGATTAATAAGTAAATAGTGTAAACTTAAAACAAAACATTTTTATCATAGATTTAACACAATTATAAATTATTAAATAAATTATCTTAATACATATCCAAAATTTAACATAATAAAACTAGGGCAAATGATAAAAAAAAAGTATCATACTTGCCATCATTTGCTCTTGTGGGTAAGAGGGCAAAATGTCCGACTTTTTGCAAAATATTCTAAAGAGGATGAATTTGAAAGTATAATACCCGCAGAAGCAAAAAATTTTGTTCGCTACTCTGAAGAAGAAAGGGTGGCAAGTATAGTACTTTTTTTTATTATTAGCCCTTTTAAATTCTATAAAACATAATCCATAACTTTGTAGTTTTTAGTTTGCAGTTCAAGAAAAATAAGACCAGATCGTATTAGATATTAAGATCGTATGATCAACATCATGATCTTATAAGATCTTAAACTTTCTAAGATATTACGTAAGATCCGGATCGTTTTTACTTCGTAGTATCATAAAATCGTAAGATCATAATATCAGAATCGGGATCTTAATAACCATGGTTGCTACCTTTTAGTTGTTGTGTTACTTTTTACTTAAAAACATGAAAAACCAAAAGAATGTTGGTTCCTAAAACTGGTAATACGTGTGCGTCTTCGAATATTGTACAACTAAATGGTGCAAGAAATGTTACAAATAATGTTTCAACATCCCATGGTCCAGTGGCGGATCTAGGAATCCTGAGCAGGGTATGCACAATTTTTTTTAGAGCTACTAGCAAATTTGGTTTTCGGGTTGCATCTTTCGGGTCGGATTTTTTTTACATTTGGATTCGGCGCAATTGTTATGTTTTTTTTACATTTATCCTTACCAAAATTATCCATTTAGTTAAAATTTTAATTTCCCTTTTTAACTAAATGCAAATTTCCTTCTCTTTTTGTTCCCACCAGGGTACATATTTTTTTTTTTAATGTTTGACTTTATTCGCTGCACATATAAACCACAAAAGTTGCCATGTACATAGATGAACTTTAACTTCATTTGTTTTTTCTTTTTTCCCTGTAACTATTTTCATGCATATATATTTGCAAAGTTGTCATGCAAATTTGAAAGGTAGAAATCTTCATTAACATATAAAATATAGTAATTGACAAAATAATAAAACATAATTGACAAAAGTTCATTCAAAAGTAATAAAACATAATTGACAAATAACATCAAGTACTAACATTTTATACAAAAGATAGGATTTAAATCTTCATTTTCTTTAGCGATTTTCTTTTTCTTCTTGGCACGTTGTGGAGCAATATTGCCATCACCAAAATCCTCTCTTTCGGGGCATGTTGTGAAATAGTGACCAACACCCTTACAAATCCCACAACGCCTTACTTGTGTTATCAACTCAATTCCACCTTTTGGACGTATTTTCTTTGGCCGCCCTTTTGGTTTTGACTTTGGAGGACATTCGACCAAATCAATTGTATCATTTGAACAAGTCAAACCGCACTACTTCCTTCTTGTGGTGAGGAGATGTCTCATCAAGTTGAAGTTCATCTCGCTCCACCGTGGAAAGCCAATAAGTATAAGGTACTTCAAAATAATCTTTATGGATAAAAACACTTAAAATGTGACGGCAAAGTATTCCAACAAATTCAAAATTTTTGCAACTACACTTCGCTATCTTACCATCCCAACACACCTTATGCACTCGTGACGCTTTATGATGTTTAACAATCAATTCACTCTTAGCACTTTTGCAATACTCCAAAAGCTCTCTTGCATCATTTGGTGAGCGTGCTTTATGAAATTTAAGTAAAAAGTTATGAACATCTTTTACAAGAAATGGAAGTTCTCCGTGTCTCACGTCTTTTTCTAGCTCCATTACACGCATAATTTGTCTAACGGATAAACCTCCTTCTTTCAACAAAAGTATGCGTTTTTCATCTTCAATAGTAATATTACAATAGGAGGGAAGAAAACGAACCTCTTGTGTAGACAATAAGACATGATTGTGCTTCGTAACAAATTTAGTAACTTGCCACTCTTCCGGAAATATTTCGTTAATACGCTTTAATTTTATACGCATATAAGCCTTGCATTCACATCTTGTATGTAACACCCCCAAATTTGTTTAGCGGAAGCATACGTGTTATTCGGGAGCGTTACGGGATTGGTGAATCGCAACACAAGTAATAAAGAACGGAATACATACTCCGTTTTAATTTCATAAACATTTTTAAGACCTTGTCTTACAACATTGTTTTAATAAATGGGCACATCCCATAAGTTCAGTGGTCCCAATTTAAAAACATCAGTTTGTGTAAAAACACTTCTTTAATACTACTACGACCATTAACCCGCTTCTTGCCTCCATGAAATATAACTTAAGCACCGAGAAAATATGCTAAAAGGTCACTAAAAGTTGAGTTCATAGGTTTAAGTTTAAACAGTAAGTTTGGACCATAGTCAAAGTCATATAATCATTACAACGAATATAATGATATATGAATGAATGTCTATTACGTTAGCTCTAAGTTCATGCAACCGATACTACGACAGCTTCTGTATGCTAAAAGATGTCATACAATATAGGGCCCATAGCAAGTGTTTTGTCCCTCAACACTTGATTTCGACATGGTATACGTTTCGCCTTGGCCTAAGCATGGCCAACCTAACGGAGGAGTCACCCTCAATAGATCTATTTATAACATTCGCGCTTCCCAATGGGGAATTGACGGTTCATGAAAAAGGGGCATTCTCTAGGGACATAAGGGCTTAGGCTACACCACGTAATAGTAAACATGCAGTAGTTTAGGTCCATGAAAAGGTTTTGCATATTTTCTCACCCCAATAGTATAAACAGTTTATCAAGTAAAAGAGGGCTATGAAACTCACCTTAGCAAAATGCAATCCAAAAGCGGGATTTAGTGTTTGTTGTGAAACGGCACCGACAGGCGACCTAGATAAGGAGGGCAATATTTAGTTAATTGTTTTTAAGTCTTACTTACTTAAAGTGGTTCAATGATTTTTATAATTGTGTTAGTACTAGTCATAAGTTTGTAAAAAAATCATTAAAATGGCTTTTACTAGTAAGTATACGAAGTATATGTACTTTTTATGTTGACATCAAAATGGTTTTAAATCCAAAGTTTGATTTAAAACAAATAATCACAATGTTCCACTAGTAAGTATATAAATGTATATATACTTATTTAAGTTGACTCAAAATGGTTTTGTCAAAGTTATTATTAGTCTATTTATTTTCTAATTGTATTTAGAAAATACGTAAGTTAAAGTCGAAGTCAAAATGATATAGTAGCCTTCGTTTAATTATTAAAATTTGGTTCTTACAATGTACGACTAGAAATCGTTATGATATAAGTTGGTTTACACGTTGTCGTTAAATCCGTTATGTAAACATTATTATATGACTCACACTTTTAGACACTTGATTCATTGTTTGAATGCCTTTACTCTTGTTTTACTTGTCGATATAAGTGTACATATCTAGGTCGAAATCTCCAAATATGCGACAACTGAGTTTAGCTTTATGATTTATTCCCGGTATACATGACACGTTTTATTTACTTAAACAAACATCCAAAATCGCAGTGGGTCAGTGGCCCGATGACATGGGTACACTAATGGGGTTTGGCCCAATAGGGGTTCAAGTATCTTTGAGGTAAAATGGGCTGTGGCCCATCAATCTTTGTTAGCAGCTCTTGCTACTAATCTTGTCAAAGGGTACACTTGCATTAGACTTTGTGGAAATGATTAACGCAAGAAAAGAAGAGGAAATGTAGTCAAGATATATTTGAGAGGTAGAGGGTTTTGAGTGAAATGCCATCATCTCGGAGTTAAAATCGGCGTCACGACTAATGTGCTCGAGACACATCTTGACTACCCGACTTGACTATAACATCACGAATGAGAACTAGGCCAACAAAAGGAGAACATTAAACTAGTTTCACATCAAGATGAACACCTATCTAAACCAAGATATCAAAAATTTTGTGAAACTAAATTTCCTAGTTATTTGTTTACATGCTCGATCGATGGGTGCCATGGGTCTCGAAATGGGTTCACATTCGAGCCGAACAACTTAGCACCAAGGATAACGACAAATACATAACCGATTGTCACAAGGTAAACTTGTTACAAGATGCTTGACTTAACACTACTTACGTAAACTAAACCAAGTGCCACGTTCAAGATCAAATTTCCGGCTTCAATACAATGTTTACTAGTAGACTTTACAAATGTTTAACTTTCAAAATCTTTGGTTCATGCTTTTCGACATAAACAAATTTCAAACAAGACAACCATACTTTCATTACAAGATTGACAAATTCTTGATTATACAAGGCATAAATTTTACAAGGTAGAGTTAAGACAAAGGCTTACAAGCAGAGTGTGATGGTGTTGGAGTCGAGACCAATCATGTTAACTTAACACGATAGAATCAAGGAAACGACAAGACTATACAATAGTTGAGTACTACTCAACCCGGTTCTTATCTCGACTTAAACCAAACCAACATAATGCCAACGACATACTTAGATTCCGGAGTGACATAGTTGTTTATCAAAACACAAGTATTATAACATCAAGAGTACCTAGTTACATAGTCAAATTACCAAGTTTTTATAAGACTTAACCCTCATTTTCTTGGCTCATTTACCTCGACAGAAAATCATTTTAACAAGTGAGTGACCAAATCAATTTTCAAAGTGACAAGTTTATAATCATATCGCAAAGTTGTACATTCATAACTTACAAACTCAAATAAAAACAAGACATCCCCATTCAACACTTCATTACCAAAGTTTATATTACAACGAAACTACGAGGAAGAGAAAGACCATGAACCTTATCAAGAGTGAGATGTGAAACGTTGATGAAAGCCAAGTCGAGGGACCCTACACAAATCAAACCCTTTTAATCGATTCCGAGCAAACCCAACAACTTCTCGATAACCTTGAGAATATCACTCTTGTGGTGTGTTTGAGATTTGATTTGTGGGTGTCCTTGGTCATTCAAGTTGCTTAAGAAGAGATTAAGAGGGGAGTCTTTGACCACCTCTTTTCATCTTGAAACTTTATTTGAAGCCAAAAATAGCTTACTTCCAAAACCCAACGAATCTTGGACATAAGAGATAGATTGGTGGAAAGATTTGCTTCTCTCTTGTGATTTACTTTGATCTTCCTTGGATTCCTTCAAGGTAGCGCATCAAGAGAGATTTGGGAAGCAAAAATTTACATGGATTTGGGTATGAGAGAGATGGATATGTTGGATGAATGTGTTGGTTTATCTCTTTTTAGAGAGATTCGGCCTAGGTGGGATAGCAAGGCTAGGGGAGGAAGAAGAATATCTTGATATCTCTTCCCTGGTTTTGTGTTTGCTTTTGTCGTGAGTGAGAGGAGAGGACAAAGAGTTATCTTCACAAATTTAATAAATATTTTCTTTTATAACATTTGTATATGTATATATGTATTATTATTCACATGGTGTTACTTGTGAAAATGCATGTATATACATTATACTTTGGCATCAATTGTATTTGAGTTTCATACAAGTTATTGTTTAAGTGATAGTATGTTCATTATTTTTGTGTCCCGCGAAATTGTATTGTGACCAAAGTATCATTGTTTGACAACTTTTTATCCGTAGTATTTTATTGTTACGTTGTCGAAATATTTTATCTTTGTAATATTCCAAGTCGCGGACATTGGTTAATTGTTTTAGCGAGTCCTTATCATAGTGTCTGGATGCGCAAAGTGTCGGTCACCGGGGAAAACGAGATAACCTCTCGCCTTACAATTTAAATCATAAGACAAAATAAAATATTCATAAAATGATATGAATGCAAGAGTGGTGAAATCTTTATTGTATGCGAGTTATCTACTCAATTGATTAGGCAAAGCCTATGCATGCTTCATGACTCATGCTTAGTAATAATAAATTACTAATTAACAGTTAAATTTTAGTGAAAATTTACCGTGTGTCACATCCTCCCGGCCTTGGAAGAGAAAACCGTCCTCGGTTTTCAGTTAGGATTACTTGGTGAAGTAGAGAAAAGGTGTGGGTATTTGCACTTGAATTGGTCTTCACGCCCCACGTTTATTCGGACCTCTTTGAGAGTTCCAACGGACTTTGACGATCGGGATGCGGCTTTGCTTAAGCCGCTTGATTTCTCTATCCATAATTTCAATGGGTTCCTCGACAAAATTCAATCTTTCGTCGACTTGGATTTCTTCCAAAGGAATGGCAAGAGTTTCGTCGGAAAGGCATTTCTTTAAGTTGCACACGTGAAACACGCTGTGTACAGAGTGAAGTTCTTGTGGCAATTCGAAGTGGTATGCTACCGGTCCGATTCTCGCGAGAATTTTGAATGGTCCAATGTATTGAGGATTTAACTTTCCACGCTCGAACGGATTACGCCCTTCCATGGCGCAACTTTGAGCATAACTTTATCTCCCACTTGGAACTTAAGTGGTTTCCTCCTTTATCCGCGAACTCTTTTGACGAACTCGAGCCGCTTGCCGGTTTTGATTTGTACAATCTTCTCAGTAGTTTCTTGGATTAACTCCGACCAGAAGTTGACTTTCTCCAACTTCGCCCAAAGACACAGTGATCTACATTTCGACCATAGAGTGCTTCATATGGTGCGGCTTTGATGCTTGTGTGATAGCTGGTATTGTAAGAAAATTCTGCCTAGTGGCAAGTGCTTATCCCAGCCATTTCCAAAGTCTATCACACATGCTCTTAGCATATCCTCCAGTGTTTGGATTGTTCTCTCGCTCTGTCCATCAGTTTGAGGATGGTAAGCGGTGCTCATGTCGAGGTTAGACCCTAAAGCATCTTGAAGTGATTTCCAGAAGTTTGAGGTGAAACGGCTATCTCTCGTCGAAATGATGGAAATTGGTACACCATGGCGCATGATGATTTCCTTCGTGTATAGTTGTGCAAGTTTTTCCATTCCATCACTTTCTTTCATCGGTAGGAAATGTGCTGACTTGGTGAGACGGTCAACTATTACCCAAATAGTGTCGTAGCCTTTAGAGGTTTTAGGTATCTTAGTGATAAAGTCCATCGCTATATCGCCCCATTTCCACTCGGGGATTTCGGGCCGTACTAGTAGGCCGAGGGTCTCGATGTTCAGCTTTAACCTTTGAACATGTTAAACACCGGCTGACATATGTTGCAATGTCGGTTTTCATGTTTGGCCACCAAGACAATTTCTTCAAATCAAGGTACATTTTGTCGGATCCCGGTGGATGAAGTATTTAGACTTGTGGGATTCATGCATAATAATGTCGCGAATTCCTCCGTAGAGTGGTATCCAACTTCGCTCTTTGAAACACAAAGTTCCATCCGACCTTTTCACGAATCCATTTTCACTTTCTGGCATTCCGTAAAGGTTCTCATTCTGACGATTTTCCTCCTTGAGTGCTCCCAATTGAGCCTCAAGAATTTTGGTTGGGAGAGGTGAACTAATTGTCATACCCAAGGATCTGACTCTAAGAGGTTGTGGTCACTCTTTCCTACTGAGAGCATCAGCTACTACATTCGCTTTACCCGGATGGTAACGAATCTCGCAGTCATAATCACCGAGTAATTCCAACCATCGGCGCTGTCTCATGTTCAGTTCTTTCCGATCCAAAATGTGTTGTAGACTTTTGTGATCGGTGTATACGACACACTTTGTGCCATACAGGTAGTGTCTCCAAATTCTGAGTGCGAACACAACCGATCCTAACTCCAAGTCGTGCGTTGTGTAGTTTTTCTCATGAGTTTTCAATGGCGAGAGCGTATGCTATCACCTTCTCTCTTTGCATTAATATGCTCCGAGCCCCTGTGAAGCGTCGCAATAAACAACAAAGTCTTCACTACCTTCTCGTAAGGCCGAATAGGTGCACTACACAACTTTTCTTTAAGGAGTTGAAAAGCTTCTTCTTCTTTTTTCTCCCACCAAACTTGGCGTTTTTAAGGTTAGCTTGGTTAGAGATTTGGCAATCTTTGAGAAACCTTCAATAAATCTTCTCAGAGTATCCAAGAAGTCCTAAGAATTGGCGTATTTCAGTAGGAGTTGTGGGTGTCGCCCAATCCTTTATTGACTCGATCTTAGCAGGGTCTACATGAATACCCTTGCCGATTACATGACCTAGAAAGTGTACAGTAGATATCCAAAATTCACACTTCGAGAACTTTGAATACAGTTCTTCCTTCTTCAATAATTCCAAGATCAGTCTAAGATGCTCTTCGTGTTCTTTCACACTCTTGGAATAAATTAGGATATCGTCAATGAATACGATCACAAATTTATCCAAGTAGGGTTTACACACTCGGTTCATGAGGTCCATGAACACAACTGGTGCGTTGGTTAACCCAAAAGGCATGACTTGGAATTCGTAATGTCCATAACGGGTTCTGAAGGCGGTTTTGGGAATATCTTCTTCCCTAACTCTTAGTTGATGGTATCCGGACCTTAAGTCGATTTTTGAATAAACACTTGAACCTTGAAGTTGATCGAATAAGTCATCGATTCTTGGTAGTGGGTAGCGGTTCTTAATGGTTAGTTTATTCAATTCACGATAGTCAATGCACATTCTAAAAGTTCCGTCCTTCTTTTTGACGAATAAGACCGGTGCTCCCCATGGTGATGAGCTTGGTCTAATGAACCCTTTTTCCGCAAGTTCGACAACCGGTTTGACAACTCCGGAGTTCCGTTGGGGCTAATCGATAAGGTGCTCTTGCCACTGGCGGCACCGTGCACTAAATCGACCAAATTCAACCTGTCGGCCTACGGAGTCCTGGCAAGTCTTCGGAAAGACTTCGTGGAATTCTCTTACTATCGCACGCCCTCCGACGTTTTCTTCCCTTCTTTTTCGTCCCTTCCGGTGGCTTGTGCTAGGAAGATATGACATCCTTCCTCGATACACCTTAACACCTTGGTACAAGAAATGACATGCAATCTTGAAGCGTTTCTCCTGCCACTTCGCCTCCTTCTATTGTTAGGACTTCATCTCCATAGTGTATTCGAACGAGTTTCTCGTCACAAATGATGGCAAAGATGATATTTTGCTAACCAATCCATTCCGACAATGACATCGAAACTACCCAATGCTACTGGTATCAAGTCGATATTGAATGGGTGGTTTAACAGGTTAAGGGTGCAACCTCTTATGATGGTATCTACCCTTTCTATGTTACCGTTAGCTAGTTCCACGTTGTATGCATTTCCTAATGCAGTTGGGGCAATATCGAGTAGTGGACTAAATGTATTAGAAACAAAACTCCTATTGGCTCCCGTATCAAACGGATGGATGCATAACGGTTATTTATAAGGAACGTACCGCCACAACATTCGGGTCTTCCGAAGCTTCCACTTTGGTTACAAAGATAGACTCTCCCACGCAGCTCCTTCTCCATTTCCCTGATTACTCGTTTGTCCAACATTTCCCTGAATCCCGCCATTCCCATGGCTTCCTGGATTTCCTCGGTTTCCTTGATTTCCTCCATGGCCTTGGTTTCTGGTCTTTCGGCATTCATTCTTATAATGCCCTTTTTCACCACAACCAAAGCAAGTTACATTAGCTTTTGGGTCCGAGCCGAGTCGCTTGAACTGTCGCCAATGATTTGGACCTGCAGTTCTGGTTAAGTGTCCGATTTTCCGACAGCACTTGACTGACATCGCCCTTGTGATGCAGTGTGCATCGATTACACAATGGTGTCCCGAGTACGGTTTCCTTTCCCCAATACCACGCATAAGCTCTAGCAACATTTTGCCTCTTGCTTTGATTGTTGCCGTTGTTTCTACTGTTGTTGCCACGGTATTCATTGTTGTTGTAGCCTTGAGAATGGTCGTCCCATTTCCTCTTATTGTCAACCACTTTGTCCATGGAATCCTCAATCACTTGGTCCATAAGTTTGTTGGCTACTTCGATAGTTTCATGAAGATCGCCACCTTAGAAGTGGTGACATTGCCCTTGATAGGTTCAGTCCTCCGATGTATCTCTAACAATCGGGTCTCAGTGGGAACCATTTCGGGACACAATAAGGCTAGTTCTTGAAATCGCTGATTATAAGCAGCCATATTGGTGCCTTGAACCTTGAGGTTCCAAAACTCATGCTCGAGCTTCTTGATCTCATTACGAGGACAAGACTTTCAAGTACCATTTCCTTGAAGTTCTCCCATGGCATGGCATAGGCAACATCTAAACTAGCGATTTCGAAAATTGTTCCACCTGTGTTAAGGCAAAGATCCGTGAAAGTGAATGATGCATACTTAACCTTAGACTCTTCTTCGCAATTGCAGATTCGAACACGTCTCGAGCTTTTCGATCCATCTAGTCGACCCACTCCTTCGGTTCCACTAAAGCCTCCAGTCATGGTTTTACGAAAGTCTTGATAAGTACAAGTGCGGCTATGAGTGGGTGGTCTCGAAGTTCCAAGATTAGTAGACGAGTGATTAGCTGCAGCTAAAGCGGCGTTCACCCGCTCATTGACTAGTTGGTCAATCATGGCTTGATTCATGATAGGTTGGATTGGAGTAGCCCTAGCAGGGGTAGTGGCTTCAGCAGTCTGATCGTGTGTGACTCTGTTTGGAATAGCAAAGATTTGCAGCTTGGTTGCGAGTGACTCTATTGCCGAATTGGAGCATTGGAAGCTCCACCGTGGTTGGTACGTTTTGATCTTCGTTTTGGCGGCATTTCTGCAGTAAGAAAGGTGATGAGATATAGAACCTTTTAGACAAGGTAAGTGCCACGTAATAGTGTGGTTATCGTAGATAGATTATGTGTGCAATCTATAAAAGCAAAGACAATAGGATAGGAAAATAAGTTTGACATAGATAGAATTTCGGTTACAAGGTTCCTAAAGTACATGATGAGATACTAGATGAAATACAACCAAGTACAACTAAATACAATGGAATTACAATGGAGATACAAGAGTCATAACTAACACTAACTGTTATAATCCAGTTTAGTGTGATACATCATGAAATAGGATCTAAGGGTGTCCACGCCATCACGTAGTCGCCAATGCTAGCCACCAGCTCTCGCAGCGTAGCCTCTAAGCTCGCGATCCGCCTCATCTGAGAGGCCAGCATGGACTCCAATCCCGTGGTCCTCCGCCACTCTCTCTCGGCAAGATCTCGGCCATCCACTGGACACGCTCTAACTCCTCTAGCCGTCCGTGCATGAGCTTGACCTCGCCCAAAGCTCGTGTCCGCTATCCAACTCTCTAACATCCTCGCCGAGCCTCAACTCTAAAACCCGGCCGAATTCCGCCTCTCGAGCTCCACGCTCTCAAACAATACATCGAACTCGGTCTAAACCCTCAACACGCCGCCGCAGCTTGCAAGCGTGTTGGATCGATCCTTCTAGCGACGAATGGACTCTAGCAGAGTCTCCGAGAGTCCAACGGATAAATATCCTCTCAATGAGGGTCGGATCACCATCTGGAGATCCCGATAGGTCTGGCTCGGTCAGGCCTCAACCTGTGCAGCTTCCTCAATGGTCTCAAGTGTTAGTGGTGCGCCAAGCGCCCATATCTACTGCAGATGGTACAAACGGTGA
Source organism: Chrysanthemum makinoi (assembly GCA_910596185.1). NCBI lineage: Eukaryota > Viridiplantae > Streptophyta > Magnoliopsida > Asterales > Asteraceae > Chrysanthemum > Chrysanthemum makinoi. The sequence goes on along the minus strand of OU343225.1, from coordinate 142,695,488 downwards.
TGATGGACTAGCTCGGACTAGTGATATGTGGTACTGAATCGATCAAGCAATCAATATCTCTCCAATCAACCTCACTACTCTCCTCCCGATCAGGAGAAAAGCGCTCTCTGCCCTAATCCAAATGGTGCATCAATATCCATGTCATCGCTCAATCTCTCGAACCATCCCCGGAGCTCTGTCCTAACTCCTCAGATACTCTGGACAATCTCCGCACTCGCGTGTACTCATATCTGCCTGCTATGCTAACATATCCAGGGACACTCTCGGTCGGTATAGGCTCTGTAGTTCCTCCTCAAGATCCTCTTCCGGATCTTCTTCCGGGTCTTCCTCGAGTAGGAATCAGAGATCTCCGAGTCTCATGAGTGGTGACTCAGTGGGTGATGGTGTCGCTGACTCAAGTAGTGGAAGGACCCATGTAAGCCGGGTCATCCGAGAAGCTAGTGCACATATGAATACCGCTCGATATCCGTGTACTCTCACAATCATGGGGTTTTTGCCTGCGCCAACAAAGCCGATGGAATGGTGGTAAGGGTAGGTATAGATGGAGTAGGTGCAATAACTGGCTGAGCCGCTAATGTGGCCTGAATATACGGATCAGTGGCTAAGTGTGCAAGCTGACGAATGGTCGGTGAGTGAGCTAGTAGGATGTCCTCCCGAACATCGTGGAGGAAAGGCCGGTGAAGGCATAGTCTGTGACAAGACGGTGCATATGTGTAAGTATGTGGAAAAAATATGCTCATGATGGATATGAAATAGTGCATAAGTAAATAGGAAATAAAACATGTAATCCTATTTAAATGCATTCTAAGTAAAATGACAAGTAAGGCAAGCGGCAGTCGGCGGTCGTAGTATGATGTTTTTAGTGAAAAGTAGTTATAGTTTAGGGTTTATATGTACCTAGTTCTCTATAACCTAGGCTCTGATGCCAATCTGTAACACCCCCAAATTTTTTTAGCGGAAGCATACGTGTTATTCGGGAGCGTTACGGGATTGGTGAATCACAACACAAGTAATAAAGAACGGAATACATACTCCGTTTTAATTTCATAAACATTTTTAAGACCTTGTCTTACAACATTGTTTTAATAAATGGGCACATCCCATAAGTTCAGTGGTCCCAATTTAAAAACATCAGTTTGTGTAAAAACACTTCTTTAATACTACTACGACCATTAACCCGCTTCTTGCCTTGCCTCCATGAAATATAACTTAAGCACCTGAGAAAATATGCTAAAAGGTCAGCTAAAAGCTGGTGAGTTCATAGGTTTAAGTTTAAACAGTAAGTTTGGACCATAGTCAAAGTAATATAATCATTACAACGAATATAATGATATATGAATGAATGTCTATTACGTTAGCTCTAAGTTCATGCAACCGATACTACGGACAGCTTTCGTATGCTAAAAGATGTCATACAATATAGGGCCCATAGCAAGTGTTTTGTCCCTCAACACTTGATTTCGACATGGTATACGTTTCCCCTTGGCCTAAGCATGGCCAACCGAACGGAGGAGTCACCCTCAATAGATCTATTTATAACATTCGCGCTTCCCAATGGGGAATTGACGGTTCATGAAAAAGGGGCATTCTCTAGGGACATAAGGGCTTAGGCTACACCACGTAATAGTAAACATGCAGTAGTTTAGGTCCATGAAAAGGTTTTGCATATTTTCTCACCCCAATAGTATAAAACAGTTTATCAAGTAAAAGAGGGGCTATGAAACTCACCTTAGCAAAATGCAATCCAAAAGCGGGATTTAGTGTTTGGTCTTACTTACTTAAAGTGGTTCAATGATTTTTATAATTGTGTTAGTACTAGTCATAAGTTTGTAAAAAAATCATTAAAATGGCTTTTACTAGTAAGTATACGAAGTATATGTACTTTTTATGTTGACATCAAAATGGTTTTAAATCCAAAGTTTGATTTAAAACAAATAATCACAATGCTCCACTAGTAAGTATATAAATGTATATATACTTATTTAAGTTGACTCAAAATGGTTTTGTCAAAGTTATTATTAGTCTATTTATTTTCTAATTGTATTTAGAAAATACGTAAGTTAAAGTCAAAGTCAAAATGATACAGAGCCTTCGCTTAATTATTAAAATTTGGTTCTTACAATGTACGACTAGAAATCGTTATGATATAAGTTGGTTTACACGTTGTCGTTAAATCCGTTATGTAAACATTATTATATGACTCACACTTTTAGACACTTGATTCATTGTTTGAATGCCTTTACTCTTGTTTTACTTGTCGATATAAGTGTACATATCTAGGTCGAAATCTCCAAATATGCACAACCGAGTTTAGCTTTATGATTTATTCCCGGTATACATGACACGTTTTATTTACTTAAACAAACATCCAAAATCGTAGGTGGGCGTGGCCCGTGACATGGGTACACGAATGGGGTTTGGCCCAATAGGGGTTTAAGTATCTTTGAGGTAAAATGGGCTGTGGCCCATCAATCTTTGTTAGCAGCTCTTGCTACTAATCTTGTCAAAGGGTACACTTGCATTAGACTTTGTGGAAATGATTAACGCAAGAAAAGAAGAGGAAATGTAGTCAAGATATATTTGAGAGGTAGAGGGTTTTGAGTGAAATGCCATCATCTCGGAGTTAAAATCGGCGTCACGACTAATGTGCTCGAGACACATCTTGACTACCCGACTTGACTATAACATCATGAATGAGAACTAGGCCAACAAAAGGAGAACATTAAACTAGTTTCACATCAAGATGAACACCTATCTAAACCAAGATATCAAAATTTTTTGTGAAACTAAATTTCCTAGTTATTTGTTTACATGATCGACTGATGGGTGCCATGGGTCTCGAAATGGGTTCACATTCGAGCCGAACAACTTAGCACCAAGGATAACGACAAATACATAACCGTTTGTCACAAGGTAAACTTGTTACAAGATGCTTGACTTAACACTACTTACGTAAACTAAACCAAGTGCCACGTTCAAGATCAAATTTCCAGCTTCAATACAATGTTTACTAGTAGACTTTACAAATGTTTAACTTTCAAAATCTTTGGTTCATGCTTTTAAACAAATTTCAAACAAGACAACCATACTTTCATTACAGTATTGACAAATTCTTGATTATACAAGGCATAAATTTTACAAGGTAGAGTTAAGACAAAGGCTTACAAGCAGAGTGTGATGGTGTTGGAGTCGAGACCAATCATGTTAACTTAACACGATAGAATCAAGGAAACGACAAGACTATACAATAGTTGAGTACTACTCAACCCGGTTCTTATCTCGACAGTAAACCAAACCAACATAATGCCAACGACATACTTAGATTCCGGAGTGACATAGTTGTTTATCAAAACAAAAGTATTATAACATCAAGAGTACCTAGTTACATAGTCAAATTACCAAGTTTTTATAAGACTTAACCCTCATTTTCTTGGCTCATTTACCTCGACAGAAAATCATTTTAACAAGTGAGTGACCAAATCAATTTTCAAAGTGACAAGTTTATAATCATATCGCAAAGTTGTACATTCATAACTTACAAACTCAAATAAAAACAAGACATCCCCATTCAACACTTCATTACCAAAGTTTATATTACAACGAAACTACGAGGAAGAGAAAGACCATGAACCTTATCAAGAGTGAGATGTGAAACGTTGATGAAAGCCAAGTCGAGGGACCCCACACAAATCAAACCCTTTTACCGATTCCGAGCAAACCCAACAACTTCTCGATAACCTTGAGAATATCACTCTTGTGGTGTGTTTGAGATTTGATTTGTGGGTGTCCTTGGTCATTCAAGTTGCTTAAGAAGAGATTAAGAGGGGAGTCTTTGACCACCTCTTTTCATCTTGAAACTTTGTTTGAAGCCAAAAATAGCTTACTTCCAAAATCCAACGAATCTTGGACATAAGAGATAGATTGGTGGAAAGATTTGCTTCTCTCTTGTGATTTACTTTGATCTTCCTTGGATTCCTTCAAGGTAGCTAGCATCAAAGAGATTTGGGAAGCAAAAATTTACATGGATTTGGGTATGAGAGAGATGGATATGTTGGATGAATGTGTTGGTTTATCTCTTTTTAGAGAGATTCGCCTAGGTGGGATAGCAAGGCTAGGGGAGGAAGAAGAATATCTTGATATCTCTTCCCTGGTTTTGTGTTTGCTTTTGTCGTGAGTGAGAGGAGAGGACAAAGAGTTATCTTCACAAATTTAATAAATGTTTTCTTTTATAACATTTGTATATGTATATATGTATTATTATTCACATGGTGTTACTTGTGAAAATGCATGTATATACATTATACTTTGGCATCAATTGTATTTGAGTTTCATACAAGTTATTGTTTAAGTGATAGTATGTTCATTATTTTTGTGTCCCGCGAAATTGTATTGTGACCAAAGTATCATTGTTTGACAACTTTTTATCCGTGGTATTTTATTGTTACGTGTCTGAAATATTTTATCTTTGTAATATTCCAAGTCGCGGACATTGGTTAATTGTTTTAGCGAGTCCTTATCATAGTGTCGCGCGTGCATGTCGGTCACCTTTGGGGAAAACGAGATAACCTCTCGTCTTACAATTTAAATCATAAGACAAAATAAAATATTCATAAAATGATATGAATGCAAGAGTGGTGAAATCTTTATTGTATGCGAGTTATCTACTCAATTGATTAGGCAAAGCTTATGCATGCTTCATGACTCATGCTTAGTAATAATAAATTACTAATTAACAGTTAAATTTTAGTGAAAATTTACCGTGTGTCACATTGTAGAACCTCGATATCTTTGTTGTTTTGAGTAATCTACCACTTTAGTCTCCGACTTTCCTTCACAGTGACAAAAGAAATCACGTCTTTTTTTACACCATTCTTGTTTTCGAACCGACCTTTTCGAACCGAAAACCCTTTCATTCTTGCATATTTTACATAGAATACAAAAGCTTCTTCTTCACTAAGAAAACATTGACCAACAAAAGGTTCGTCAATATTTTCTTTTTCGTCAATATCTTCATCCACAATGTTTTCTTCTATAGGAACTTCATTCAAATCGAAAGGAAGTAATTTCATGGTTATTCAAGATATGAGTTTATATGTTTTAATGATGTATGCATATGATGTAAAGTAATTTCATTTTTAATCTTGGGTGTGAATGGTGGGAAAAAAAGATAGGGAAATTAGAATTTAACTAGGAGTGAATGTGAGAAATTCTATATATATACTAAAAGGTAGGACACAGTAACTCCCAAACACTGTTGCACATTTAATGCTAACTTTCACAAGTTGGCAAAATAGCCTTGAGGTTTGGAATTGCCGTAAAGCAAGTCCTCTAGCATTAATTGCTATCTATAGCAATTTGGCACAAATACTCCCTAAGGTTTAAGTGTTGTTAACTGAAGTAAGTCTGTAAAATTAATTGATATCTATAGCAATTTGGCAAAAATAGTCCATATCCAAATTCACGTTTACAAAAACCCATTGCGTAGCGGTTTCACACCTCGTTTTATCTATTTATGAAAATAGTCGCAAGGAAATAAAATAAATGAAGTCAAACTTCATCTATGTGCATGGCAAAAAATAAGTTACGTAATTTGGTGGGAACAAAAAAAAAAGGAGGGAAGCTTGCATTTAATTAATTTAACTAGGGGGTAATTTGGTAGAAATAAAAGTTTTGATGTTTCCATAAAAATTCAAAGTGTAATTAATGCTTTTAACATGTGCCTAAAGGCACATGTTAGAAAATCCCTAACTTAAAGGGCTGAGATATTGCGGCACCCCACAAAACACAAGCCAAGCACCCCATATCCATGGGGCCCGCCGCCGTACGCTGCAGTACTCTTTTTCTCTTTTTTTTGTTTTTTTTCTTTTTGTTTTTTTATTTTATTTAATTGTTTAGTGTTTATTTTGTGTAGTGTTTTTATATGTATAATGTATTTATTTGTGTGGTATATTTAATTTGTGTAGTATTTTTATATGTATAGTGTATTTATTTGTGTATTGTTTTCATTTAATTAAACAATAAAAATAAAACATTAGACATTAAAACATTAAACAAGTACAACAACAAATGTTTTCAATATTACAACGAAATCTACTCCACATGAATATTATTAATGTCATCTCTACTCAACTTTTTTTATAAATTTTTATAAACCTTTTTTTATAAATTTCTTATAAATTTTTTATAAACTTTTTATAAACTTTTTTTTATAAATTTTTTTTATAAACTTTTTATAAAAAGTTTATAAAAAAAGTTTATAAAAAGTTTATAGAAAAGTTTATAAAAAATTTATAAAAAAAGTTTATAAAAAGTAACGTAAAATAAATACCATATAAAAACACTACACAATTAAATACACTATACATATAAAAACACTACACAAATAAATACACTATTGTTGGAATCACTCCTAAACAGTATTTCAAGTATTTATATTTCATATGTAATAGGTAGCTTTATTATGGCCTTTATGTTTGTTTAAGGTCAAGCTTATGTAGAAGGCCCATAAGCTTGACCCAAGCCCAATAAGGATAGGAAGGGAACTAGGAGTGTTGCCCTAGCTTCCTCCTATAAACCTTGTAAACCTTCATTTGAAGGTTGGTTGTTCAAGTTATTTCCTTTCATACTCCTACGCGTAAACCGTATTATACTATATCGTGTGTGTGTGTGGTTATACTTGTTCAATCGTCTCATCTCCTTTCTATATAAGCTTGTGTTGTAAAATAGTGACCTAACAGTGGTATCAATCGCCAAATAGTTGGGTGTACTCGTTTGTTTTTGAAGTTTTGATTTTGTGTCTTACGCGTAAAGATAACGCAATTTTTGGTTATCTTAAAACTTCGTTTTACACTTTTTAATCCAAGATTCTTGTACTTTCAATGTTTTGAGGTGTTAAAATACTTGTTTTTGGCAAAAAGTTTCAAACTTTACGCATGGATTTACGTTTTAAAGCTTGTTTTTGTTAGTGGGTGTCGTTCTCACGTAACCCGTTTAGCGAGTTTTGGTACATCAAAATTCACATTTTTGTGTTCTTTTGGTACTATTGAAGCTATTCCATAACAAAATCTGGTTTAGAAACACATTTGGGCAAAATCAAAGTTACGAGTAATCCTAGGCGTATCAAAACCCTAAAATTACGCGTAAGATTTTCCTTGGTTTGATCTTCATTTTCTGGTTTATTCCGTGTTTTCTTACTTGGATAAGTCCGAAAATCGTCGACTTTGGATATCTTTTGCCTTTGTGAAGTGTAAAAGATCATTGGGGCAAAACCCTAAAATTACGCATAAGCATAAAGCTTACGCGTAGACATTCCTACGCATAAGATTCACTTTTACGGCGTAAACTTAGGTCACGATAAGGTAATCCTACGCCTAACTTTCTTCGCCTAACTTTTGTCTACGCATAACTTTAGTGCTTTTATCCTACTTACGTGTAAGCTAAAACCTACGCGTAACTCCTCATTGTTACACGTAACTTTTGGTGTTTTTACGCATAAGTGCTACTTGGTTCTTGTCTTTTCTACGCCTAAGGACACTTCATCAACAAAGGTTCATTCGACTACAAAGATCCATTTTACCACACAAGTTTTTCAACATGTCCCAACCACCATACTCTAACTATTTCCCTTACACTTATCCTCAACGACAACACCAACTAAGTCCACAACATCAGCAATGGAATCAACAACAAGCAATTTATCAACAACAATTTAATCAACAACATACTCCACAACTTGCTGCAAATCCACAACCTCAAATGGTTCAACCACCACCAAGTCCTCAAGTTCAACCGTACACAAATGAATTCAATCAACATCCATCAAGGAACACTATGAAGGAACCCACTTGGTTTGCAAAGATGTGTGAAGCTTTAAGCAACCAACAATCAATTCATGAGGCTGGATCACTTGATAGACCTCCAATGCTCACTCCAGGAAACTATGATCAATGGGTGATAAGGTTCTTTAGGTTTTGTGATCTAAAGAAGCCACATGGAAAGTTCTTAAAGAAGGTGATCTTAGAAGGTCCATTTGAGATGCCTACTATCATTGTACCCGAAGATCCAAATGCCATTCCACCAAGAGATGAACAAACCAACATTGCTCTTTGTTGCTGATTTAAATCCTGAGAACTTCTACATTATGAAGTTGATGAACTTGCAATGGAATACATCCTCTTAGGATTACCAAACCCAATTCTTCGTAGTGTTGATGCTCAAAAGACTGCACAAAAGATGTGGGATCATATTTATCTTCTTATGGAAGGATCGTACTCAATCGGGGAGGATTTGGAATCCAAAATTTACTTGGCTTATGAACACTTCATGATTGAACATGGAGAGACACTAGAGTCCTATCATCATAGATTTTCGGACATCATCAATGATTTGGATAAACACAACATCATCATGCCAAGAATTGCTGTGAATACTAAGTTCCTGAGTAGTCTTGGTCTGAATGGGAGAAGTATGTCATTTTTCTCCGTCAAGCGAAGAACATGCATCATTCTACCTACGGATTGTTGTACGATTACTTGAAACCTCATGAAAAGGAAGTTGATCAGGAAAGGATTCTCCGTGCTCAAATTGCTCCACCAACACATCCGGAAAATCAACAACAACTTGCCTTATATGCTCAAAACCGTTATTCTCCTCAACCAACAACTCAACCAAATGCTTCAAACACACCTTCACAACAACAACCTCAACAAAATCAATTGGTTCCATACAACAACAAGGCTCAAGCATATGTCTGAAGCGACCGAGGAATCCGATCCGTTCCAAGCATTGCAACAAGGATTTGCTATGATTGCTAATGCCTTTAGCCGTTATACCAACAAATCCAACAATCGTATTAGTTCCTCATCTAACACACGGACTCAAGCTGTGAACAATGGGCGAGTTGAAGTTCGAGAATCGTTATTATGGTCGCCGGATGGTGGTCAAGGGTTTAATGTTGTGGGTAGGAATAACAACGAGCTCAAGTGGTGGAGCAGGAAATGCTCAAGATGGGTTGAATGGTCTTCGATGCTACAACCGCAATGAGAAGGAACACTGGCTAATGCATGCCCAAAGCCAAGGACTAAGGGCGGTGCTTATTTCAAAGAGGCTCTTCTTTTGGCTCTTAAGGATGAAGGTGGTGGAACTCTCACGGACAAAGAACGAGCTTTATGGCAAATGCCTTGACTTCGGATGATGATATGGAGGACTTGGGCCAATGCATTTGTTATGTTGATGGCTAATATGCAAGCGTTACACATAAGTGACACACGGGCCCGGTATATGACACGATGGCTTGTCTCGGTACCGAACAAACCATATTTATCTCGATCTCATATCTCCGCCAACATCCGCATCGGCAAGGCTCAAAATGTTCAAAATGAGTCATCCACATCTCATTCCGACGATTTTCAACTAGACCCCGTAGTTATATTTGGCGATCAAGATGACCAACCGGTTTCCCTTGATAATCAAATTGACTCCGTGGTCATACTTGAAGATCTAAATAATGATCATGTTGTGACTCACGTTGAACAAGATGAACCTTTGCCCCATCCGGATCTTGTTCTCATTTACTTCAAGACCAACAATCCCAAATTTGCATGTGTTGCATTAAATCGACTTGAAAAGTAAAATGCACTGTTAACAAAGGATTTTGAATGTTTACAAAAGCAACTCAACTTTTTCAAAATTCAAGAAAAACGTGAAAAGCGGTTTTGAAGCGACCTTTGCCAAATCCTATCAAAGCGAAAAATATTTAGAATGACAGATGTGATCTAGCAGCCGAAGAATGCTTTGTTATGCGAAATAGAACAATGAAACATGAACATAAAAAGCAAATTAACGCTCTCACCTTGGAAAATCAAAAAGCAAAGGCTGAGTTGTTAACTTGTCAAAAACAGTTCTCTGCATACAAAAAGCATTCAACGAAACGAATAGATGATCATCTTGAAGAAATCATCGGCTTGCAAAACAAACTTTAAGAGTTTAAAACTGTTGTTTACAAACATGGCGAGTCGGTCACAACCATTGAAAAGTTTACTTTAAAACCCAATACAAATGGATATGGACGAATCTTGCGATTACAAACCTAAGCTTTCAACCAAAACATTCAAACCAAATCCGAAGTTTCAGTCAGAATATAAAATTGATAATTCCGTTATGAATGTTGTTGAATATCATCGTCAAGAGGAATTAGATGCAGAAGGCGAGAGTCGATCAAAATTAAAAACTGTTGTTTACAACAAACCTTTTAATTATTCTAAACCGGTCACTTTCGCCACACCAACGGATTCTTCCAACACACCAAGAGTTATCATCGAACACGAGTCTTCTATTGTTAATCCCAAAAGCACTTTGCACAAACTTATGGTCCTTTACCTTCCATTAGTGAAGTAAACTCACAACCTGAAAATCGAAAAATTCTTCGATATTTTGACATTTTCATGGCCTCAAAATTTTACAACATGAGATAGAATATCGATCCGAAATCAAAGTTGAACATTTTCAATTCGGCGAGAACAAAGAGACATTTTTGGAAAAATCTTTTACCTAATGTTAAAACTTGAAAAGTTGTGCAATTGCACGGGAAAAGGATTTTCATAAGGAACTTGGGGTCATGAAGCGAGAAAACAAGAACATCTATTTCAAACACTAAACGTAAAAAGAAAATGTTAAGAAAAGATGTTGATCGACTATTGGAAGATGTTATCCCATGGATGTTCAAAATGTTGTGTTATTGAATTCGTTGTCATATGCATTTTGTCACACCCCCAAATTACGTGTTTTGCAGCGGAATTGAATACCTTGGGGGAGGACTGTCATAGCATCAAAGTTACAGTTATATCGAACGACCTAAAGTGTCGTTTAGAAAATACATCGTTTAATTTATTAAAACAATCCGAGTTTACAAAGTAGGTCCCAAATGAAAATCAACTTGTGCGGAAATAAGTTTGTTACAATTCAAACGATGTGTAAAAGTATGTAAAACCTAAGGAGACGTCGTCACCACGACTCCATGATGTGTCCAAATGCATGCCATGAAGTGAATGCCTTAGATACCCGAGATAAAACATGCTAAAAGTGTCAACATAATGGTTGAGTGAGTTCATAGAGTTTGTGTTGAAATGAAAAGCCGCTCAAATCGTTTATGTAGCAAAGGCATTGTAAATCCCTCAGCCCAAGTCCGCCCATACAAAACTTGCAACCCGTGTGTTCACAACCCACCCGTAATATGTAGAGTTTATGTTTAACAATCGCCAAATGAATTCACAAAATAGTGCATGGCTCAATGTATCGAAATCGTTTATGCAGCAAATGCATTGTAAATCCACCCGCCCAAGTCCCGCCCATACAAAACTTGCAACCTGTGTGTTCACAACCCATTGCCAAAATGTATATAGTTTATGATCAAGTGCATGATGTCAAATGGATTCACAATATAGTACCTAACTCGTCGTAGAACAATAGCACATAATCAATAGTACTTAACCCGACGTGGAACAATAGCACATAATCAATAGCACTTAACTCGACGTAGAACAATAGCACATAATCCATAGTACTTAACTCAATTTATCAAGAGTCAACGATTTAGAGCGTTATATGAAACCGTAGCAGCGCAAACAAGAACAATTTATATAGTATAACCTTTGATTTAGAAACAATGGTAATCAGGATAGATTTTAGCCTTAAAATCTAAAGTACTTGTGAAAAATAATTGAGCATGTATCTCCCAAAACAGCTTATGAAAACAAGTAAAGCGACTCTGAAACTCACGGTGTGATTGATATGCTAACAAAATGAAATGCCACGAAAGTGAGGCCCGAAACTATCATGACCTAAAATGAATGTTATTACTTGAGTTATGATATGTTGTCGTGAATGCATGATTTTTGAAAACGTATCACCCAATATGCTACTTGAAAACTAGTTATATAAAAAATATTGTTACTTGAATGTGTGACGGTTTCATGTCGAAAATAAATACTCTTGAGCTAATGGTGAAAATGTAGTCAAAACTATGTAACGGTTTTAGTAATTGACAAATCGGTTTACATCGGACTTGACGTAATATATACATAGAAAAACTAACTCGTTTTTTTTAAGGTCCGTTTCCCCGAAAGCGTCCGTTTAGGCCCTCAAAACCTTGATTAACAATCCTGACAGCATACTAACGCTGTGAATAGTGTTTTCACGCTCGACTCAAAGTTCGGTTAACCATAACTCACTCGTTTTAAGTCCGTTTTTCAAGTTCTTTATATCCACACGAAGGTAATTAAGTGTACTAATATATTTTTAAACTTTGGAGATTTCACAGAAAGTTTAAGGACACTGTTCGGTCAGTTGAAAATCGGGACTGCATGTACACTTCCCGAAAATGGTAGTTTTAAATCGTAACTTTAAAACCACGTATCTTTTTCGTTATAACTCCGTTTAGTCCGTTCAAAAGGCCACGTTCATGGATAAAAATCTATTTTCTAAAACTTTAATAAAACTTAGAAAAATGACTAACTTTTCTGAAAAATTATAAATTTTAGCAGCTCATTTTAATTTTACCATTTTTATCTACTTGTTTAACCACAAACTTCACCACAAAATCCCTTGAACTACACTTCACCAATCCTACTAAAAATAAAATGCTATTCGAACCATAATAGATAAAAAGACCATTTTTGAGGTTTATGTGACTACTTATAACATATAATTAAGCATAAACCACATCAAACCTTTACTAGCAAAAGATCAAAACTTACTTTGATAAATCATTTTTCAAACTTCTCATTTTTATAAACTTTTAACTAGCACATGATTGTTATAAATATTTATATAGTACATATGGGTGATAATCTTGGATGATAATGAATAAAATCACAACAAATCAAATATGACCATGAGGACTTCAAGAAAATGTATGAAAAATATATATGAAAAGTAAGAGATGAAGTTTTATGCTTACAAATGCTTGATGAGGTTTAGTGAACCAAGGATTATCCTAAACACCCTAGGTTTTTATTTCAAAACCTAAACAAAGAGTGTTACTAGATTGTGAAGAACTTGATTAGAAAAGTTTGATGATCACTTCTTGAGCTCCTATGGAGTGGCGGATTTTAGTGAAGGAGAGGAGAGAAAAGTTTTTGATCTTGACTTGCAATAATGTGTTGAATGAGTGAAAAAGTCTTTGAGTGAAAGACTATATAAGTAAGATCTTGCATATCTTGTAAAAATCTTGTAATAAATGATACATATACATATAATTATTATTAATATGTACAAGTATAAATATAGTAGAAGTAAAGTTATTTGAGGATAAGTAGTAACTTGTAGCATTGTTGAGTAATATTAGTAAGTTGTATACACGTTTGAATATTTAAGGTAGCGTTAGATAAAATAAATTTCACGGGTCAAGATAAAATATATTGAGGTCATAAAAATTATTAAAATACATTTCTTGTAAAATTTGAGTGATATAATAATTATCGTGTAGTTTTAAGAAAAGCGTCGTAATAATATAAATTTAACAATTTATATACCAAATAAATTTAAAACACTGGTAGACTCATTTTATTATTTTTATAATCTTAATATGAGTATTAAAATATATTGGAAAAATTTTTGGAAGTATTGAATCAATTGTTCAAAAATAAATAAATTAGCGATAAGCGTTTATTTAATAAGAAAATAAACGTTTAATGTGAAATGCAAAACCATGCACGAACCGTTATGAAATGATGAATATGGAGTATGATAAATGACCGGAATTTGAGAATTGTGACACATTTGATAATATCTCTGCTGATACTGTTGCGTCTGTGGTAAATGTTGAGAACACTGATAATGTGCTTCAGATCGAGTCCTTAACTGTTGAAAACAAACGATTGTCAAACGAACTTTCAAATGCAATACGTCGTCTTAATTGGTGTCAAAAGATATTCACGATCAACAAATTGTTTTTCAAAACAAAATCAACCGATTCTTGCAAAACCTTCGATTCTAAAATTGAGCAACCGGATGATCAAAGCGTGTCTTTTAAGTGTCAAATCTCAAAATATGAACAAGAACTTGTAAAAGTTAAAAGGAATATGGTGTCATATTTGATTTACTTAAAAAGACTCGTGATGAAGCATCAAATGAACTTGATAATTATCTTGCACACACTAAGGAAGTTATGCATTTTCTTTGGAAATGTTCGGTCCGAAAATCAAGATCGATTCACACTATCATCAAGTTAAGAGAAATGTTAGGAAAGTATGAACAACTTCCGCCAACAATCATTAAGAGATTAGCCCCGTAACACTTAGTACTCATGCACCTAGAATCTCTACTGCCAAATCACAAGTAGCTAAGCGTGCTTCCTTCTCTTGAAAGCAGGGAATAGTTGAGCCTTTTCCAAACGTCCGCACTTCACAACCTAAGAGCACTCAATCGAAGAATAGGAAGTTGCGACCTAAGAAAAGATCAATCAAGAATGCTAAAGTAGAAGAACACCCTAGGACTCTGAATAAGACACACGTTGCCTCCACTATAGATATTGCGTCTAGCAAATGTAATAGAAATAGTGATGTAACGAATGCTAAACCGTTAAAGTACTTTTGATATTGTCGATGCACCTTGTGTTATTTGTGGTAAAAGTATGAATTCCGATTGCCATGATAAATGTGTTGCTAAAGCTATAATCTCTCGTTTAAGGAATCCTAAGAACCGGAATACCTCTAGGCCAACTAATCTTTCTAAGTCAGTGCTTGGTAGACCGCCTTCTTTAGATTCTAAGAAGCGCATTCTTGTCCCTGTAGCTCCGGTTTCACCTCCTAGGAATGTAGTACCACCTAGTGAATTCACTAAGACTAAAGCAAAGAGTAGTTATAGATGGCCGAAATGGATATATAACACACTAGGATTTAAGTGGATACCTAAAGCTATTGATGTTTGTATATCTACTAAAAGCGCTATGGAACCCTCTAACATTTCGGTTCCACATCTACTTCTATTCCATCATGCGTGTGTAATGCGGTGATACATCATTCTCTGGATTGTTGATAGCGGATGTTCCCGACACATGACAGGCAATCTTAAAGTGTTATCAAACTTTGTTGCAAAGTTCATTGGCATCGAGGTTCGGGAATGATCACTTCGCAGCTATCATGGGCTACGGAGATTATGTCAATGGGAACATCGAAATTAGCATGGTTTACTATGTGGAAGGCCTCGGTCACAATCTGTTTTCGAGTCAATTTTGTGATGGAGATTTGGAGGTTGCTTTGGGAGAAAACTTGTTTCATTAAGTGATCTACAAGGGAATGACCTTATATGCGGCTCGCGTAATTCTAGTCTCTACACTATCTCTATGCAAGACATGGTTGCTTCCTCTCCCATTTGCTTACTTTCTAAGGCAACATCAACAAAATCATGGCTATGGCACCGTCGTCTCTCATCTAAACTTTCAAACCATCACCAACCTTGCTCGACACAAACTAGTTGAAGGACTCCCACGATTCCGGTATTCAAAAGATCACCTTTGCTCGGCTTGTGAACAAGGGAAAAGCACTCGTGCTCATTTTCCTTCAAAGGTGGAACACAGCTCTCGGCATGTGCTTCATCTTCTTCACAAGGATTTGTGTGGCCCGATCTGGCGTGCAAAGCGATCAATGGCAAGCGCTACATCTTAGTAATTGTTGATGACTACACTCGATGGACTTGGGTCTACTTTCTTCGTAGCAAAGACCAAGCTCCACAAATGATCATCACCTTTCTCACAAAAATACAAGTTCAGCTCGCAAACCGTCGAATCATCGAGCAGAGACAAAGGCTGAATTTGTTAACAAAACCCTTCGTGAATTCTATGAGAAAGTGGGAAATCAAACATCTATTGCACGCATACACGAACAAAGCGGAGTTGTTGAAAGCGAAACCGAGCGTTAGTGGAAGCGCAAGAACAATGTTAATAAATGCTAAACTTCAGATTACTTATGGGCGAAGTCGTATCTCTTGCATGCTATACTCAAAACCGTTCTATGATCACCAAACGCCACAACAAAACACCTTTCGAGCTTGTCCATAACAGAAAACCGAATCTAAAACACTTTCATGTATTTGGATCTCTTTGCTATCCGAATAATGATCGTGATGACTTTGGAAAGCTCAAAGCCAAAGCTGACATTGGAGTCTTTATCGGATGTGATAATTCCAAAGGTTTCGAATCGGAATCGTCGTACAAAACGGTGATGGAAGCGATTCATGCTCATTTCGATGAACTTCGGAAATGGCTTCGAGTATATGAGCTTAGAACCGGTCACAACCGCTTAAACTTCCCTCAAACCCCATCATCGAAGAAAGCCCTCACTTACTCGTCAACAAATGGAAAGGTTATTTGCTCCGGTGGCGATATTGATGAGCGTGCTCGGTGTATCCGGCCAATTTGTTTCATTTGCACAACCCGATAATATTCCTATACGATACACACTGCTACAACAACTCTTGTTGAAGAAGCACCTACACCCGTTGACTCCAACACAACAGTTGAACACACCGCTTCCAACAATGATGAACCGGTGATGATATTCTCGAATGAAATACCCCAACCTGCAGATTTTGATCCAAATGCGTTCTTCAACCCGTTTGCTAATGAGATCGCTGCGCACCGGATGTCGCTGAATCTTCCACAAACCATTTGAATCCTCAGAATCGCACAATGTATACCAACATCAACCCTCCACACATAGATGGACGAAAGACCATCCTCCGGAAAACATTATTGGCAACCCGAATCAACGGTCGTTACGAGACAAGCGTCTTCACTGAGGCGGTGAACATTGCATTTATGCACTCACCGTCACGCCAATCGAACCTAAAACATCAAAGCGCAATGACAAAAGACAGCTGGATTGAATCCATGCAAGAAGAACTCAACCAATTCAAACGTCTTGAAGTATGGGAATCGGTTGAAAGACCAACAGGAGTCTACGTCATTGGTCTAAAATGGATTTGAAAAAACAAATTGGATCTTTGAAGGAACGCCATCCGAAACAAGTCACGTCACGGTGGCTAAGGGTTATCGTCGGGAAGAGGGATTAGACTTTGAAGAATCTTTTGCTCCGGTTGCTCGTCTTGAGGTTGTTCGGATATTTCTAGCGTTCGCGGCTCATATGAATATAACGGTCTATCAGATGGATGTCAAAACTGCGTTTCTCAATGGACAACTTAAAGAAGCGGTTTATGTCACCAACCGGATGGATTCGTTGATCCCGAGTTTCGAATCATGTCTACAAAGCGAACAAAGCTCGTATGGTCTCAAACAAGCTCCTCGGGCATGGTACGATAAGCTATCATCTTTCCTCATTGCTAATAATTTCACCAAAGGTTCGGTTGACCCAACTCTTTTTATACAATATCACGGGGAACATATCTTAATTGTTCAAATTTACGTGGATGACATCATTTTTGGGTCTACACATAAAAAGTTTTCAATCGCTTTTGCAAAACTAATGAAGAAAAATTTTGAAATGTCCATGATGGGTGAACTTACATTCTTTCTAGGACCACAAGTTCATCAATCACCCCGTGGTATTTTCTTGAGTCAGTCCAATATGCCCTTGAATTGTTAAACAAATTTGGAATGAAAACACAGCTGACACCTATGCCACACCAATGGCTCATACCAAGAAGTTAGCGCATGATTTACATGGGAAATTGGTGGACCCTACAAAATACCGTAGTATTATTGGGTCTCTCAAGTATCTAACAACTAGCGGCACTGATATTGTCTTTGCCGTTTATCTATGCTCCCGTTATCGATCGCGACCAAGCTGAAACCCACCTCTCGAGGCTAAAAGAATCCTCCGATACATAAAGGGAACCATTAACTTGGGGATCCGGTATCCGAAGGATTCTGGTTTTGAACTAATCGCTTTTGACGACCACGCGGGATGCTTAGATTCACGGAAAAGTACTTCAGGAGCTTTACAATTTCTTGGTGATAAACCGGTGTCTTGGCAATCGAAGAAGCGAGGATTGTACATCGTTGTCATCAACCGGCGAGAATATGTAGCCATGTCACCATGTTGTGCTCAAGTCATATGGATGAGAACACAACTCAAAGACTATGGTTACGTATTTGTCAGAATCCCGATGTATTGCGACAATCGGAGTGCCATTGCAATCTCGTGCAACTTCGTTCGGACTTTCGAAATCAAAGCACATCGATCTTGATATCATTTCATCAAGGATCACGTGGAGCAGTCTTGTTGAATTATATTTTGTGGGTACGAGAATACCAATTGGCGATGATCTTCTCACCAAAGCCTTGCCTCCCGCTAGGTTTAATGAGTTGGTCCACCGGATTGGTATGAGGTGTTTGACTCAAGAGGAATTGGATGATCTCCTAAAACAGTCTTAAAACCTGTCAAACACCAAATTCTCTTTTGTAAATAATTTTTCAAAAACAAAATACAAAATTATAAAACCTGATAAAACAACAAAAATATTCTTCTAATCTACTTTTCTTTCAACATTGCAAGTACATTTCTTCCGTCAACACTTTAATCTTTCAAAATTCAGTATTTTCCGATCAAGTGTTGAGGGGGAGAAAATAAACTTACATTGTTTCAAAACATCTGTGTACTTGCATGTTATCATATCTCGGTTGATTTTTTACAAATGGTGGTACATTTTCCGGTTCAAAGACACTCCTCGGACTTAAATTAATAACCTTTCATTATTTTTCTCAAGTCGAGGGGGAGTGTCGTCATGTTTCTTTCCTAAAATCTTTGTTTGGTAACCAAAATGGAAGTTAAATGGCTTTGTTTGAAAAAGGAAAAGGTGGAGGGACCAAAACTGTCAAAACCTTAAAGTTATTTTAAATAAAACACCCCCACCTAACTTTCACTTCTCATTTATTACAAAATACCTAAAACCATCCTACGCACTAAATTCACTCAAGAAATCGTGTTTTGATCATCATTTGTAAGTGTTTTTGTGATCTTAACATGTTTTAACATAAGGTTTTGAATTTCATGAAAATCCAACGGTCTAAAACTTTTCTAAGCGTGATTATGTGTTCTTACGCATATGCGTATGAACACACAATCAATATGTGTGTGTGTTTGTGGTTAAAATGATTTGTGTCAAAACGTTCAAAATACATCAATGATACTATTTTTACCATCAAAATCCACCCGAAACACGCAATTGATGATTTTTGAAAATTAGGGTTTATGAGTCGAATTGGGTATTTTCAAATGTGAAGTGTTTTGGTCAAAAAGATTGTTGTGTTATGCTCTTATGATTGAATTGATGATTTCCAAGGTCTATAACCACCCGTAAAACACTAATTGGTTAACAATTTGAAATTAGGGTTTAAGGTTCTTAAGATTGGGTATTTTTGATTCATTGCAAATTAAGTGTTAAAACTTGGTCATTATGCTCTCACAACATCTAAGATATACCAGAAAAACTTTGGTGCATATTCTATGGCTAGATCTCATGCAGCGTAGATTTAATGCGGTAGACTGTATGTACAGCTGTTTCTTGTCCAAATGTGTTTTGATCTGTCATAAAATGAATGTTATGTGTTTAACATTGATGATATGATGCTTTATTTCGGGCTTGCAACACTTAATATTCAGAATCAAGGTTATTATGCCCTCATAAGGATCACCTTACGCGTAGTCTTGTTATCGCGTAAGATTTGTCTTACGCGTAGCTTCTACGCATAAGGTTCTACATATGGGACTACGCGTATCTTGTGAAGGATATGCGTGCTTGATGACCTCTACGCATAAGGTCAACTCTTACGGGTAGCCTTACGCGTAAGGTTAATATATGCCTACGCATAAGATTTACGCATAAGGTCTTTTTCCTGGCGTAACACTTCTTACGCGTAAGTTAAGATCTGGCGTAAGTTTAAGCCTACGCATATATCATTCACTGTCGCATAACTTTACCAATCCTACGCTTAACCGAGATCATACCTTCGTTATGAATTGTTACGTGTACAAACTTGTAAATAAACTAATCATATCATCACGAATCCTAAAATGTCACTAATAAACTGAAATCGTTTGATATGTTGTGAACAATAAGTGATAAAATAAACTTTAAAACTTAAAGTTAACTAACTCACGAAACATTTCACGGCGTCATTGGACTATTGAATATACAAGTGACTTAGGACTCGTAACAATCATTGACACTGTACATTCAATAACTAGACAATAAGACCTTCCGTTGACTAACATTATGTCTTTCGATATGTTGGTTCTTTTGGCTAATGTTATTTCGAGATCACGACATGGTGAACAAATGAATATGGATGCACTGAAGTTCTCTCCATTCTTGATATCTATCCTCATGGCTATCCAATGAAGATAGGAAAGAATAATCTCCGTGTTGACTTTGACAACCTCACTTGCACTGAATCTTCGTGTTTAATTGCTATTGACATTCTGAGGACTCATCCGTATCGAGAACATGCTTTCACACTCTGCAAGCTGTTCACGAGATCTACATCCAACGTTACGGAACACTATGGAAAGGGTCAAAGGACAAGCTGTGTGGCG
Source organism: Chrysanthemum makinoi (assembly GCA_910596185.1). NCBI lineage: Eukaryota > Viridiplantae > Streptophyta > Magnoliopsida > Asterales > Asteraceae > Chrysanthemum > Chrysanthemum makinoi. The sequence continues at coordinate 142,674,939 of OU343225.1, read as the reverse complement.
GTGACTCTGAATCACAAACAAGTCACCATTACACTGCAGACTTAAGGGCGTTCTCCTAATTCACGATGTCGATCCAACCAAACTATATGCCACACCTCTTTGAAGAGCTCACTCTCCAATTCTTAATCAATATCGGTTATGACGAGGCTACGGGAGTAATCACCAAGCATTCTCACGTAGAGCTTAAGAGTATTCCTCAACCACGGAGAACTCTCTACATGATCATCACCAAGTCTGTTTACGGTCGTGGCAATGCTATGAGCACCCTAAGCTCATGGGCTGCAAATATTCGGGCATTGGTCAACAAGAAACACATCGCTATCGAAGCTCCGATTTGGGATGACATGATGTCATTTCTCAACAAACTTGGCTCAAAGATTCCCTACATCGGATATACAAAATTGTTGATCCAGAGAGCACTTGGACTTCATCCCGACATTCCCAAGAGGCTCAATGACCCCAACAATCACGACATGTTGACGGAACCCATTCTATCTGTTAGAATCAAGGAAACGTCAACAAAGAAACAAGGTCTTTGTGCTACGATTTCCTTCTAGCGAAGATGTCGAAAAGCTCGAAAGCATACAAAAGGTATCCGGAAGCGGTTAGACAAGGCAAAGTTGGTCATCTCGACGAAAAATCTTACGGAACACGTAAGGAGAACCAAAAGAGGAAGTGCGGGAAGTACGGCAAGTACTGTGAGTCAAAGGAAGTTTCCCAAGAGGAACCCTCCTTCAAAGAGGATTGTTCCATCTAAGGAAGCTGCTCCCATCCCAATTCCCAAACCCGAACCGCAAAGAAAGCTTGTGGGCGAAAGCTCACGATGAATGCTTGACGGATGAAGAGATTACCTTCTCGAGATCGCAGCGTATCCCTCCTCCAGCAGACTAAACCTACAAGTCCAATAGCCGAACATGGAAAAGGAAAGACTCACGTACTTGAGTCTTATGATGAAAGCTCGAGAAGAAGAAGAAAGCAAGCTGGATCAATCCTACGAGGAAGAAGTTTAAATTAGTTAGACAAATTCAAAAAGCTGAAGAATTTGCAAAAGATCAAATGGGTGGCCCGGGAGGATCGAGTGGTGTCTTGTCCACTCTTCACCGAGTCCCGATGCGGTTAATCAACCCGATAAGGGATCCGGTGCCACCACTCTTGTGCAACAACAAACGCTTGTGAAGGAGTCTACTGATCTTAACATTGAGGAACGAGAAAAGAATATGGCGAGAAAGAGAAAGCGATGAAGAAGCTAAGGAACGAGGCGGAAGAAAAGGCTAAAGCGGACATGATGGCGAAGAAGATTATGATGACTTTCTTCTCAGCAGTCCAACTCGTTCCAAGGAGGATACTTCTGCACCTCCAAAGGACCCCGAATCTCCTCATGTTCCCTCCTCATCAGATTCTTCATCTCACTCATCACCACCACCATCAAAAAGATCAACAAAATCATCATCCAAATCTGTGAAGAAACCACCTCGATCTTGGAATTCTCAAGCTCATAAGCGGAATTCACAAAGTGCATCAAACAAGTCGGAAGAAAAAGCGTGCTCTACAAAAGCTAAATTTCTTTCTTGCGATCACATACGACATATGTATGACGAGCATGACAAGATGGAGAAAGAAAGGGAATTTGTTCAGAAGTTCATGAAGTGTCATCGTAAAGAGGCCCGAGCGAAATGATCGAAGGTTACACTAACAAGTACCTTCAGGATATCGTTCCTAAAGTCCTTAAGGAACTGGAAAAGGCGACAAGAGATCATACTCACAAGTTTCTTCTTGACACTGTCCCCGGTGTGACTAGAGAAATATTTTCCGGACAACTCACCCCTAACATCGTAGCATTGGTTAAAAATACAATGGCCAAAGAAGGTGATCTCTCTGAATCTGAGTTAATCGCTAAACTTGTGATACAAATGTCAAAGCGATCTGGAGCGTTTACTTCGGATGAAGCTAAATTTTTTGAAAATCTACTTGATTTTCAACTCAGATCATCATGCAAGGAGTCAGCCGATCCACCCAAACGACCAAGAGATGACGATTATAAGGATAAGGATTACGCACCTAAGCGTCGAAGCGATCCGGTAAATCTACCTCTATGCCACCTCCTCCACCACGAACTTCTTCTCAACAAATGTCTCATCCACCTCGGTCTTCTCTTGATAAACCTCGGGGCGATTCCGAGTTACCACCCGACTCATAAAGCGGTGATTACTTTGAGTATACGGGTGGTGGCGATGAAGAGGTCCTTGAGCCCCGACAACAACCCACCTCACCCAAACAAGTGCGAGAAACCGATTATCATCATCAAGGCCTTCCAAAAGAAGAAGAAGCGACTTCGGCTGGAGTTGTCTCATGGCTAGATGACGATAAAACCGAAGAGTTTGAATGGTTCTCCACATTTGTCAATCAAACTCCTACGATGAAGGTCAAGAATTGGTAGGCGGTTCTACATTGGAGCACGCAAAACTTTTGCAAGAAAAGTTCCATGTGAAGAAAATGGCGAAATCTGAATTGAAGCGAATCAAGAATGAAGCATTCCAACTTCTTAAAGACACTCTGAAAGCGGCCTGAGGTCGAATATCATCTTGAGAACATCGCTCGAGCTATGTCTAACGACATGGATTGGCTCAATCCGGAAGCAAACATTGACTTCACACAAAGGGACAACCCTCCATACTACACCGATTGGACCAAACCCCTACCGACCATTGGCCAAACAGTCGAACCACGGATTCCCTTCCGATACTTCTTTAACTTTGAGACACTGGATTTTCTCTTACACGGTAGCGATGGTTGCAGAAAATACGCTACATCATTGACTCTTCCATTCCAGTGACTATTTACTCAAAGCGCATAGCTATCGAGAGCGTGCAAATCACTTGTTTTCTGACAGCGTGCAAGCATACGACCAAGATGCATTTTATGGGATTCATCATTGGCACGAGCGCGAAGAATCTACTACAAGTTTGCATGGTTGAAGTCTCAACATGCGTTATATAGTTCTAAGGACATCGTGGCCATCAAACACATTGATCTCAAGTCTAAGTGGGACTACACATTCTTAAAGAATATCATAGTCAAGCGACAAGATGAACAGGACTATGGATTCTCAGAGTGACTTTGAGAACTTGTCCCTCAGCGACATCGAAGACATGTACCTTGCCAAGGTCGAGGTCGTATGAGACAATTCTCGGCCGAAGTTCAGCGTGAATTTATCAAGTCAGTTCTCATCTTCATTAGACGCATCGTGATCAAAGAACGTGTTGAAGATATCCCGATGGCTGTTGAATCTTATCGGGGCGTGTCAACCTCACTCCTCCAATGCTTACTCTTCCCGATCTCAATCGGCTACCTCAATATACGCTCATCAGCAAACCTTTTGGAGTTGTTTACCGCGATGAACTTCAAAGCGCTTAATGGCGTGTAGTGATCTTCGAATTCGGGATCATACTTTGAAGCTGGTTAGGGGCGGATTAGCATCTGAGTTGAAGGATATACGCTGAAAGTGGGTCTCTAAGTATTTGGAATTCTCGGGAAAGGAGGGATGTGAGAAGGATCATCACCATGATTGATGAACGGTTGTTGAGAAGGGATCGATTCAGGCGATTGGAGAGCTATGTTGGTGGTCGACCGGGAGAAACATCACCGCTTTCAGCGTCTGCGCACTCACAGGAACATCACTGCACTTCCCGGTACCCCTTGAATTGTTTCCTTCATAATTTTGGATGTATGATTATATATGTCTATGGCTTGTGCACACATAACAGTGTACAACCCGTAATTGTCAAGAAAGGACCACGTAGTGCTTTAGTGCCACAATCCTTATAAAAGCGAAAGCTTCTTACTTTTGAGTAAAACCTATCAAACCTTTCATTTTTCAAGGTTTTGCTCAAAAGAACAAGTACTTCCCTTAAGACTTTCAAAACCTCAACCGTTTATATCACTTGTTGAGGGGAGTATTTGAAACTTTGTTCACAAATTGTTCACGATGGTCATTCTTCCCGCAACATTCGAAATGGTCATATTTATTCTCAAACGTTTCAAAAATAACACTTTAATATGCCATTTTTGAGGGGGAAAAAATGTGTGATAAGAAATATGTTGTACAAAATGCAAATGAATCTGTGTACCTCAGACTTAACCAGCGAATTGGCGATACTAAAGCTGTTAGTAACTTCGAAAAGACTTGTCTGGGCGGGTAATAATTTCAAGCTAGTTAGCTAGTGATGTAAGCGTGTCTAAAGGACTTGTGCGAGTAGAATGTACCATTCGAGAAACTTTTGATAGACATGAACTCTGGCGGGTTTGACAACCTTCCAAGGTTTGTCTACACCTTCAAGGTAGTTATTAGAGCTAGTTGTCACCTAAAAGCTACAATGTAACTCTTTAACTATTCAACGTAACCGTGTCTCGTGAGGGGATTGTCTATCTTGATTGGATCAATTCAAAAGTGCGCTCTTTCCTCCTTTGTGCATTTAACCATTAAAACTATTAAGCACATGTGGAGAGGGAGTATTTATGCAAAACATCATCTCTCACAATGGTTCAAACATGTTTTTGCATTAACAAACCCTTTGAGAGACATTTTTTCATCTGATGGTTTTAATGGCAAACATAGGTTAGTCATGGAGTTATAAGGTGACTAAGGTTAGGAATAATCGTCCTATGATCCGTGAGCAGGAGGGATCTACCCAAGGACACTACCAATAGTTAGTATTTAGAAGTCCTTAGGTATGATTGTAAAAGGAGAAAATGAGAATCGGAGAAAGAAGGAGTTGAAGAATTAAAAGAAATGCAAAGAAAAGGGTGAAAAGAAATAGCCCTCTAGATTATTCAACTTAGAGGCGGACACAGGGTTCAATTCATATGCTCTTGGTTGTCACTTAGTGACGCCGGTATTGAAGATTAAAAGTCGTCATGGACCCGGTGACGCATGCACTAAACCTTCTTATCCACTCAAGTTTCTCTCAAGAAGCTTGTTTCATTCTCACAGGGAACCCTACGTAAACTATCGGCTTTCTCCTAGAGATTGCTGGTATTGAAGAAGGAGACCCTCTCCTAGTCTCCTTCGGGGAAAACCAAAAGCGCACTATTGAGTCTAGAGCCACGAGATTCATCAAAAGATCTCTTAGGAACACTTGACATTTAATCACTTGATGATCAACTAATAAGATCATCGGTGGTTCATATCGAGTCCTTCACAGATCTTAGCAATCTGTCGAGAACATTTATGAGAGGTTCACATCTGTGATCCTTAATGATTGAATGGAAACTCTGCCGGGGTCAACATCAAACGACCACATCGGAGTCATTCGGTAACTCCCGTGGATTACGCGGAGTGTGTCTCAAGCGGTCTCTGATCGTGAGGTGATGCTTGTGTACCTCGGCGACTCATCGAGCTCGTAGATGTACCCTTCGGTACATCGCGTTTATCTCACTTGTGGGACTCCGGATTCGAGGCGGCCTTTGTAAGAATTAGAGTTGTGTCCTCACACTATCTTTGTTGACACTCTCGAAGTTCAAACTTGTAAGTGGCGGAAACCGCTTATTACTAACCGTTTGAAATGTTTTCTTCTTATGGAAGCTCCGGGGCGGGATGATCGTCTTGATTCTTCTCATGCTCACGCCAACATCATCACTAATGGAAGTTCTATCCAAAAAGCAACACAACATCGAATGATTCTTCGTCAAACCAAAGAATCTACAAAGTTAAAGACTTAAAGAACTTCATCGGTATTGAATTCCAACGTCAAAGAGCGTGTAAGCATGTTGAAGAATGGCGTGGAACAACTGGAGCAACGGCGGACACGAGGCGGACGATCGGACAACAACATACTATCACTTTCACCACAAAGAACAATGATCAAAGAACAAAGTTAAAGATGGCGTCAAAGCATAACTGTTCAAAGATAACTATCTCTCTACCCAGGGAGATTGTTGAATCAAGGCAATTCTTCTCACAAGAAGAAGAATGTCGGAAGGCGTCAACTGCTACTATTACATCAACGCCTTCACCGTTTTCATTCATATATACTTGAGGGGAGATTGTTGGAATCACTCCTAAACATATTTCAAGTATTTATATTTCATATGTAATAGGTAGCTTTATTATGGCCTTTATGTTTGTTTAAGGTCAAGCTTATTTAGAAGGCCCATAAGCGACCCAAAATAAGGAATAGGGAAGGGAACTAGGAGTGTTGCCCTAGCTCCTTGCCTATAAATACCATGTAATAACCTTCATTTGAAGGTTGGTTGTTCAAGTTATTTCCTTTCATACTCTCTACGCGTAAACCGTATTATACTATATCGTGTGTGTGTGTGGTTATACTTGTTCAATCGCCTCATCTCCTTTCTTATAAGCTTGTGTTGTAAAACTAGTGACCTAACAAAGCTAATCAATAGGAAATTTCATAATTCTATGAACAGACCAAAGAAACGTACTAACGATC
>OU343225.1:142415499-142668393 GCA_910596185.1 Chrysanthemum makinoi | reverse complement strand
AAATGATAAACACAAAAATAAACAAAAGTGTACGAGTTATAAATTTGAGTTGACTGGGCCTACAAGTTGAGGGGAAATGGGTGGACAACAGGACACATACTGAAATTTCGTAATATTTGTATTAGGATAAATTACTAAACTATTGGGCCAAGTGAAAAAGTAATAAAAACCATGACATTTTGACCTACACTTAAATGCCTACTGTCTCCTCCTCCTTCTTCAACAACGCCCGCTCAGTACCTGCAACCTTTTTGTCTTCTTTTTTTCTTCTCTTTTTCTTTCTTTTCTAGTTTAAAGGTATGCACTCATGTTTTTCTTGTATTTTGGAGGGTGTGCACTCATAAGTATTCAATATATTTTTTAGTTAGTTATGGAAAAAATAAGATTTTTTTACACTAACAAAGTTTTACGCAGGGTATGCACGTGCATACCCTGTGTTCAAGCTAGATCCGCCCCTACCATGGTCTAACTGAAAACGCAAGCTCCAAAGACATGTCTAATATGTATGGAAGCATATCACAAGATGGTATAAGTTCAGGCCAACTTATGCATCATGTGTTCAAAGGCAAACGAAAAATGGAGAGTGCCTTTGAGACAACGGCTAGCACAACAGTTGTTTCTAATGTCTAAGCGAAGTTTGTAATAGTTCAAGGGCCTAACTGAAACTTTCTAAGGAAAGGTCGGTGGCGAAATGAACAGTGAAACAGGTTTCGAGTAGTGTTAACATGTTTATTAAACAAGCCATGCTTGGTATATGCATGATATAAATCAGTGTTGGAAAAAAAAAACCTACAAGTCCGATTATTCGCTACTGGGCCACCAACCTTTTCGATTTGTGTAAATCGGTCAAAAAAATCGGTCAGAAGTGGTCAAACTTGCCGGAAACTTACAAATCTTGCTTGAAATACCTAAAACCCATCGTAAACTAGTTTTAATCATTTATAGTCGCTGTTTATATTTATTACAAGATGTTTTTAAAGAAGATATTGCCGGAAATACCAAAATTTGCCAAAAATATCCAAAACTTACTGGAAATGCCAATCTGATTAATCACTGATTAATCACGTCTAAAACCGATTATATGCTACAAAAGGGTTGACCACCCGACTTACCGATTCGCGAATTTTGAACCCTTGATTTAAATAGATTGACTTATCAACATCAAGTTTTTTTAAAAACTAATTATGAACATGTTATATAAGTTCCATAAGCTGTCAGTTTACTCACTATTTAATTTCTGTGACCCTTGTGATCCGTTTAACCAAATAATCCGTTATATATATATAAAAAAAAAGAGTGTTTAAGTGTCATGCTTGAGTGATAATTGACCAAATCACTTCAACAATCTGAGTTTTTGAGTTGAGTTGTTAAATAGGCTATAGTCATATTGTCGTATACTCGTATGCATGTTGATATAGATAAAGGGATTTTCTAACATGTGCCCTTAGAGCAGGAGATACGGTGGTGCCAAACTTGGTGCCAACGAGTTTGGCGCGACGCCAAGCTTGGCGCACCGTTACCCCTGTCGCGCCAAACTCCCTCGCGCCAAACTTAACAGCCAGCTTTTTTTTTTTTTTTTTTTTTAAAAAAGTAGCCGTTGGTGGTGACAAATATAGCCGTTTTTTTTGAATTTGTACCCAAATTTTTTTATAAAAACCTCCTTATTCTTCCATATTTTCACACACTCTTCAAACCTAATTCACACCTCAAAAAACACTCATTTTTCTTTCATTATGGATCCAAACCATCCCCTCGGCGGAAGCACTTTAGACAATTATGAAGATTTTTTTAAAGACGAGTGAGAGAGATATATTCGTTCGTATCAAGAGTATGAACAATATATGAATTTGTGTAATCAAGAAGCTGGTGGATCAAGATCGAGTCCTAAAAGGAGGGCATATATACCACGTCAAAAGAAAACGGCGGCGGAACGTCTAATCGACGACTATTTCGGCGACGCAGAGATTGGTCCTAAATATCCAGAAGAGAATTTTCGACGAAGGTATCGTATGAGCTCTACACTTTTTAAAAAAATAGTTAATGCTATTCTAGTTATGATGCACAGCCCCTTCCCAAATACTTTCAATTTTTTAGAGATGGTTATGATGCTATCGGTCGTAAAAGTATTGATCCTATTTTGAAGATCACATCTGCTATACGGCAATTAGCGTACAGCACTGCGCCTAGCGTTTGATGAGTACTTGCAAATTGCCGAACGAACTCAACGACAATGTTTAATCGACTTTACAAAATGCATACATGTTTTATACGTTGAGAAGTATTTAAGGAAGCCCACTTTAGCTGATATTGAAATGTTATATGAATTGCATAAACAAACACATGGACTCCGGGAATGCCGGAGTATTGATTGTATGCATTGGGATTGGAAAAATTGCCCAAAAGCCTTAGCCCCTCAATTCAAAAGGCGTGGCCATAAATACCCAACTATTATGTTAGAAGCGGTTGCGGATCAACGGTTATGGATATGGCATGCTTATTTTGGGGTTCCTGGTGCAAATAATGATCTAAATGTTTTATATGGTTCTCCGTTATTTGATGATGAACTTGCCGGTACAGCTCCGGAATGCCCGTTTGAAGTAAATGGGCATGTGTACAACAAAGGTTACTATCTAGCCGATGGCATTTATCCAACATGGTCCGTGTTTGTGAAAACGTTTTCTGTTGCAAGGTCTGAAAAAACGTTGAGGTTTAAAATAATTCAGGAAAGTTCTAGAAAGGATATCGAAAGAGCTTTCGAAGTCCTACAAGGTCGTTGGGGAATTATACGACAACCCGCACGTGCTTTCGAAATCAACGCTTTGACAAGGATCATGAATTGCTGTGTAATGTTGCATAACATGATATTGGAAGACGAAAATTACGTAGTGAATTTAAGAGATGTGTTCGTTGATCCAACGCCAGACATTGTACGGGAATGGACCGAAAGATGTGATTTACATGTTCGAAAACACAAAGAACTCAGAGATAGCAAAATACACAACGATCTTCGAGATGACCTTGTGGAACATGTTTGGAGAAATTATAACTAGTTTGTAATTTGTATCTTTTTAAGTTTTTATGTTTTTTTTTATTGTAATGTTTTTTTCAATGAATAAAGTAATTTTAGAATATATTGTTTTTACATTTTATTAAAAAAAAAAAAAAAAAGAGTTTGGCACCAGAAATTCTGGTGCCAACGGATACCCCAGAAATGTGGTGCCAAACATTTTCTGGTGCCAAACTCAAAAACTGCTGACGTGGCAGTTTGGCACGAGAACGACACGAGAGTTTGGCACCACTGTACCCAGTGCTCTTAGGCACATGTTAAAAGTATTAATTGCACTTTAAATTTTTATGGGAAACACCAAAACTTTTATCCTTACCAAAATTATCCATTTAGTTAAAATTTTAATTTCCCTTTTTAACTAAATGCAAATTTCCTTCTCTTTTTGTTCCCACCAGGGTACATATTTTTTTTTTTTAATGTTTGACTTTATTCGCTGCACATATAAACCACAAAAGTTGCCATGTACATAGATGAACTTTAACTTCATTTGTTTTTTCTTTTTTCCCTGTAACTATTTTCATGCATATATATTTGCAAAGTTGTCATGCAAATTTGAAAGGTAGAAATCTTCATTAACATATAAAATATAGTAATTGACAAAATAATAAAACATAATTGACAAAAGTTCATTCAAAAGTAATAAAACATAATTGACAAATAACATCAAGTACTAACATTTTATACAAAAGATAGGATTTAAATCTTCATTTTCTTTAGCGATTTTCTTTTTCTTCTTGGCACGTTGTGGAGCAATATTGCCATCACCAAAATCCTCTCTTTCGGGGCATGTTGTGAAATAGTGACCAACACCCTTACAAATCCCACAACGCCTTACTTGTGTTATCAACTCAATTCCACCTTTTGGACGTATTTTCTTTGGCCGCCCTTTTGGTTTTGACTTTGGAGGACATTCGACCAAATCAATTGTATCATTTGAACAAGTCAAATCCGCACTACTTCCTTCTTGTGGTGAGGGAGATGTCTCATCAAGTTGAAGTTCATCTCGTCTCCACCGTGAAAGCCAATAAGTATAAGGTACTTCAAAATAATCTTTATGGATAAAAACACTTAAAATGTGACGGCAAAGTATTCCAACAAATTCAAATTTTTTGCAACTACACTTCGCTATCTTACCATCCCAACACACCTTATGCACTCGTGACGCTTTATGATGTTTAACAATCAATTCACTCTTAGCACTTTTGCAATACTCCAAAAGCTCTCTTGCATCATTTGGTGAGCGTGCTTTATGAAATTTCGTAAAAAAGTTATGAACATCTTTTACAAGAAATGGAAGTTCTCCGTGTCTCACGTCTTTTTCTAGCTCCATTACACGCATAATTTGTCTAACGGATAAACCTCCTTCTTTCAACAAAAGTATGCGTTTTTCATCTTCAATAGTAATATTACAATAGGAGGGAAGAAAACGAACCTCTTGTGTAGACAATAAGACATGATTGTGCTTCGTAACAAATTTAGTAACTTGCCACTCTTCCGGAAATATTTCGTTAATACGCTTTAATTTTATACGCATATAAGCCTTGCATTCACATCTTGTATGTAAACACCCCAAATTTGTTTAGCGGAAGCATACGTGTTATTCGGGAGCGTTACGGGATTGGTGAATCACAACACAAGTAATAAAGAACGGAATACATACTCCGTTTTAATTTCATAAACATTTTTAAGACCTTGTCTTACAACATTGTTTTAATAAATGGGCACATCCCATAAGTTCAGTGGTCCTAATTTAAAAACATCAGTTTGTGTAAAAACACTTCTTTAATACTACTACGACCATTAACCGCTTCTTGCCTTGCCTCCATGAAAATAAACTTAAGCACCGAGAAAATATGCTAAAAAGGTCAGCTAAAAGCTGGTGAGTTCATAGGTTTAAGTTTAAACAGTAAGTTTGGACCATAGTCAAAGTCATATAATCATTACAACGAATATAATGATATATGAATGAATGTCTATTACGTTAGCTCTAAGTTCATGCAACCGATACTACGACAGTTTCTGTATGCTAAAAGATGTCATACAATATAGGGGCCCATAGCAAGTGTTTTGTCCCTCAACACTTGATTTCGACATGGTATACGTTTCGCCTTGGCCTAAGCATGGCCAACCGAACGGAGGAGTCACCCTCAATAGATCTATTTATAACATTCGCGCTTCCCAATGGGGAATTGACGGTTCATGAAAAAGGGGCATTCTCTAGGGACATAAGGGCTTAGGCTACACCACGTAATAGTAAGCATGCAGTAGTTTAGGTCCATGAAAAGGTTTTGCATATTTTCTCACCCCAATAGTATAAACAGTTTATCAAGTAAAAGAGGGGCTATGAAACTCACCTTAGCAAAATGCAATCCAAAAGCGGGATTTAGTGTTTGTTGTGAAACGGCACCGACACGCGACCTAGATAAGGAGGGCAATATTTAGTTAATTGTTTTTAAGTCTTACTTAAAGTGGTTCAATGATTTTTATAATTGTGTTAGTACTAGTCATAAGTTTGTAAAAAAATCATTAAAATGGCTTTTACTAGTAAGTATACGAAGTATATGTACTTTTTATGTTGACATCAAAATGGTTTTAAATCCAAAGTTTGATTTAAAACAAATAATCACAATGCTCCACTAGTAAGTATATAAATGTATATATACTTATTTAAGTTGACTCAAAATGGTTTTGTCAAAGTTATTATTAGTCTATTTATTTTCTAATTGTATTTAGAAAATACGTAAGTTAAAGTCGAAGTCAAAATGATATAGTAGCCTTCGTTTAATTATTAAAATTTGGTTCTTACAATGTACGACTAGAAATCGTTATGATATAAGTTGGTTTACACGTTGTCGTTAAATCCGTTATGTAAACATTATTATATGACTCACACTTTTAGACACTTGATTCATTGTTTGAATGCCTTTACTCTTGTTTTACTTGACGATATAAGTGTACATATCTAGGTCGAAATCTCCAAATATGCGACAACTGAGTTTAGCTTTATGATTTATTCCCGGTATACATGACACGTTTTATTTACTTAAACAAACATCCAAAATCGCAGGTGGGCTGTGGCCCAGTGACATGGGTACACGAATGGGGTTTGGCCCAATAGGGGTTCAAGTATCTTTGAGGTAAAATGGGCTGTGGCCCATCAATCTTTGTTAGCAGCTCTTGCTACTAATCTTGTCAAAGGGTACACTTGCATTAGACTTTGTGGAAATGATTAACGCAGGAAAAGAAGAGGAAATGTAGTCAAGATATATTTGAGAGGTAGAGGGTTTTGAGTGAAATGCCATCATCTCGGAGTTAAAATCGGCGTCACGACTAATGTGCTCGAGACACATCTTGACTACCCGACTTGACTATAACATCACGAATGAGAACTAGGCCCAAAAAGGAGAACATTAAACTAGTTTCACATCAAGATGAACACCTATCTAAACCAAGATATCAAAATTTTTTGTGAAACTAAATTTCCTAGTTATTTGTTTACATGCTCGACTGATGGGTGCCATGGGTCTCGAAATGGGTTCACATTCGAGCCGAACAACTTAGCACCAAGGATAACGACAAATACATAACCGATTGTCACAAGGTAAACTTGTTACAAGATGCTTGACTTAACACTACTTACGTAAACTAAACCAAGTGCCACGTTCAAGATCAAATTTCCAGCTTCAATACAATGTTTACTGGTAGACTTTACAAATGTTTAACTTTCAAAATCTTTGGTTCATGCTTTTCGACATAAACAAATTTCAAACAAGACAACCATACTTTCATTACAGTATTGACAAATTCTTGATTATACAAGGCATAAATTTTACAAGGTAGAGTTAAGACAAAGGCTTACAAGCAGAGTGTGATGGTGTTGGAGTCGAGACCAATCATGTTAACTTTGTTGGAATTATATAACATGACTAATCATAAATATAAACAATAAACATCAAAGTAAGTGCGGAAGCGTATAGGAACATATAATGAATAATTAACTAACTAAAGAATAAAGTATGCGTACCTTACTTGATTCTAGCCGAACAAGAATCAAATCCACAAAACTAGCAATTGAGATGAACCCTAATTAGGGTTTATAGGATTATGTGAATTACCCCTTACCGTTTTGTAATTCAATCCAAGATACAATCAATAGTGTGATTGTACCACGTTCTTGTACACACGTACTATTAACGAATTAAAGTAAATGCTAGTTTAAATAAACACAAAACAAAACACGAAAGCCAAACAAGGATTTTTTTTCTTCGAAAAAAATAAACGGGTCAAACCCTTTATGACCATTGTCGATCATTAATGCAATGGAAAGAAAAGAATGATAATCATGCATGTATATGACATGCGTATTAAATTAGCATGCATTGCATGTATATTATATACTGGTAAATACCATCATGATGATTTACGATTGATATAATATTTAAGAAAGGGTTGTGTGTACAAGAGTTAAAAAAAAAAAAAAAAACAATCAACCCTTATCTTGTTTATATACTAGTAGAAACTTAGAGCCCAAGTTACATTAGGATTAGGAAACCCCAATCCATATAACCGGCCATACAAACCCAAAAAGGTTTCCGGATCCTTCTTGACGTCTAATTTTTACTTTAGTCATTTTCTTTTAATACTTAACGACCGTTAGTCCATTACATTTATTTACTTAACGTTCATTATGTGTTTTGTGTAATTAATAACTAAATATAACATTTTATATTTAATTATTAAACTTTAATTCTCATACGCAAAGTGTGCAATCCCGTGGTCTCGAGTTCGATCCTAACACACATCTATTAATTTATTGTCCATTAAACCAACAGCTCCCACTTGGACATATCTTAATAGAGTGATCACATCGGTTAGCGTCTAGCAACACTTCGATGCCTCTAGTACAACTCGAGCAAGGCTCCTGGAAAACCTTTTAATGATTTCTCATTATTATTATCCTTTTGTTTCTAATACCATGTTAAATAAATATATGGAATTAAGTCATTCTTTATTCAACCATTCTGTTTCTCGTTATTAGTGATTGAACAAGATTACCAAATCTACTGAACATATTCAGGGGAACTTTGGCATGGCCATGCAAACATCTTGTCAACCCTACGAGGGGCCCAGAAGTATTAAACTCCAAAATAAATTTGAAGGAACAAATTCTATCTTGACTACGAGAATAACCCACAAACTTTGCAACACTTCAGGAAACAACCCTTATGACTACCAGGTACGTATAGCGTTAAGTTGTTCCACAGAAGTGCACTACATTCATGACACTTATCTCGGTATCTCAAGTGAGGATAACTATTCATAATTTACTTATAACAATATCCACAAAGTAAATTATGTAGTTGGGATAAGTCCTATATTCAATTCATTGAATATCATCTGAAATTGGTATGCATTCTCATCAATATACTTTCAAGTATATTCTACCATATCTCTCATATTTGTCTTAGTTTAATGATACTCCAATATCATTAATTGACAACGGACGATTTAGAATAAATAAATTTACTCACGGATTAAACATGCAAATATAGGATACAATATATTATAAAATCAAACATACCAAGTATTTGATTTATTATAACAATTGTTTAACATCCCTTATCCAAATACCAAATAGATCAATGCATGAAAATTCCAGGTGATGAATTATGCCTCAAGTAATGACAATCATACTTGTTGACAATGCATAAATCAACCAACTTGATCTATAGTAATTTTGAGAATACTTATTTCAAGAATTCAATTAATGAAGTCCTTGTATGTGTGCATTCAACAATCCACATAATAATTCATAAAGTGTGTGACATCCTCTTTCATCAATTTATGACAATTTAAACTTTCAAACATTTTAAAGTTTAAAGTATTCTTATTCTTTTAATGTATAATGCAACTGTGCTTTTAGTAGCACTACTAGTTCACATGGCCATTAACAATGATGTAATCTTACCATGACTAGTATTGAGTGTCATCTCAATTAAACCAGCATCATTGTATACAAACAACAATATGCTCATAAAAACTCCGTAAACTTTAATATCTTATTGTGTAATGTTTGATGCTTTCCTAACTTTCAAGTTTAAAGCTGATGACAATTTGCACAACATTTGACATATTGTTCATCCATAGAATCTAGGAGCAATTCCAGGCTGAGGATGTAATTCTTTTAGAATATTCATTACACAAGTTATCTAATAACTTTTAGTTAGATATCAATGTTGTCAAATCACTTCTTATTTAAGAATGATACAACAATTTTAATACACAACATGATGTACATGATGAATCTACAGGTCAAACTTAGACTTCATTCATGTTCTATCTTGTCAAAAGATATTTATCCATTTCCCAAATGATATATCATGTTTAATTAGAATCATTTATTTTACTGCACATGTTTATTAATAATAAACATATATTCCAAGGTTATATGTTTTAATTTTTAAATCTTACAAGTGAAGTTTCATTCCAATCTAAGACTTAACATTTAGCTTACAAGGAATGTTACTTCCTATATGTTATACAACATATAAGATTTAAAACCTTAACATAATACTCCCACTAGCTTTCAGGAATACTTAAAATTTATCTTATTTCAATTATAAATCGAAACTAGGATTTAATAATTAAACATAAGAATAATTTCATAGATGCATGCATTTATCCATTCACGAATTATTGCACTTCGTACACTTCCAAAGATTATATGAATTCAAAAACCTTTCAATTACTTACCGTCCTCGCTCAAGTAATTTCTCAAGAAATAGTTTTGATATTTCATTGTCATATTTCATATTAATGAAAACAAGTATGACCATTATCATCTTTATATATTTAATGTGTCTTGAAAAAAATATTCAATCATAATCAATTGCTTAAGTATGATTAATAATCTTGTCATAAAACATGCATTAAATATGTGTACAACTTTTGTCCATATGATTTCTACATAGAAATTCAAACCACTAGGGTTTTCCATCTCTTTGAAGAAACTCATTTCCATTCTCTAGTCTAACTATTAAGATAAACCAACTTTCCAAAATTGATTATCTTTATGGACAGCATCTTTAACATTCATAGTATGAGTAATTTACCCAATTCAATATTTGGTAATCCATCATAATGATTATCAGGTTTACTATAATCCTGTAACTCATATTTCTCAGCATATAAGTCAAATACTTGAGATATCCTTGCAGATCTATGAATGAAAATTCCATCATCTTGAGGTCTATCATTTTCATGTCTAACCTCATTGTGACAACCCGTACTTTCAGGTCATTTCTCGACACAGTTCATGTCTCATTATTTCAACATTTATAGTAAACTTGGTTTACTTGTTTCAAATTCGCGTAACCTTGAAGGTTTAGCGGCGAATTCATGATCATGACATCACGTACATTTCATATGGACTATGATTAGTCTACATTTCATTGGCATCATGGGCATCTCATTAGTACACTCACGACATTTCATTTCACCTTCAACGCGTAATTTTTATATTTAATAATCTTTATCGCGTGAGTTATTAATTTGAATATTTAACCCGTTACTTTCAAAAATGATCCCGAGGTATTTTTAAACTTACATTTAGTTCATAAAAACTATATTTTTAGTTTTCATAGTGTTTCAAATTTATTTGGTACTTAAATCGTTAAGTTTAAATATTACGTTGCGTTTCTTAAAATTTACGATAATTATTTTATCACTCAAATTTCACAAGGAATGTATTTTTATAATTTTTATTATCTCATTACATTCTATTTTGACTTATTAAAAACTTACTTGTACCAAAAAGTTATAATTTTCAACACTTTACTTACATTTCTTACAAATTATATAAACTTTACACATTATATACAAGTTTATACAAGATTTAAAAAAAAAAAATATATAATTGAGAGACAACCCTCCCCAAAACCGGCCATAGGGGAGGGTGTGTTATAAATGTTGAGTATGTTTTCTTGATTTCATTAAATGATCCAATACACAAAAGTCTTACTTAACTTACTTCTACTCATTCATTTTCACTTCATTTTCTCAAAGTGTTAGAAGTAATAATTCTCTCTTTTTGGGGCTTCATAAAACCGGTCACAACATCAAGCTCACAAGGGATCAAAATTTTCAAGATCAAGTGTTATTTCAATCTAGTTCATATCCTTTTTATGGTTTTGAAATAAAAACCAAGGATATTTAAGTTAATCCTTGTTACTTACACCTCTTCACTTTCACTAGTAAGCATATTCTTATCATTTTCATGTTTCCTCTTCATTTTCATATGTTTCTTTTCATCTTTGGAGCTTATATGCAAGTTATGTGATTTATACCATTTATTTCATGATTTTAGAAGTTATATATACTTATGGTCATCCTATAATTACTCCCATGGTATTCTTTGGTCTTGATGGTGATTAGGAACCCATGACACCCTAAGAAGGTGTATGGTAGGATTAGATTAGCTTTGGAGTTGATTTGAAGGGATTAGAATAGGTTTGTCCGAGAAAAACTATTTTCGATAAGTATATTTTGTGTTCTGTCCTTGTTTTGCTTTTCTGGAAAATCCGACAGTTGGTACTAAACTTTGGCCTTGATTTTTAGAAAATATACTTTAAAACGAATCCGTGGCCGCTTGAACGGATAAAAACGGACTTATAACGAAAAAGTTATGGATTTTACAAGTTTGACGACGGAAAATATTATTTTCAGAAATTTCAGCAACATGTTTTTATTTGGTCCGAGTCAAAAATGAGCCTTAAGCTTCTCAAATTATTTCGACTTGTCAAAAATATATTAGTTTACTTTGATACGAAGCTAAGGACGTATAAAACGTAGAAAACGGATTTGAAACGACAAAGATATGCACTTTTTCATAAACTTGCCGTAACTAATTTTCTGCACTCAATTAGCCAAAACCACCATCTTTAACCCTTAATATCTTTATGATCGAGACCTTTTGGACGAAAACTCCTGAACTGAAACTTTTAGATATCGATACAAACTTTCCAAAACCGTCGAGTTCGTTCTCTAACGATCGACGTACACCATTTTACGACTAGTTTTCCAAAGCCATTTTTGTTAATTTCATAAAAATTCCGACGACATTGTTTTGCGACGAAAAGTGGTAATTTCTCTAAAAATCATTATAAAACCATTGTAGGATGACATTTTGACGTAAAAACATGTAAAGTGATTTTTGATTGGTCAAGACGTCAAAAGAGTATTTTTTTCGACGATGTGTAATATTTTCAAAACTCGTAAATGGTATAAATAACATACGGAATGCATGCATAACATTACATTGCAATTCATGACATATCATATCATTGATAATAGGTCCCGGTTAACGCATTACATTATACCTCGGTGTACTCACTTTTGCCATTATTCCAGTTTACCAAGTGAGTTCCATAGCCCCACTTTTCTTGTTTTAATGCTTTCATAACTGTTTTGGGGGAGATACATGCTCGACTATTTTTATTACATTCATGACTATTTGCAAATCATATGTTTAGCCGAACTGAATGCTTAGTCATGCGTAGTAACATTATTGCCATACTTAGAATTTCTATATCATATATTCATTGGTCTAACGGTCTTGGTATATTCATTGAACTAACGGTCTTGGTATATTCATTGGTCTAACGGTCTTGGTATATTCATTGGTCTAACGGTCTTGGTATACGATTATGGACTAACGGTCTTGGAACGATTTGAACATACACTATATACATTTCGGCAATGGGTTGTGAACACACAGGTTGCAAGTTTTGTATGGGCGGGACTTGGAACTGAGTGGATTTACAATGCCTTTGCTGCATAAACGATTTCGATACATTGAGTCATGCACTATTTTGTGAATTCATTTGACGATCTCTGTTTGAACATAAACTATGCATATTCTGGCAGTGGGTTGTGAACACACAGGTTGCAAGTTTTGTATGGGCGGGACTTGGAACTGAGTGGATTTACAATGCCTTTGCTACATAATCGAGTTTGATAGTCTTTACATTTCAACGATTTACAATGCCTTTGCTGCATAAACGATTTCGAAAGGCTTTACATTTCAAAACAAACTCTATGAACTCACTCAACCTTTGTGTTGACACTTTTAGCATGTTTTATCTCAGGTATCTAAGGCATACACTTCATGGCATGCATTTGGACACATCATGGAGTCGTGGTGACGACGCGTCTCACTTGGGTTTTACGCACTTTAAAACATCGTTTGAATTGTAACAAACTTATTTCCGCACAAGTTGATTTTCATTTGGGACCTACTTTGTAAACTCTGATTGTTTTATTAAATCAAACGATGTATTTTCCAAACGACACTTTAGGTCGTTCAATATAACTGTGATTGTGATGCTATGACAGTCAATCCCCAGGAATTCCATTCCGCTGCAAAACAGGTAATTTGGGGTGTGACAGATTGGCATCAGAGCTTCGGTTATAGAGAACTAGGTTGCATCATTGACCCTAGACTATAACTACATTATCATAGCATCTCATCATTTCATCATAAGTGCATGTTCACTTTGCATGCGATTTATACGTACATTTTTCGAGTTATTCACTTTCATTTCACATCGATTGTCACATGGATGCCCTTAAATACCCATCCCATTATCCTTCCCCATACTCTAACGTGGAGAATTCCTTGTCATTCCCTATCACAGTTTTTATATCAGCTGATTCATCATCGATAACGACGAATGCCGAGATAAACCCTTAAGTAGGGCAAAGTCACTCTTACTCCTTTGTTTCACCACTAACATGTCGAGTTACACTTTATTCACACACTAAGTCTCTAAACCATCATACATTGAAGCACTTACAACACCTCATAACCCATCTATTCGGAACCCGTCGATCATTTTTGAAACATAACCTCAAACTTATCATCTCTTATCACATTTCTTTGGAATGTTTATTATTAACATCGGATTTTGCTACGTCTCACACTTCCTCTTGTTTTGAAGAAGATATGGCGCCGAAGAAAGCCACACCGGAAATGACCCAAGCAGCAATTCAAAAGTTGGTGAATGATAGCATTGCTGATGCTTTAAGGATTGAAAGGGAAACGGTGACTGCTGCTGTTGCCGAGGCCACGGCTGCTGCTGAAGCCGCAAAACTTGCTGCTGCTGCTGCAGTAAATGTAAGAGGGTCCGGGGTTAAAAGCTGTTCGTATAAGGATTTCAAGAGTGGAGATCCCACCAAGTTTAAAGGGACTGAAGGAGCCACTGCCATGGTTAGATGGTTCGAGAAATTGGAGTCCGTGTTTTTGTTATGTAATTGGCCCGGATGATAGTAAGGTCAAGTTTGCTACAAGTACACTACTCGATGGAGCATTGTCGTGGTGGAACTCATATGCTCAACCGATGGGAATAGAGAATGCTTTCAAGCTTACTTGGGAGCAATTCAAGGGTTTGGTAACTAAGAAGTTTTGTCCTCGTACAGAAGTGAAAAAGTTGGAGACAGAATTCTATGAGTTGGTAACTATTGGGTATGACATTGACACTTACATTCAAGATTTCAAGAGATTGGCGCGTGTTATGCCCATCTATGGTTTCGGATAACGAGAAGTTACTAGAGGCTTTTATCGGGGGACTTCCCGAGGTTATTCAAGGAGATGTGACTTCTTCTGACCCGCAAACGATTGAGGAGGCTATTCGATTGACTCAAAAGCTCATGGCCCAGGTAGTGAAGAGAGGCAAGTACACCAACACCAACCAAAACAACAACAACCCCAACAACTGCATCAACTACCACAATAACCAAAACAACAACTGCAACGACGATAACCAAATTAACCACAACAAAAGAAAATGGGAAGACGACCAAGGAGATTATAACAACAACAACCAAAACCGCAACACTAACCATCATCAACAACAGAAAAGAGGGCAAGAAACTGCACTGGTATATGTTGCTGCACCAATGAGAGGTAGAGGGTATGCTGGAACACACCCACTATGTAATCGATGTAAGTATCATCACACGGGTCTTTGTCCTGCTAAGTGCTACAAGTGTCAACAACCTGGACACCTTGCCAGGAATTGTAGAGGCAAGGCCATGGTTACATGTTACAGATGCGGGGAGCAAGGACACTATCGAAATCAATGTCCTCAAAACCAAGGTCAACAAGACGAAGGTGCTCATGGGAATATATATATGTTAGAAGGAGGAGGAGGAGCTCGTCAAGGTATCAACGACGCGGAAGACTGAAGAAGTTCGGAAACTAACAGTCTTATTTCTCCTTATGTACTATGTCGTACCAAGTTTATGTCTAATCATCGTATCCGAAACTTTATAACTTAAAGATGTACTACTTTTGCTAACCACTCGTTGTAACATATTCTCATCTATCGTACTTTATTTTCTTTCCGATTTGTTATCATTTACGAGGATTTCAATTCTTTTTACTTTAACTATCATTCTAACGACACTTCTCCATGTCTTCTCTCCTCGATGTTCATCACAATTTTAACATCAGTTGACTCAACACCAAACATCATATGAGTCGATTAGTCCAAGCAGTGCATAGTTACTCCTAAATTATACATAGCCTGATCACCTATGTCTAATTCAGGAAGAATCATGCAATGAAGGGAGTAGTAGGCTTATATGTGCAAGCAATTCCATAATCGAGCCAAATTTTCAAAAGATTTTCTTCAAACCACTTGTTTCCAGTTTGATCCGCGTGACAGTTCTTGTTTGATGAGTTGCAAAGATCGAGCTAGAGACAAGTTGTTACCTAAACCGATTTAGCCTAATCGTATGACAGTTCTTGTTTGATGAGTTGTGGGATTAAGTAAAAATCGGTTACCCAAAAGTCTTTTGAGGGTTTTGCTCGGGAATGGGAAAGTTTGCCACATCAAACCCTAAACCCGTTAGACCTAACAACGATTGAATTCAGGGACTGAATTCCTTTTGGATGGGCGAATGTGACAACCCGTACTTTCAGGTCATTTCTCGACACAGTTCATGTCTCATTATTTCAACATTTATAGTAAACTTGGTTTACTTGTTTCAAATTCGCGTAACCTTGAAGGTTTAGCGGCGAATTCATGATCATAACATCACGTACATTTCATATGGACTATGATTAGTCTACATTTCATTGGCATCATGGGCATCTCATTAGTACACTCACGACATTTCATTTCACCTTCAACGCGTAATTTTTATTTAATAAACTTTATCGCGTGAGTTATTATTTGAATATTTAACCCGTTACTTTCAAAAATGATCCCGAGGTATTTTTAAACTTACATTTAGTTCATAAAAACTATATTCTTAGTTTTCATAGTGTTTCAAATTTATTTGGTACTTAAATCGTTAAAGTTTAAATATTACGTTGCGTTTCTTAAAATTTTACGATAATTTTTATATCACTCAATTTTTACAAGGAATGTATTTTTATAATTTTTATTATCTCATTACATTCTATTTTGACTTATTAAAAACTTACTTGTACCAAAAAGTTATAATTTTCAACACTTTACTTACATTTCTTACAAATTATATAAACTTTACACATTATATACAAGTTTATACAAGATTTAAAAAAAAAAATATATATTTGAGAGACAACCCTCCCCAAAACCGGCCATAGGGGAGGGTGTGTTATAAATGTTGAGTATGTTTTCTTGATTTCATTAAATGATCCAATACACAAAAGTCTTACTTAACTTACTTCTACTCATTCATTTTCATCCTTTTCTCAAAGTGTTAGAAGTAATAATTCTCTCTTTTTGGGGCTTCATAAAACCGGTCACAACATCAAGCTCACAAGGGATCAAAATTTTCAAGATCAAGTGTTATTTCAATCTAGTTCATATCCTTTTATGGTTTTGAAATAAAAACCAAGGATATTTAAGTTAATCCTTGTTACTTACACCTCTTCACTTTCACTAGTAAGCATATTCTTATCATTTTCATGTTTCCTCTTCATTTTCATATGTTTCTTTTCATCTTTGGAGCTTATATGCAAGTTATGTGATTTATACCATTTATTTCATGATTTTAGAAGTTATATATACTTATGGTCATCCTATAATTACTCCATGGTATTCTTTGGTCTTGATGGTGATTAGGAACCCATGACACCCTAAGAAGGTGTATGGTAGGATTAGATTAGCTTTGGAGTTGATTTGAAGGGATTAGAATAGGTTTTGTCCGAGAAAAACTATTTTCGATAAGTATATTTTGTGTTCTGTCCTTGTTTTGCTTTTCTGGAAAATCCGACAGTTGGTACTAAACTTTGGCCTTGATTTTTAGAAAATATACTTTAAAACGAATCCGTGGCCGCTTGAACGGATAAAAACGGACTTATAACGAAAAAGTTATGGATTTTACAAGTTTGACGACGGAAAATATTATTTTCAGAAATTTCAGCAACATGTTTTTATTTGGTCCGAGTCAAAAATGAGCCTTAAGCTTCTCAAATTATTTCGACTTGTCAAAAATATATTAGTATACTTTGATACGAAGCTAAGGACCTATAAAACGTAGAAAACGGATTTGAAACGACAAAGATATGCACTTTTTCATAAACTTGCCGTAACTAATTTTCTGCACTCAATTAGCCAAAACCACCATCTTTAACCCTTAATATCTTTATGATCGAGACCTTTTGGACGAAAACTCCTGAACTGAAACCTTTAGATATCGATACAAACTTTCCAAAACCGTCGAGTTCGTTCTCTAACGATCGACGTACACCATTTTACGACTAGTTTTCCAAAGCCATTTTTGTTAATTTCATAAAAATTCCGACGACATTTTTTTGCGACGAAAAGTGGTAATTTCTCTAAAAATCATTATAAAACCATTGTAGGATGACATTTTGACGTTAAAACATGTAAAGTGATTTTTGATTGGTCAAGACGTCAAAAGAGTATTTTTTCGACGATGTGTAATATTTTCAAAACTCGTAAATGGTATAAATAACATACGGAATGCATGCATAACATTACATTGCAATTCATGACATATCATATCATTGATAATAGGTCCGGTTAACGCATTACATTATACCTCGGTGTACTCACTTTTGCCATTATTCCAGTTTACCAAGTGAGTTCCATAACCCCACTTTTCTTGTTTTAATGCTTCATAACTTTTGTTTTGGGGAGATACATGCTCGACTATTTTTATTACATTCATGACTATTTGCAAATCATATGTTTAGCCGAACTGAATGCTTAGTCATGCGTAGTAACATTATTGCCATACTTAGAATTTCTATATCATATATTCATTGGTCTAACGGTCTTGGTATATTCATTGAACTAACGGTCTTGGTATATTCATTGGTCTAACGGTCTTGGTATATTCATTGGTCTAACGGTCTTGGTATACGATTATGGACTAACGGTCTTGGAACGATTTGAACATACACTATATACATTTCGGCAATGGGTTGTGAACACACAGGTTGCAAGTTTTGTATGGGCGGGACTTGGAACTGAGTGGATTTACAATACCTTTGCTGCATAAAACGTTTCGATACATTGAGTCATGCACTATTTTGTGAATTCATTTGACGATCTCTGTTTGAACATAAACTATGCATATTCTGGCAGTGGGTTGTGAACACACAGGTTGCAAGTTTTGTATGGGCGGGACTTGGAACTGAGTGGATTTACAATGCCTTTGCTACATAATCGAGTTTGATAGTCTTTACATTTCAACGATTTACAATGCCTTTGCTGCATAAACGATTTCGAAAGGCTTTACATTTCAAAACAAACTCTATGAACTCACTCAACCTTTGTGTTGACACTTTTAGCATGTTTTATCTCAGGTATCTAAGGCATACACTTCATGGCATGCATTTGGACACCTCATGGAGTCGTGGTGACGACGCGTCTCACTTGGGTTTTACGCACTTTAAAACATCGTTTGAATTGTAACAAACTTATTTCCGCACAAGTTGATTTTCATTTGGTACCTACTTTGTAAACTTGATTGTTTTATTAAATCAAACGATGTATTTTCCAAACGACACTTTAGGTCGTTCAATATAACTGTGATTGTGATGCTATGACAGTCAATCCCCAGGAATTCCATTCCGCTGCAAAACAGGTAATTTGGGGGTGTGACACTCATCATGATATATACTAGTGTGTTTTAGAAGATTATGTATCTTGTAATTTTATCTTTAAAAAAAAAAACTTCCCACTTGCTTTTTGTAATATATAGACTATCTATATATACTTAGCAGTTAGAGCAAAACTACATTGTTCACTTTTTGGGACATTACAAATACACATTGATAATTCATGACTTTACTTTGTTAATAACCTATTCATAAATAGTTTAACAAATTCAGAATCTTCAATTTTAAAACTTAATGTGATTCATCACATTCCATAATAAAATGGTGTTTTATTAATCTTCTAGGTTGGAGTCATATTGAGTATATTCAATCCATACTCAATTTCTAACCTTGTTACTTTTAAGAAAGAAGTTATGGTTATCTTGAATCAAACAAATCAAATATATTTTGATTCTCCTAACTGAACATACCATCAACTTGTGGTATTCATTAGAATTAATATTGTAAGACAATCTAACAATATATAAGATAAACATATTCCTTTTGGCTTACCTATTTACCAACTAAGTCAACTTAATGGTATAATAGACTTTCCAAGCCAATTACATGCTTTATAACACAAGTACTTTTTGACCAAGTCACTTCATATCTATGTCTCATCAAGGAACATAAACTGTTATAATCCCATTATACGTTATAAATCATTGATACACTCAATGACTTCTTGTATATGTCTTAATTAAAAAACATAACAAGTTAACGTCTTACTTTATTATATGTCTTAAAAGACTTTATGTTTATGTCTTTACCATGAATCATAAACATGTTTAACTAAAGTAATTATGAACACAACTCTTGGTTTCAATTAAAATTTCAAGTTAATTTATTTTACTTCACAATAATGTAGGACTACATTATTTTTCATTTATGTCATTCCAAAATACATAAATAAACAAATTGAAGTAGTATTAGATTACTTCATTTATTTATGTCATTCTAATAATACATAAATATTTAATTTGAAGTAGTCTTATATCTATCATCTTGACACATATTCTAAATACTTGTCTAATTAAGAAACTGCAAATATGTCCATGCAAGGTCTGACTTCACATAGAGATTTACTTTATTGTTGCAATCTCGCCAAGTTCTCACATGACGTAAATTGCAACACCAAGTGTTTCTTAAATTAGATATGTACAAGTTATATTAGAATGTTAGTCTCTTACCTTGCAGTCAAGAGAATCCTTTAAATCATAAACCTATATGTTGTACCTTGCACACAATATAGATTTCTCCCACTTGTGCATGGAACAACATCATGTAGCAGATAAACAACACGACATATGTTTGTTTATGTGACTAATATGATTGTGTCATTGATATTAGCATAACTAGTAGATGTAGAACCACTTCCTTGTCTAATAAGGAAACGTACATGACTATCCTTGAAAACATAAGTGTCTACAAGTGGAAAGTAATTATCTTAAGACATTCTAGAGATAATCTGGTTACTACCAAGATGACAAAGCTTTGTAACTCCCACGAATAAGAGATCATTACATTAATTCCTTATTCAGTAATAAGAACAAAATACTCCCACTGGATTTGACAACATTGCAAGTATTTCATTAACCAATGAAAGAAAATAGTGTTCTATTTACTTCCCTACACTTTTGATAAAGTCCATACATAACAATTACTTATGTACTAAAAGAGTGTATTCTACTACGTAGATGATGAATTTATCCATCAATGCTATTAAATTGAAAAATTGGGCATGCAATTTCTTTCTTAATAGTTCTACTATTCTAACAATTGTAAGTAGCACTTTTAAATGGTCAAAACAAAACAACTAGATAAAATATGCTAGTTTGTATTTTACCAATTATACAGTAATTAGTCTAGCTTCTAATTAATAAAACTCAGAACATATGCAATTTTCTTAACTATTAAAATATGCTTACGAGTTATGTATTTAGAATTTAGACAATTCTAATTGTCCTATCATACCTTTCTTCATTCATGAAAAGGAATAGGATTGAATCTCACTCTTTCTTATATAAAGAGGATTAGGTTTATCCTTTTAGCAAAGTTGACTCTACCAAAAAACCCTTACAGGTGTAGATCAATTTACCAATAGGAATAACCTCGTTTACGGTTTAATATTGCATTAATACATTTAAAGAATTAGCAAAATTCAATTTTAGTATTTTCAATAATTAAACTTTTCAAGAAAATAAAATACCCAAGGTAATATTCATATAACCATAGAATTTTCTCAAAAAACTAGGATCCAAATTATCGTAGTTCCATTACATCAGTTGATCTGCTAGTAACGAAAGCACATAATAGGGTAATCTGTCGAACAATAATTGGCAAACAATTTCCAATTCCTAGATCATTATTGGATTTATATTTTCCAACGCTATTGCAAATATAAACATGTTTCATCCCATCTTATGCCATTGAGTCCAAGTCTCACTTCCTACTCAACTTAAGTGTCTAACTTAAAGAACTGCAAATATGTCCATGTAAGGTCTCACTTTACATAGAGATTTACCTCTCCATCACAATCTAGCCAAGTACTCTCATGACATAAATTGCAACTTCAAGTGTTCCTTTTAATTAGATGGCATATAACTTAATTTAAAAAGGGTAGTAGTTTTGATTTTATATGGTCAAATCAAAGATGTACAAAGATGTCATGCATTCATCTTGTAGCATAATTTTAATAAAAAACTTTTTATTACCAATTCATAAAGATCAAATTATCAAAGTTTTGATTGAGGTATTGGGTTCACCAATCAAGGAATTTAGTGTTAATTATCATCCATTATACCGTACTTTTGCATAAGTGTAAACACTTAGTGTTTCGGGTAATTACCACCGAAGTGGCGCATGGAATTAAAACTAATTCGCCCTTAAGATGAGCTTGTACATTATATGGCTTACTATGTAGCTCCATTCGAACTTAAGAGCGGAGAGGACCGGTAAGCGCAAAAGCATAACCTTAGACATCCATTCAGTGTGACTGTGCGCACTTCTTAAATAACCCCTTTATAGTTCATTCGAATGGGTGAGCCGTTCAGTCATTGTACCAAAGTCACCAATCAATTAAACTATTGAAAACTTAACTCTTCCAAAACAAATCAAATTTCACCATTGTTTAGTCCGTATTATTTTTCTATTCAAAATTACCCTTTGCTTAAAACTGTCGCACATAATAAACAAACAAGTAATACCAATAAAAAATAAACTACTAAAAAACAATGCGCACATAATAAACAATTTATACGTGTAAACAAGTAGCCACATGCAACTTATTCAATAAAACCTATTAATAATCAATGTCTAGGTTAAATTAATGTATATATTAATTAGGGCTTTCACTTCAGCGATAGAAAGTCAGCCACATACATCGATGAATCGATTGCGTAAACCCATAATTAATGATATACCAAATTGCACATAGTTGATTCATTAATGTATATAATTGGAGTTTTCCCCAATTCAAGATTTATCATAAATATACATGTGTATAAAACTTAACAATTAATATCGCATAACCAATCTTAACAATTAAATATTCAAAGCAACTTATCCATGACTAACATGCATGTATAATCATGGATACATCATAACAATTATACAAATAGTCACAAGATCGCATACAATTCCATGTCACATAACACTTTATTCATGAATTTATCACGTAACAAATATATTAAATCTAGGTTTCGATATAGATAACATAACAATTAATATAAACCCTAAAAAAAAATTTAAGAAAATCGATTAAAAAAAATTTAGGGTTTCCACCCATAAAAAATTTTCGATCCATTATAGATTTTTAAATCCAAATTAGGGCAAAAGCCCTAACCCTAAAATTAGGGTTTATATAATCATAACCAAAACCCTAGAATAAATCATATCAAACACAATACAATATCCGTTTTTTACGTGTTTAGTAATTAATTACTCATTAAAACCAATGACTCGTGATGCCACTGTTGGAATTATATAACATGACTAATCATAAATATAAACAATAAACATCAAAGTAAGTGCGGAAGCGTATAGGAACATATAATGAATAATTAACTAACTAAAGAATAAAGTATGCGTACCTTACTTGATTCTAGCCGAACAAGAATCAAATCCACAAAACTAGCAATTGAGATGAACCCTAATTAGGGTTTATAGGATTATGTGAATTACCCCTTACCGTTTTGTAATTCAATCCAAGATACAATCAATAGTGTGATTGTACCACGTTCTTGTACACACGTACTATTAACGAATTAAAGTAAATGCTAGTTTAAATAAACACAAAACAAAACACGAAAGCCAAACAAGGTTTTTTTTGCTTCAAAAAAAATAAACGGGTCGAACCCTTTATGACCACTGTCGATCATCAATGCAATGGAAAGAAAAGAATGATCATCATGCATGCATATGACATGCGTATTAAATTAGCATGCATTGCATGTATATTATATACTGGTAAATACCATCATGATGATTTACGATTGATATAATATTTAAGAAAGGGTTTGTGTACAAGAGTAAAAAAAAACAAAAAAACCAATCAACCCTTATCTTGTTTATATACTAGTAGAAACTTAGAGCCCAAGTTACATTAGGATTAGGAAACCCCAATCCATATAACCGGCCATACAAACCCAAAAAAGTTTCCGGATCCTTCTTAAAATCTAATTTTTACTTTAGTCATTTTCTTTTAATACTTAACGACCGTTAGTCCATTACATTTATTTACTTAACGTTCATTATGTGTTTTGTGTAATTAATAACTAAATATAACATTTTATATTTAATTATTAAACTTTAATTCTCATACGCAAAGTGTGCAATCCCGTGGTCTCGAGTTCGATCCTAACACACATCTATTAATTTATTGTCCATTAAACCAACAAACTTAACACGATAGAATCAAGGAAACGACAAGACTATACAATAGTTGAGTACTACTCAACCCGGTTCTTATCTCGACAGTAAACCAAACCAACATAATGCCAACGACATACTTAGATTCCGGAGTGACATAGTTGTTTATCAAAACACAAGTATTATAACATCAAGAGTACCTAGTTACATAGTCAAATTACCAAGTTTTTATAAGACTTAACCCTCATTTTCTTGGCTCATTTACCTCGACAGAAAATCATTTTAACAAGTGAGTGACCAAATCAATTTTCAAAGTGACAAGTTTATAATCATATCGCAAAGTTGTACATTCATAACTTACAAACTCAAATAAAAACAAGACATCCCCATTCAACACTTCATTACCAAAGTTTATATTACAACGAAACTACGAGGAAGAGAAAGACCATGAACCTTATCAAGAGTGAGATGTGAAACGTTGATGAAAGCCAAGTCGAGGGACCCCACACAAATCAAACCCTTTTACCGATTCCGAGCAAACCCAACAACTTCTCGATAACCTTGAGAATATCACTCTTGTGGTGTGTTTGAGATTTGATTTGTGGGTGTCCTTGGTCATTCAAGTTGCTTAAGAAGAGATTAAGAGGGGAGTCTTTGACCACCTCTTTTCATCTTGAAACTTTGTTTGAAGCCAAAAATAGCTTACTTCCAAAACCCAACGAATCTTGGACATAAGAGATAGATTGGTGGAAAGATTTGCTTCTCTCTTGTGATTTACTTTGATCTTCCTTGGATTCCTTCGAAGGTAGCGGCGCATCAAGAGAGATTTGGGAAGAAAAAATTTACATGGATTTGGGTATGAGAGAGATGGATATGTTGGATGAATGTGTTGGTTTATCTCTTTTTAGAGAGATTCGGCCTAGGTGGGATAGCAAGGCTAGGGGAGGAAGAAGAATATCTTGATATCTCTTCCCTGGTTTTGTGTTTGCTTTTGTCGTGAGTGAGAGGAGAGGACAAAGAGTTATCTTCACAAATTTAATAAATGTTTTCTTTTATAACATTTGTATATGTATATATGTATTATTATTCACATGGTGTTACTTGTGAAAATGCATGTATATACATTATACTTTGGCATCAATTGTATTTGAGTTTCATACAAGTTATTGTTTAAGTGATAGTATGTTCATTATTTTTGTGTCCCGCGAAATTGTATTGTGACCAAAGTATCATTGTTTGACAACTTTTTATCCGTGGTATTTTATTGTTACGTGTCTGAAATATTTTATCTTTGTAATATTCCAAGTCGCGGACATTGGTTAATTGTTTTAGCGAGTCCTTATCATAGTGTCGGTACGCGTGCAGTGTCGGTCACTGGGGAAAACGAGATAACCTCTCGTCTTACAATTTAAATCATAAGACAAAATAAAATATTCATAAAATGATATGAATGCAAGAGTGGTGAAATCTTTATTGTATGCGAGTTATCTACTCAATTGATTAGGCAAAGCTTATGCATGCTTCATGACTCATGCTTAGTAATAATAAATTACTAATTAACAGTTAAATTTTAGTGAAAATTTACCGTGTGTCACATCCTCCCCGCCTTGGAAGAGAAAACCGTCCTCGGTTTTCAGTTAGGATTACTTGGTGAAGTAGAGAAAAGGTGTGGGTATTTGCGCTTGAATTGGTCTTCACGCTCCCACGTGTATTCTGGACCTCTTTGAGAGTTCCAACGGACTTTGACGATCGGGATGCGGCTTTGCTTAAGCCGTTTGATTTCTCTATCCATAATTTCAATGGGTTCCTCGACAAAATTCAATCTTTCGTCAACTTGGATTTCTTCCAAAGGAATGGCAAGAGTTTCGTCGGAAAGGCATTTCTTTAAGTTGCACACGTGAAACACGTTGTGTACAGAGCTGAGTTCTTGTGGCAATTCGAGTCGGTATGCTACCGGTCCGATTCTCGCGAGAATTTTGAATGGTCCAATGTATCGAGGATTTAACTTTCCACGTTTTCCGAAACGGATTACGCCCTTCCATGGCGCAACTTTGAGCATAACTTTATCTCCCACTTGGAACTCAAGTGGTTTCCTCCTTTTATCCGCGTAACTCTTTTGACGATCTCGAGCTGCTTGCAGTCGGTTTTTGATTTGTACAATCTTCTCAGTAGTTTCTTGGATTAACTCCGGACCAGTAAGTTGACTTTCTCCAACTTCGGCCCAGCACACAGGTGATCTACATTTCCGACCATAGAGTGCTTCATATGGTGCGGCTTTGATACTTGTGTGATAGCTGTTATTGTAAGAAAATTCAGCTAGGGGCAAGTGCTTATCCCAGCCATTTCCAAAGTCTATCACACATGCTCTTAGCATATCCTCCAGTGTTTGGATTGTTCTCTCGCTCTGTCCATCAGTTTGAGGATGGTAAGCGGTGCTCATGTCGAGGTTAGACCCTAAAGCATCTTGAAGTGATTTCCAGAAGTTTGAGGTGAAACGGCTATCTCTGTCTGAAATGATGGAAATTGGTACACCATGGCGTGCGATGATTTCCTTCAGGTATAGTTGTGCAAGTTTTTCCATTCCATCACTTTCTTTTATCGGTAGGAAATGTGCGACTTGGAGACGGTCAACTATTACCCAAATAGTGTCGTAGCCTTTAGAGGTTTTAGGTAACTTAGTGATAAAGTCCATCGTTATACGTTCCCATTTCCACTCGGGGATTTCGGGCTGTACTAGTAGGCCTGAGGGTCTCTGATGTTCAGCTTTAACCTTTGAACATGTTAAACACCGGCTGACATATGTTGCAATGTCGGCTTTCATGTTTGGCCACCAGTACAATTTCTTCAAATCAAGGTACATTTTGTCGGATCCTGGGTGGATGGAGTATTTAGACTTGTGGGATTCATGCATAATAATGTCGTGAATTCCTCCGTAGAGTGGTATCCAACTTCGCTCTTTGAAACACAAAGTTCCATCCGACCTTTTCACGAATCCATTTTCACTTTCTGGCATTCCGTAAAGGTTCTCATTCGGACGATTTTCCTCCTTGAGTGCTCCCAATTGAGCCTCAAGAATTTTGGTTGGGAGAGGTGAACTAATTGTCATACCCAAGGATCTTACTCTAAGAGGTTGTGGTCGCTCTTTCCTACTGAGAGCATCAGCTACTACATTCGCTTTACCCGAATGGTAACGAATCTCGCAGTCATAATCACTGAGTAATTCCAACCATCGGCGCTGTCTCATGTTCAGTTCTTTCTGATCCAAAATGTGTTGTAGACTTTTGTGATCGGTGTATACGACACACTTTGTGCCATACAAGTAGTGTCTCCAAATTCTGAGTGCGAACACAACTGATCCTAACTCCAGGTCGTGCGTTGTGTAGTTTTTCTCATGAGTTTTCAACTGCGAGAGGAGTATGCTATCACTTCTCTCTTTGCATTAATACTGCTCGAGCCCCTATGTGAAGCGTCGCAATAAACAACAAAGTCTTCACTACCCTCAGGTAAGGCCAAGATAGGTGCACTACACAACTTTTCTTTAAGGAGTTGAAAAGCTTCTTCTTCTTTTTCTCCCCAGTCAAACTTGGCGTTTTTCTGGGTTAGCTTGGTTAGAGATTTGGCAATCTTTGAGAAACCTTCAATAAATCTTCTGTAGTATCCAGCAAGTCCTAAGAATTGGCGTATTTCAGTAGGAGTTGTGGGTGTCGCCCAATCCTTTATTGACTTGATCTTAGCGGGATCTACATGAATACCTGACGTCGATTACATGACCTAGAAAGTGTACAATAGATATCCAAAATTCACACTTCGAGAACTTTGCATACAGTTCTTCCTTCTTCAATAATTCCAAGATCAGTCTAAGATGCTCTTCGTGTTCTTTCACACTCTTGGAATAAATTAGGATATCGTCAATGAATACAATCACAAATTTATCCAAGTAGGGTTTACACACTCAGTTCATGAGGTCCATGAACACAGCTGGTGCGTTGGTTAACCCAAAAGGCATGACTTGGAATTCGTAATGTCCATAACGGGTTCTGAAGGCGGTTTTGGGAATATCTTCTTCCCGAACTCTTAGTTGATGGTATCCGGACCTTAAGTCGATTTTTGAATAAACACTTGAACCTTGAAGTTGATCGAATAAGTCATCGATTCTCGGTAGTGGGTAGCGGTTCTTAATGGTTAGTTTATTCAATTCACGATAGTCAATGCACATTCTGAAAGTTCCGTCCTTCTTTTTGACGAATAAGACCGGTGCTCCCCATGGTGATGAGCTTGGTCTAATGAATCCTTTTTCCGCAAGTTCTGACAACTGGTTTGACAACTCCTGGAGTTCCGTTGGGGCTAATCGATAAGGTGCTCTTGCCACTGGCGCGGCACCAGGCACTAAATCGATCTGAAATTCAACCTGTCGGGTCGGCGGGAGTCCTGGCAAGTCTTCGGGAAAGACTTCAGGGAATTCTCTTACTATCGGCACGTCCTCCAGACGTTTTTCTTCCCCTTCTTTTTCGTCCCTTCCGGTGACTTGTGCTAGGAAGATATGACATCCTTCCTCGATACACCTTAACACCTTGGTACAAGAAATGACATGCAGTCTTGAAGCGTTTCTCCTGTCACTTCCGTCTCCTTCTATTGTTAGGACTTCATCTCCATAGGGTATTCGAACGAGCTTCTCGTCACAAATGATGGCAGCATGATATTTTGCTAACCAATCCATTCCGACAATGACATCGAAACTACCCAATGCTACTGGTATCAAGTCGATATTGAATGGGTGGTTTAACAGGTTAAGGGTGCAACCTCTTATGATGGTATCTACCCTTTCTATGTTACCGTTAGCTAGTTCCACGTTGTATGCATTTCCTAATGCAGTTGGAGCAATATCGAGTAGTGGACTAAATGTATTAGAAACAAAACTCCTATCGGCTCCCGTATCAAACAGTATGGATGCATAACGGTTATTTATAAGGAACGTACCCGTCACAACATTCGGGTCTTCCTGAGCTTCCACTTTGGTTACAGCATAGACTCTCCCACGAGCTCCTTCTCCATTTCCCGGATTACTCGTTTGTCCAACATTTCCCTGAATCCTGCCATTCCCATGGCTTCCTGGATTTCCTCGGTTTCCTTGATTTCCTCCATGGCCTTGGTTTCTGGTCTTTCGGCATTCATTCTTATAATGCCCTTTTTCACCACAACCAAAGCAAGTTATATTAGCTTTTGGGTCCTGAGCTGGAGCTGTTTGAACTGTCGCCAATGATTTGGACCTGCAGTTCCTGGTTAAGTGTCCGATTTTCTGACAGTTACGGCACTTGACTGTACATTGTCCCTTGTGATGCAGTGTGCATCGATTACACAATGGTGCAGTCCCTGAGTACGGTTTCCTTTCCCCAATACCCGCTGCATAAGCTCTAGCAACATTTTGCCTCTTGCTTTGATTGTTGCTGTTGTTTCTACTGTTGTTGCCACGGTATTCATTGTTGTTGTAGCCTTGAGAATGGTCGTCCCATTTCCTCTTATTGTCAACCACTTTGTCCATGGAATCCTCAATCACTTGGTCCATGAGTTTGTTGGCTACTTCGATAGTTTCATGAAGATCAGCAGCCTTAGAAGTGGTGACATTGCCCTTGATAGGTTGGGGCAGTCCTTCGATGTATCTCTCTAACAATCGGGTCTCAGTGGGAACCATTTCGGGACACAATAAGGCTAGTTCTTGAAATAGCTGATTATAAGCAGCCATATTGGTGCCTTGAACCTTGAGGTTCCAAAACTCATGCTCGAGCTTCTTAATCTCATTACGAGGAAAATACTTTCGAAGTACCATTTCCTTGAAGTTCTCCCATGGCATGGCATAGGCAACATCGAAACTAGTAGATTTCAGAAAATTGTTCCACCAGGTTAAGGCAGCATCCGTGAAAGTGAATGATGCATACTTAACCTTAGACTCTTCTTCGCAATTGCAGATTCGGAACACAGTCTCGAGCTTTTCGATCCATCTAGTCAGACCGACAGCTCCTTCGGTTCCACTAAAGCCTCCAATCATGGTTTTACGAAAGTCCTGATAAGTACAAGTGCGCTGTGAGTGGGTGGGTTCCGAAGTTAAGCATTAGTAGACGAGTGATTAGCTGCAGCTAAAGCGGCGTTCACCCGCTCATTGACTAGTTGGTCAATCATGGCTTGATTCATGATAGGTTGGATTGGAGTAGCCCTAGCAGGAGTAGTGGCTTCAGCAGTCTGATCGTGTGTGACTCTGTTTGGAATAGCAGCATTTGCAGCTTGGTTGCGAGTGACTCTCGCTGGAATTGGAGCATTGGAAGCTCCACCAGGGTTGGTACGGTTTGATCTTCGTTTTGGCGGCATTTCTGCAGTAAGAAAGGTGATGAGATATAGAACCTTTTAGACAAGGTAAGTGCCACGTAATAGTGTGGTTATCGTAGATAGATTATGTGTGCAATCTATAAAAGCAAAGACAATAGGATAGGAAAATAAGTTTGACATAGATAGAATTTCGGTTACAAGGTTCCTAAAGTACATGATGAGGTACTAGATGGAATACACTGAGTACAACGGAAATACAACGGAAATACAATGGAATTACAATGGAGATACAAGAGTCATAACTAACACTAACTGTTATAATCCAGTTTAGTGTGATACATCATGAAATAGGATCTAAGGGTGTCCACGCTCATCAGTGTCGCCAATGCTAGCACCAGCTCTCGCTGCGTAGCCTCTAAGCTCGCGATCCGCCTCATCTGAGAGGCCAGCATGGACTCCAATCCCGTGGTCCTCCGCCACTCCTCTCTGGCAGTATCTCTGGCCATCCACTGGACACGCTCTAACTCCTCTAGCCGTCCGTGCATCTGAGCTTGACCTCTGCCCAAAGCTCGTGTCCTGCTATCCAACTCTTTAACATCCTCGCCCTGAGCCTCAACTCTAAAACCCAGTCGAATCCGCTCGTGTCTCTCGAGCTCCACGCTCTCAAACAATACATCAATAACTCGGTCTAAACCTCAACACGCGCTGCAGCTTGCAAGCGTGTTGGATCGATCCTCTCTAGCTGATCAGAATGGACTCCTAGCAGAGTCTCCTGAGAGTCCAACTGGATAAATATCCTCTCAATGAGGGTCGGATCACCATCTGGAGATCCTGATAGGTCTGGCTCGGTTTGTGCCTCAACTGGTGCGCGCTTCCTCAATGGTCTCAAGCTGTAGTGGTGCGTCAAGGCGCTCCATATCTGCTGCAGATGGTACAAACGAAGGTGATGATGGACTGTAGCTCGGACTAGTGATATGTGGTAATGACCTGATCAAGCAATCAATATCTCTCCAATCAACTCACTACTTCCTCTCCCTGATGTGGAGAAAAGCGGCTCTCTGCCCTAATCCAAATGGTGCATGAATATCCATGTCATCGCTCAATCTCTGAGCCATCCTGGGCTTGTCCTAACTCTGTATACTCTGGACAATCTCCAGACCCTGTGTACTCATATCTGCTGCTATGCTAACATATCCAGGGACACTCTCAATCGGTATAGGCTCTGGTAGTTCCTCCTCAAGATCCTCTCCGGATCTTCTTCGGGTCTTCCTCTAAGTAGGAATCAGTAGATCTCCTGAGTCTCTGATGAGGTGGTGACTCAGTGGGTGATGGTGTCAGTGACTCTGAAGTAGTGGAAGGACCCATGTAAGCAGCGCGGGTCATCCGAGAAGCTAGTGCAGGCACATATGAATACCGCTCTCGATATCCAGGTACTCTCACAATCATGCGGGGTTTTTGCCTGCGCGTCAACAAAGCTGATGGAATGGTGGTAAGGGTAGGTATAGATGGAGTAGGTGCAATAACTGGCTGAGCTGCTAATGTGGCCTGAATATACGGATCAGTGGCTAAGTGTGCAAGCTGGCGAATGGTCGGTGAGTGAGCTAGTAGGATGTCCTCCTGAACATCGTGAGGAAAGGCTGGTGAAGGCATAGTCTGTGACAAGACGGTGCATATGTGTAAGTATGTGGAAAAAAATATGCTCATGATGGATATGAAATAGTGCATAAGTAAATAGCAAATAAAACATGTAATCCTATTTAAATGCATTCTAAGTAAAATGACAAGTAAGGCAAGCGGCGTACGGGTCGTAGTATGATGTTTTTGGTGAAAAGTAGTTATAGTTTAGGGTTTATGTGTACCTAGTTCTCTACCTAGAAGATGCCAATCTGTAACACACACCCCAAATTTTTTAGAAGCATACGTGTTATTCGGGAGCATTACGGGATTGGTGAATCACAACACAAGTAATAAAGAACGGAATACATACTCCGTTTTAATTTCATAAACATTTTTAAGACCTTGTCTTACAACATTGTTTTAATAAATGGGCACATCCCATAAGTTCAGTGGTCCCAATTTAAAAACATCAGTTTGTGTAAAAACACTTCTTTAATACTACTACGACCATTAACCCGCTTCTTGCCTTGCCTCCATGAAATATAACTTAAGCACCTGAGAAAATATGCTAAAAAGGTCAGCTAAAAGCTGGTGAGTTCATAGGTTTAAGTTTAAACAGTAAGTTTGGACCATAGTCAAAGTCATATAATCATTACAACGAATATAATGATATATGAATGAATGTCTATTACGTTAGCTCTAAGTTCATGCAACCGATACTACGACAGTTTCTGTATGCTAAAAGATGTCATACAATATAGGGGCCCATAGCAAGTGTTTTGTCCCTCAACACTTGATTTCGACATGGTATACGTTTCGCCTTGGCCTAAGCATGGCCAACCGAACGGAGGAGTCACCCTCAATAGATCTATTTATAACATTCGCGCTTCCCAATGGGGAATTGACGGTTCATGAAAAAGGGGCATTCTCTAGGGACATAAGAGCTTAGGCTACACCACGTAATAGTAAACATGCAGTAGTTTAGGTCCATGAAAAGGTTTTGCATATTTTCTCACCCCAATAGTATAAACAGTTTATCAAGTAAAAGAGGGGCTATGAAACTCACCTTAGCAAAATGCAATCCAAAAGCGGGATTTAGTGTTTGTTGTGAAACGGCACCGACACGCGACCTAGATAAGGAGGGCAATATTTAGTTAATTGTTTTTAAGTCTTACTTACTTAAAGTGGTTCAATGATTTTTATAATTGTGTTAGTACTAGTCATAAGTTTGTAAAAAAATCATTAAAATGGCTTTTACTAGTAAGTATACGAAGTATATGTACTTTTTATGTTGACATCAAAATGGTTTTAAATCCAAAGTTTGATTTAAAACAAATAATCACAATGCTCCACTAGTAAGTATATAAATGTATATATACTTATTTAAGTTGACTCAAAATGGTTTTGTCAAAGTTATTATTAGTCTATTTATTTTCTAATTGTATTTAGAAAATACGTAAGTTAAAGTCGAAGTCAAAATGATACAGTAGCCTTCGTTTAATTATTAAAATTTGGTTCTTACAATGTACGACTAGAAATCGTTATGATATAAGTTGGTTTACACGTTGTCGTTAAATCCGTTATGTAAACATTATTATATGACTCACACTTTTAGACACTTGATTCATTGTTTGAATGCCTTTACTCTTGTTTTACTTGTCGATATAAGTGTACATATCTAGGTCGAAATCTCCAAATATGCGACAACTGAGTTTAGCTTTATGATTTATTCCCGGTATACATGACACGTTTTATTTACTTAAACAAACATCCAAAATCGCAGTGGGCTGTGGGCCCATGACATGGGTACACGAATGGGGTTTGCCCAATAGGGGTTTAAGTAATTTGAGGTAAAATGGGCTGTGGCCCATCAATCTTTGTTAGCAGCTCTTGCTACTAATCTTGTCAAAGGGTACACTTGCATTAGACTTTGTGGAAATGATTAACGCAGGTAAAGAAGAGGAAATGTAGTCAAGATATATTTGAGAGGTAGAGGGTTTTGAGTGAAATGCCATCATCTCGGAGTTAAAATCGGCGTCACGACTAATGTGCTCGAGACACATCTTGACTACCCGACTTGACTATAACATCATGAATGAGAACTAGGCCAACAAAAGGAGAACATTAAACTAGTTTCACATCAAGATGAACACCTATCTAAACCAAGATATCAAAATTTTTTGTGAAACTAAATTTCCTAGTTATTTGTTTACATGATCGACTGATGGGTGCCATGGGTCTCGAAATGGGTTCACATTCGAGCCGAACAACTTAGCACCAAGGATAACGACAAATACATAACCGATTGTCACAAGGTAAACTTGTTACAAGATGCTTGACTTAACACTACTTACGTAAACTAAACCAAGTGCCACGTTCAAGATCAAATTTCCAGCTTCAATACAATGTTTACTAGTAGACTTTACAAATGTTTAACTTTCAAAATCTTTGGTTCATGCTTTTCGACAGAAACAAATTTCAAACAAGACAACCATACTTTCATTACAGTATTGACAAATTCTTGATTATACAAGGCATAAATTTTACAAGGTAGAGTTAAGACAAAGGCTTACAAGCAGAGTGTGATGGTGTTGGAGTCGAGACCAATCATGTTAACTTAACACGATAGAATCAAGGAAACGACAAGACTATACAATAGTTGAGTACTACTCAACCCGGTTCTTATCTCGACAGTAAACCAAACCAACATAATGCCAACGACATACTTAGATTCCGGAGTGACATAGTTGTTTATCAAAACAAAAGTATTATAACATCAAGAGTACCTAGTTACATAGTCAAATTACCAAGTT
The DNA here is from genome assembly GCA_910596185.1 of Chrysanthemum makinoi. NCBI lineage: Eukaryota > Viridiplantae > Streptophyta > Magnoliopsida > Asterales > Asteraceae > Chrysanthemum > Chrysanthemum makinoi. The sequence continues at coordinate 142,633,589 of OU343225.1, read as the reverse complement.
TTTATAAGACTTAACCCTCATTTTCTTGGCTCATTTACCTCGACAGAAAATCATTTTAACAAGTGAGTGACCAAATCAATTTTCAAAGTGACAAGTTTATAATCATATCGCAAAGTTGTACATTCATAACTTACAAACTCAAATAAAAACAAGACATCCCCATTCAACACTTCATTACCAAAGTTTATATTACAACGAAACTACGAGGAAGAGAAAGACCATGAACCTTATCAAGAGTGAGATGTGAAACGTTGATGAAAGCCAAGTCGAGCCGGACACAAATCAAACCCTTTTACCGATTCCGAGCAAACCCAACAACTTCTCGATAACCTTGAGAATATCACTCTTGTGGTGTGTTTGAGATTTGATTTGTGGGTGTCCTTGGTCATTCAAGTTGCTTAAGAAGAGATTAAGAGGGGAGTCTTTGACCACCTCTTTTCATCTTGAAACTTTGTTTGAAGCCAAAAATAGCTTACTTCCAAAACCCAACGAATCTTGGACATAAGAGATAGATTGGTGGAAAGATTTGCTTCTCTGTTGTGATTTACTTTGATCTTCCTTGGATTCCTTCGAAGGTAGCGGCGCATCAAGAGAGATTTGGGAAGCAAAAATTTACATGGATTTGGGTATGAGAGAGATGGATATGTTGGATGAATGTGTTGGTTTATCTCTTTTTAGAGAGATTCAGCCTAGGTGGGATAGCAAGGCTAGGGGAGGAAGAAGAATATCTTGATATCTCTTCCCTGGTTTTGTGTTTGCTTTTGTCGTGAGTGAGAGGAGAGGACAAAGAGTTATCTTCACAAATTTAATAAATGTTTTCTTTTATAACATTTGTATATGTATATATGTATTATTATTCACATGGTGTTACTTGTGAAAATGCATGTATATACATTATACTTTGGCATCAATTGTATTTGAGTTTCATACAAGTTATTGTTTAAGTGATAGTATGTTCATTATTTTTGTGTCCCGCGAAATTGTATTGTGACCAAAGTATCATTGTTTGACAACTTTTTATCCGTGGTATTTTATTGTTACGTGTCTGAAATATTTTATCTTTGTAATATTCCAAGTCGCGGACATTGGTTAATTGTTTTAGCGAGTCCTTATCATAGTGTCGGTACGCGTGCAGTGTCGGTCACTGGGGAAAACGAGATAACCTCTCGGCTTACAATTTAAATCATAAGACAAAATAAAATATTCATAAAATGATATGAATGCAAGAGTTGTGAAATCTTTATTGTATGCGAGTTATCTACTCAATTGATTAGGCAAAGCTTATGCATGCTTCATGACTCATGCTTAGTAATAATAAATTACTAATTAACAGTTAAATTTTAGTGAAAATTTACCGTGTGTCACATTGTAGAACCTCGATTTCTTTGTTGTTTTGAGTAATCTACCACTTTAGTCTCCGACTTTCCTTCACAGTGACAAAAGAAATCACGTCTTTTTTTTACACCATTCTTGTTTTCGAACCGACCTTTTCGAACTGAAAACCCTTTCATTCTTGCATATTTTACATAGAATACAAAAGCTTCTTCTTCACTAAGAAAACATTGACCAACAAAAGGTTCGTCAATATTTTCTTTTTTCTCAATATCTTCATCCACAATGTTTTCTTCTATAGGAACTTCATTCAAATCGAAAGGAAGTAATTTCATGGTTATTCAAGATATGAGTTTATATGTTTTAATGATGTATGCATATGATGTAAAGTAATTTCATTTTTAATCTTGGGTGTGAATGGTGGGAAAAAAAGATAGGGAAATTAGAATTTAACTAGGAGTGAATGTGAGAAATTCTATATATATACTAAAAGGTAGGACACAGTAACTCCCAAACACTGTTGCACATTTAATGCTAACTTTCACAAGTTGGCAAAAATAGCCCTTGAGGTTTAGGTGTCGTCAGAAAGCAAGTCCTCTAGCATTAATTGCTATCTATAGCAATTTGGCACAAATAGTCCTTAAGGTTTAAGTGTTGCTGCGAAGTAAGTCCTGTAAAATTAATTGATATCTATAGCAATTTGGCAAAAATAGTCCCTATCCAAATTCACGTTTACAAAAGCAACCCCGCTGCATCGCGCGGTTTCCACACTCGTTTTATCTATTTATGAAAATAGTCGCAAGGAAATAAAATAAATGAAGTCAAACTTCATCTATGTGCATGGCAAAAAATAAGTTACGTAATTTGGTGGGAACAAAAAAAAAGGAGGGAAGCTTGCATTTAATTAATTTAACTAGGGGGTAATTTGGTAGAAATAAAAGTTTTGATGTTTCCATAAAAATTCAAAGTGTAATTAATGCTTTTAACATGTGCCTAAAGGCACATGTTAGAAAATCCCTAACTTAAAGGGCTGAGATATTGCGGCACCCCACAAAACACAAGCCAAGCACCCCATATCCATGGGGCCCGCCAGCAGATTTTTCTTTTTTTTCTTTTTTTTTTTCTTTTTGTTTTTTTATTTTATTTAATTGTTTAGTGTTTATTTTGTGTAGTGTTTTTATATGTATAATGTATTTATTTGTGTGGTATATTTAATTTGTGTAGTATTTTTATATGTTTAGTTTATTTATTTGTGTATTGTTTTCATTTAATTAAACAATAAAAATAAAACATTAGACATTAAAACATTAAACAAGTACAACAACAAATGTTTTCAATATTACAACGAAATCTACTCCACATGAATATTATTAATGTCATCTCTACTCAACTTTTTTTATAAATTTTTATAAACATTTTTTTATAAATTTCTTATAAATTTTTTATAAACTTTTTTTATAAACTTTTTATAAACTTTTTTATAAACTTTTTTTTATAAACTTTTATAAAAGTTTATAAAAAAAGTTTATAAAAAGTTTATAGAAAAGTTTATAAAAAATTTATAAAAAAAGTTTATAAAAAATAACGTAAAATAAATACCATATAAAAACACTACACAATTAAATACACTATATATATAAAAACACTACACAAATAAATACACTATACATATACCTAAACAGTACATAATTAAATTAAAAAAATGTACATACCGCCTATATTATTGATGCTACTACTACTTTTTGACTTTCTCTCAGACCTTCTTTGACAATTAAATTGATTTGATGGGGAGAGAGAATACACAAGCACCCCCTATTATAATCCTAGGGGGTGCCTCGGTAACACGACCCAACTTAAATCATATTGTTGGATTTATATTCATCTAAAAGTCAACAAAAATGACTGATAAAATCCACTTATGTTTGGCAAGTGTTTATTTGGATGCTTTTAGGAGCATGACAAAGCCAACAAGATGAAATGGGGGTACTTTGAAATCAATTTCAATTTCATATGCCATGTATATGGGGTTCATTGGTTAGCTAACGAACAACACATTTGAGTATTGAACCATGTTTTGTGATATTGCTTGATGTTATGTCAACATAATTATTTGATTCTAAAAGTGTAAAATTAGTTTCAATAAAATAAATAAAAGGAAGAATGTTAAGTTTGTCGGTTTATACTTGTATAAATAAAGGTTAAATTAACAAATAACCACATTGCGGGGATAGCTCAGTTGGGAGAGCGTCAGACTGAAGATCTGAAGGTCACGTGTTCGATCCACGTTCACCGCATTTTTTATGTTACGTTCTTTGAAAATATATAAAAGCAACCTTTTTTAATTACCAAACAAATGTTAGTTAAATCCTATTTTCCCGCCACCAACCTCTTGCACCATTGCATTCTCACAATAATTAATATCACATCCAAATTATTCTAACATTGGATCACCCTCCTTTTATTCCTTGCTTAGACCATCATTTTTATTACCATAATCTCGTTTTTCTTATCTTTAACTCAAACCCAATATCTTAATATTGTGGATTTTGATTACATTTTATATAAGAAAAAGAGATCATCAAATAAGAAGATGGTGTTTATACAAGGAGTATATAGGAGGGTGATTCTAGGGTCATAGTTTTATAACATGGAAATTGCTTTTTTTGTTGTCATGACATATAACAAAAACTATATATTCAACTCTCTTTTATCTTTTTCATCATCATCAAGGAATCTTGGTTATGTGAATGCTAGCTTCAAATGTCCATCTCGATTCTACGCGAGATCGGCATTTGGTACTTGTGAAGTTTGAGGGCTATTCTGAGACCCGTGTTGGATTTGGGTCTCTATATTTAAGTCCTGTTGTTGAATCTATCTAATTTGATTCGTCTTTGTATTCGCCATCTTCTTTCTTCCGATTTGTGCCTTTTTATATTTCTGTCTTTGGGTTGGTTTCTCGATCATTCTGTTTTTAAGAAAATGGGTTCTTGTGAATATAACAATGGCTTGGTTGGAAATGGAGATACCATGGATGTTGATTATGTCGAAAAAGACCCAAGTGGCCGATTTCTTAGGGTATATACTATATATCCTAAACTTTGTATGAACTTGACATCTTGTGAATTTTTTTTTTAATTTTTTTTAGAATGGAAAATTATTCACACTTAGACCACCTACTATCTCACATAATCGTAACACATGTCTCAAGCGAGACTTGAACCCATTAACGCGATTCAATTAGGTGTTGTGTCATTATGGATATTATTGGGATTGTGTCGAAAAAAAAAAAAAAAAAAAAAAAACTCTAACTGATTATCAATTATCAAAATATTAAACAGCCAAAGCACATTAAAGCACAATATCTTGCAAGTTTTTTGAGCTTAGTATATAATCATGATCCAGTTTTGTGATACCTCACAATCGGGGCATCATATTTTTGCAGTATCCTGAAGTTCTAGGCAAAGGCGCATTCAAGAAAGTGTATGCTTCTATAACTTAATCTTTTTTTTACACATATCTACATTTGAAATTGATTTACTTAAATCTTTATTCTTTTAGTTTCAAGGCATTTGACCAGTATGATGGAATCGAAGTTGCTTGGAACCGTGTGAGAATTGATGATGTGATGCAATCTCCAGATGATTTCAGAAAGTTGTATTCAGAAGTTCATCTTCTTAAATCATTAAAACATGATAACATCGTCAAGTTGTTTCATTCGTGGATCGATGTCAAGAAGAAGACTTTAAACATGATCACAGAGCTCTTCACATCAGGAAGCCTGCGACAGTGAGTCTTCTATTAAACTTAGATTATTTATCACTATTTGTATGATATGCACTTAAAAATGTGTGATGCATCATGTAGATACCGTAACAAGCACAGAAGTGTCGACATGAAAGCTATCAAGAACTGGGCAAGACAGATTCTTAATGGTCTCAACTACCTTCACAGTCAAAACCCTCCTGTGATTCATAGTGACATAAAATGTGACAACATATTTGTTAATGGAAACCATGGCAAAATCAAAATTGGCGACCTTGGGTTAGCAACAATTTTGCAGCAACCAACAGCTAAGAGTTTCAAAGGTGACTTAAGAACAAGAACTTTAGAAGGCGTTTGGATATGAGTTTTATTAATGATTTATGTGATATAAAATAATCAAGATAAGATAATCAATTGCATTTTAAAAGGGTTTCAAAATACAATTATTGTACTTTCAAGTTAGAATAAGCATATGATCAATTTCCAAAAAGCAAATGCAAAATAGCTACTCGTTGTTAACTTTGTAACTGCCAATTAGGAACCCCTGAATTCATGGCACCAGAGCTATACGATGAGGAGTATAACGAACTTGCTGATATATATTCTTTTGGAATGTGCATGCTAGAAATGGTAACTTTTGAGTACCCATATAGCGAATGCAAAAATCAAGCTCAGATTTACAAGAAAGTTAGCGCTGTGAGTTTAGCTTTAAGTTCCCTTTGCAGTGTTTGTTAATAAATCAAGTTTGTTTTAGTTTTTAATTGATGGGGTAATAAACAGGGCATTAAACCAGCTTCTCTTGACAAAGTGTGTTATCCCGAATTAAAGGAGTTCATAGAGAAATGTTTGGTTCCAGCAAACCAAAGAATGTCAGCTAGAGAGCTTTTAGAAGATCCATTTCTTGCCCCCAAGAGCCAACAGGCGCCATTGAGAACGCTCAATCCTCCTAGCGTTGAGCTTCAAAAGGTGCATCAGGGAAAAGAGTTCAGACTTAAAGCCGCCAAAAAGGACAAGAATTCTATTTCTTTAGCCATGAAAATTGCTTACCCTAATGGTATATAGTAAACATTCTCTAGTTTTCATGTTCTTTGAGTAACTATCGCTTCATCCGGAAACTTATTTTTGGTTGTAGGTCGGGTGAGGAATATAGATTTCATGTTTTATCTTGATAGCGACACGCCACTATCGGTTACAAATGAGATGGTTGATCAACTTGAGTTAGCCGAGCACGATATATCTTTTATTGCCAAGTTTATCAATGACTCGATCACAAGAATTTTCCCAACCTGGCAACCCGTAAGACCATATATAACTATGTTTGTTACTACATCATTTATCACGGTCATAACTCGAAAGTTTTATATGGTTAAACAGGATCTGAAACACACACGCTTTGTTGACTTCAATTGTGAACCAGTTTCAAGTATTGTGGATCTGAACGGGATTTCAAAAGGGGGGTTGACTACAAAGAGTACATTTCTCTCGTTATGTGAAAGCGATAAGGCAACTGTAAAGGTAGAATTAGACGCAATAGAGGCAGGGTATAAACAATGGTGCAAAGAGGTGAAAAGGGTGAGGAAAGGAGTCAAACAAATTATAAAGAAATGTATAGCATTCTAATAAGGAGAGAAGAATGTTGAATAGAGAGTACGAAGGATGTAACTTAGTTCTTTCTCATATAATCACAGTGTGTTATAACTTTTGAATGTTTTTCTAATACAGATTAATCAACCAAAACATGAAACGCATAGAAACTAAAATTGTCAACCAACTGAATCTTGATATTTGGAATGCAAGAGAATTGAACTTTGTCGAGTTTGCGTACGAAAAAAGAGCTCAAAACATATTGCAAGTCAAATGAAAATTTTCTAGTATTCGAAGTTGGTAACACTTGCCAATTTAAGATCATCTCATTAAGTAGGACAGCAGAAGGATAAAAAACGGTAACAAATTTCAATATATTGAAAATTTGATTTTGCATGATTTTGAACTAGCATTCAAGAGATGAAAATCTACAACATGGGTCGCTAGTCCTTACGCCAGCAATGATTACATTTCTCACAAATGAAGTTAATTGTCATCGGTTCATCAACTGACCTTGTCTGAAACTGGATGTATGCAACAATGTTGTGACCACAATTAGGGCAATGTGCTGCAAAATAACAAAAAACCGAGATATTAATGTCAGCATAACACGATAGACTCAAACACGACACTTAGGGTGCGTTTGGTAGAGAGAAATTCAGAGAAAAGAAATGAAGTAGAGAATAGAAATCAGTAGAGAATTTTGTTCAATTCTAATGTTTGGTAACAACAGAGACTTGACCCGAGAAATGAAATTTTTTTTATTTAAATAATATTTTGTCTAAATAAAAATTCTTAAAAAATATTTAAAAAAAATTATTTTAAAAAAAAATATATCTTTTTTTTTTTAAATTTATTTTTTAAAAATTTATGTACTTTCTTTAAAAATATTATTTAAAAAAATATTTTTTAAAAATGTATTTATTTAAAAAAACTTATTTAAAAATATTAAAAAAAAAAATTTAAAAAACATTTTTTAAAAAAAATATTTTTAAAAAAAATTATTTTTAAAAATTTATTTAAAAAAGAAAACTTGTTTTTTTTAAAAAACTATTTTTTGAAAATGTATTTATTTAAAAAAACCTTATTTTTTTTAAAAAACATTTTTTTTTAAATTATTTTTTAAAAATGTATTTATTTAACAAAATTATAGTTGTAAAAAAAAAAACATTTTTTCAAATAATAATAATTCATTTCTTCAATTCTCCATTCAAAATAAGAGAAATGAGCTAAATTACACTACCCAAGTCTCTCCATTTCTCTACCGAATTTCTCTGCTTTTTCAATTCTCGGTACCAAACAAGAGAAATGGAACCATTTCCAATTCTCTTGCCTCAATTCCCGGTACCAAACACACCCTTAGTTAAGCAAATATACTTCAAAAAAAGGTGAAACATATTGATACCTTGATCCGTTTTTGGCGCATTATATTAGTCATATCATCCTTCGTGATCTTTCTTAACCAACCATTGCTTTCTCGAAATCTTGATCTACACACACAAGATTAGACATATCTCACAAGTTGGACAAAATTCATCTTTACAATTAGCTAAAAAAAAAATACAAAAAGACACAAATTATTCAATACCCACATATTATTTCATCAATACAATGATTTAAAATCAACAAAATTCTGAAAAAAAAAAATATTCATCAACTGTGTGATAGTTTATCAACCAAACTCGAATAAAATAGCAAAACAACTGTACAAATATAGTTGAGTACTCAATATGGTTATATGTATATACTAGTGAAATCTTTTGGGCCGTGCTTAGTGTAAACTAAATAACGACATACTAGTATTAATTACACTAATTATTACTGTATTACATATTTAATACATAAGTACTTAAAAAATGTCTTTTTATTTAACAAAAATTGAATCTTGACAGTTTAGGACAAATTGAAAAGATGAAAATGTAATGGAGATGTGTTTCTTTACGAGTTACTACTTACTACCATCTCATTTACTATTTCTTTCACTATTCATCATGCCCTTTTGACTTTTTTTTGTTCAAGCTATAGCACGAGTTACTTCACTAACTATAAGGAACAACAAAATAAATCACATGCTTAGATTATACTTGCATCGTTCATACATTCATTTACAAATGATCGCATATAAATGTTTTAGTTGTACATCAGTACATGTATGTAAAGGAGAATTGGTGCAAAAGATACTCATAGTTTAGAAGATGTTTTAATTCAGCAAAAACTATACCTTCCGAGGCATGCATCTTTTAGTTATAGTGACTTTTCTTTTAATAAAATCAACTAAATATTAGGGTGATGAGGTCGTTACCAAATTTTGGCATAGAAAAAAATTGGCATGGAAATGGACCAATGACACGATGCCATGTCACTTGCCAATTTCCATGCCAATTCTACCATAACTAATGGGGGTCGTTGCCAATTTTTGGCATCAAACTAAAAATTACACAAACTACATACGACATATACATACGACAAACGATCATAGGCTCAGAATAATGGGGGTCGGGACAATTCGAAGGTGCGGAACACGCCATGGCTGATAACACACAGTTGCATACGTTGATAATGCCATCTGTCGTGTTTGCCCCGCCAAGATACGGTCCGGAGCTTCGATGTCCCTTTCGGATATTTTCATCATAGCCATTCGCGTCAAAAATTATTCCGGCAACACATACATACACTTAAACAGATTCCGGCAACATATATACATACCAAAAACGATTCCGGACACAAATATACATAACAGAAAAGATTCCGGCCACAAATATACATACCAGAAAAGATTCCGGCCACATATATATATAACAGAAAAGATTCCTGCCACATTTATATATATAACAACACAGATTCCAGCCACATATATACATAACAAAAAAGATTCTGGCCACAAATATGTACACCGAAAAAGGATTTGGCCACAAATAACACCACCACCACCATATACATACACATATACATACCAGAAAAAGGATTCCGACTTTTTGGCCGGAATCAAGTATAGAGGATCATCGGCACCGTTGGACATCGACACCACCATCAAGTGGAATAAATTTAGCGGATCATCGGTGAACCACTCCGGCAAGGCCTCAAGAGACCGCCGGTGGCTCTACCTCCCCCGTATTCAAAACCCCCCATTTTTTCTGGCGAAAAACCCTAAAAAGGGCGCTGGAAATCTCTGAAAAGCGACGAAAAACCCCAAAAAAAGGGGGAAATCATTGTTTTGTTTCATTTATCAAAACCCCCATGTTAATCGGCCAAAAAATCGACGGAAAAGCCCATCAAATCACCGGCGACTTCCCCAAGAAAAGGGTCAAAGATGAGAAAAAAACGGTCACAAAAAAAGCCCAACGGTTACATCCATCGGCATACATATGCTGATATATAAAGCCGATGCCGAAAAACGGTAAGGGTGATGGGGGTGGCGTTTGCCGATGCCAAACAGCGGTACCGATGTCCCATGCCAATGACCCCTCTCACCCTTATTATTTGTGATATGACATAAATTTCTATAATTTCTTTGTTGCGTGCATTGGATAGTGACAACTTTGACTCTAGCTTCAACTTACTATTTCCTTTCGGGGTGACTTATCCACACCCTCCCATAAGGAGGAGGGTATACAATCATTGGATGTATCATCGGCTTGTACGGTGTGCATCGCGGGTTGTACGGTTTGACCAAAGTCTCTTGATGTGACAATATAGAGAGAATTTGTATAACATAGCCATTTCCTTTCACTTGTCCCTGACACAAGTGTAACAATTCGCAATTTCAGGTTACTATTTATTTTCAAAATTTTACTATTCATTTTTACTATTCATCACCGAAAATTTTATTTCACATTCTCGTAAGTTAACCTATTTTAGTGATAACCCAAGAATTTGAGACTCGTCGGGCCATTTCTGCAAATTTCACGAAACCGTATATGAGATTTACGTTTAGGTTTAAACGACATTTATGCATCCCGTTATGTCCATAAACATTACAAATAAGAGAAATATAAGTTTTTCACTTTCCGTGACATTTTCATAAGTTTTAGAAATTTACGTTTTCCAGTTCTGCGTTTTACGCGATTTACGCGTTTTAAACATACGTTTCCAGTTTTAGCAGGGTTTAAGCAACTCGATAGAACTTCTCACTCATCTAATATGCTTATATAGATTATATTGATAAGTTTTAACATATTTATAAGATTCATATTTTTAGGATACCCGGTTTTAAGTTTCGTGACTTAACAACTTACAGTTAGCGATTAACGGGACCAAAACTCACTCAGTAAACTAGATAAGACCAAAGTTTATCCATCTAGTCATCCAAGATAGGCATTGAATGAAATTCTTAGCGACATGGGGCATTTTATTTGTATGTGTCATCAAGATAAGGCTAGGAAACTTACAAAAGAAGACTTACACATGTTTAAGTAAACTTAACAACTAAGTAACCATCCTAAAGTCCTATATAAACACATTCATTTACTAGAAACCACTCTCATCTCTTCCATTTTTCCTCTCCATAATCGAATTCCATCAATTCACCATCACCTTCCATACTTGATCTTCATACAATAAGTTATATACCAAAGTTAAAGCCCTTAGTAATCTCTACGTGAATCTTAAGTTTATTCGATGATTCCATGGTTGGATTAGGAGCTACTCAAGAGTATTAGGGGCTGAGGTTAGGAGTTTTTTTACAAATATTAGCAAGTGTTTATAAAGGGTTTGCAAGGTAGTGAAAAGATTTGGAAGCTAGGGTTTTGTGTTACAAACATAGGTTTAGTGATCTTGATTTATGGTTCTAGTTAAATTTCATCACAAGAATTGTAAGCAAACTCCTATACTTACCTTTTATTTCAGTAAATATTAGTATTACATGTATTTTATATGTTCTATATGCTTATTATACTTGATTACGCTTGGATAATTGGACTAAAACACTAAAAACATCGAAAGGACTAGACTTGCAACACAGAAACTGGACAGGGGCTGTAAACGTAAATTCTGGGTAAAATTCGTGGACTGAGAAACTTAAGTAATAACATAGGATTATAGATCGATGTCTTTTGGTTGTTTCGCCGGGTGGCTCGTGCCGTAACTCATCCCGATGAATAAACTAGAGCCAAAACGGCTAAACGTGTTCAAAACTGAGTAACAGATTTTAAACGGTTAAAAATCATAAAAATTGCATATAACCCCTTGTTTATCAAAGAATAAAAGTTTTAGATAACACCCTAACTTGAACTTGGCCGCTGGCGGTGCGTTAAACGGAGTTGTAGAACTCTACTTATGACCAAAATCGTGAGACAGTTTGTTGCTGATTGAAATAACTAGTACATTCAAGGGTAAATTGGTAATTTCACATTATTTAAATAATTTCTGGGGCAGTAGGACCCACTAATCTTTTTATTATATTTAATTACCTTTCCGAGGACATAAAAACCGAGTCGTGATCAATTACGGTTTAGAAATAACGGGTAGATTTAGACAGGGAAAACTTAAATAAACGAAACGGAAACACTTATACGACTTCAAAAATGTTAAATATCCAAGCATAATTGATGTAATAACTATATAAGGCATGTTTTTACATTCACATCGATATTTTAGAACCTAAGACACAACATCATATTCTAGGTTGTGCGTAGAGGTTTTCCTGGCTTATCCAACGATTCCGTTATACGTTTTGATATCATTAGTTCTAGGTGAGTTTCATAGCCCCTATTTTTATACATTTTGAATTACTTTTGGGGGAGATACATACTCAAATATTTTCGTTTACTTTCACAAGTACTCTAAACTTTTACGGATTACTTTGAGTTCATAACCCCACTTTCTTTTACTTAATTGTTTTACAAACTTTTGGGGGAGATACATGCTCAACTACTTGCTTTTACTTTTACAAATACTCGAAACATTATACTTGATTACATTATACTTGATTGCATTATACATGATTGCATTATACTTGATTGCGTTTTACATGATTGTGTTAAACTTATTTGCGTTATTCTTGAGTACATTATACTTAATTGCGTTATTCAACTTAGTGGCTCCAAATTAAGTTGTTGGATGACCATTAATCTTTGGGAAGAGGCTCCGAGTACGTGTAATTCAGTGGCTTCAAATTAAGTTGTTGGATGACCATTAATTTAGTGGCTCCAAATTAAGTTGTTGGAAGGCTATTAAATTAGATATATTACAAATTAAGTTGTTGGAAGACCCTTGTGGTGATATTTATACTTTTTACTACTATGATACATGCATATATGATTGACATAATATATTTTAGAAGTGAGTTGTAAACACAAAGGTTGCAAGTTTTGTATGGGCGGAACTTGAAACTGAGTGGATTTACAATGCCTTTGCTGTGTGAACATTTTTTTAAGGCTTACATGTTAAAAAAAACTCTATGAACTCACCAACCATTGTGTTGACACTTTTTAGCATGTTTATCGCAGGTCATAAGGCGATAGCTAGAGTTTGAAGCATAGAGTCGCACGGCATATTTTGAAGACTTACGTTTTTATCATTTACCATTCGAAACATTTTGTAAAAGTTTATATATTATACTTTGGGACCTCTTGTTTGTAACTCTGAGTTTATCAATCGAATGGTAACTTTTCAAAACGTCTTATTTAGAGGTAGTTTTCTATAACTTGTATTTTATATTATGAAGTAGTACCCCAGTGACACAATCTTCCGCTGCGATATTTTTGGGGTGTTACAGATTGGTATCAGAGACTTGGTTATAGAGAACTAAGTTGCATTTAAAGCCTAGACTATAACTACTATATACCTTACCTTTCTCCCTATCTCCTTGCACACTTTAGACTTTTTCGTAATTTTAGCACCTAAGAGAGATTTCTATGAACTGACTGAAACACCGAACATCATACGAGTCGATTTTTCCAAGCATTGCATAGTTACTCCTAAATTATACATAGCTTGATCACCTATGTCTAATTCAGGAAGAATCATGCAATGAAAGGAGTATTAGTCTCATATGTGTAAGCAATTCCATAATTGAGCCAAATTTTCAAAAGACTTTCTTCAAAACCACTTGTTTCCTAGCTTGATTCTAGTGACAGTTCTTGTTTGATGAGTTGTGAAAATCAAGCTAATAGTCAAGTTGTTACTTAAACCGATTTAGCCTAATCGCATGACAGTTCTTGTTTGATGAGTTGTGGGATTAAGTAAAAATCGATTGCCTAAAGGTCTTTTGAGGGTTATGCTCGAGTATGGGAAAGTTTGCGTCGTCAAACCTAGGGAATAAGAGAGTATGTCTTTAGAACGGAAAATAGTCGTGATAGTCACAACAACGTACCTAATTGGATAAGAAACCCATATACATGATCTTTGACGTAATCCCTTAGACTATGCACACTGTAAGTAGTGAACATCAACAGAACTTTACGACGAAGTTCCCTTTAAGGGGTATGTACTTCAACAATTCGCAATTTCAGGTTACTATTTATTTTCAAAATTTTACTATTCATCTTTACTATTCATCACCGAAATTTTTATTTCACATTCTCGTAAGTTAACCTATTTTAGTGATAACCCAAGAATTTGAGACTCGTCGGGCCATTTCTGCAAATTTCACGAAGCCGTATTTGAGATTTACGTTTAGATTTAAACGAAATTTAGGCATCCCGATATGTCCATAAACATTACAAATAAGAGAAATATAAGTTTTTCACCTTCCGTGACATTTTCATAAGTTTTAGAAATTTACGTTTTCCAGTTCTGCGTTTTACGCGATTTACGGGTTTTAAACATACGTTTCCAGTTTTAGCAGCGTTTAAGCAACTCGATAGAACTTCTCACTCATCTAATATGCTTATATAGATTATATTGATAAGTTTTAACATATTTATAAGATTCATATTTTTAGGATACCTGGTTTTAAGTTTCGTGACTTAACAACTTACAGTTAGCGATTAACGAGACCAAAACTCACTCAGTAAACTAGATAAGACCAAAGTTTATCCATCTAGTCATCCAAGATAGGCATTGAACGAAATTCTTAGCCACATGGGGCATTTTATTTGTATGTGTCATCAAGATAAGGCTAGGAAACTTTCAAAGGAAGACTTATACATGTTTAAGTAAACTTAACAACTAAGTAACCATCCTAAAGTCCTATATAAACACATTCATTTACTAGAAACCACTTTCATCTCTTCCATTTTACCTCTCCATAATCGAATTCCATCAATTCACCATCACCTTCCATACTTGATCTTCATACAATAAGTTATATACCAAAGTTAAAGCCCTTAGTAATCTCTACATGAATCTTAAGTTTATTCGATGATTCCATGGTTGGATTAGGTGCTACTCAAAATTATTAGGGGCTGAGGTTAGGAGGTTTTTAAAAAGATTAGCAAGTGTTTATAAATGGTTTGCAAGGTGGTGAAAAGATTTGGAAGCTAGGGTTTTGTGTTACAAACATAGGTTTAGTGATCTTGATTCATGGTTCTAGTTAAATTTCATCACATGAATTGTAAGCAAACTCCTATACTTACCTTTGATTTCAATAAATACTAGTATTACATGTATTTAATATGTTCTATATGCTTATTATACTTGATTACGCTTGGATAATTGGACTAAACACTAGAAACATCGAAAGGACTAGACTTGCAACACAGAAACTGGACAAGGGCTGTAAACGTAAATTCTGGGTAAAATTCGTGGACTGAGAAACTTAAGTAATAACATAGGATTATAGATCGATGTCTTTTGGTTGTTTCGCCGGGTGGCTCGTGCCGTAACTCATCCCGATGAATAAACTAGAGCCAAAACGGCTAAACGTGTTCAAAACTGAGTAACAGATTTTAAACGGTTAAAACTCATAAAAAGTGCATACAACCCCTTGTTTGTCAAAGAATAAAAGTTTTAGCTAACACCCTAACTTCAACGTGGCTGCTGGCCGTGCGTTAAACGGAGTTGTAGAACTCGACTTATGACCAAAACCGTGAGATAGTTTGCTGCTGATTGAAATAATTAGTACATTCAAAGGTAAATTGGTAATTTCACATTAGTTAAATAATTTCTGGGGCAGTAGGACCCACTAATATGTTTAGTATATTCAATTACCTTTCCGAGGACATAAAAACCGAGTCGTGATCAATTACGGTTTAGAACTAACGGGTAGATTTAGACAGGGAAAACTTAAATAAACGAAACGGAAACACTTATACGACTTCACAAATTTTAAGTATCCAAGAATAATTGATGTAATAACTATATAACACATGTTTTTACATTCACATCGATATTTTAGAACCTAAGACACAACATCATATTCTAGGTTGTGCGTAGAGGTTTTCCTGGCTTATCCAACGATTCCGTTATACGTTTTGATATCATTAGTTCAAGGTGAGTTTTATAGCCCCTACTTTTACACATTTTGAATTACTTTTGGGGGAGATACATGCTTAAATATTTTTATTTACTTTCACAAGTACTCTAAACTTTTACGGATTACTGTGAGTTCATAACCCCACTTTCTTTTACTTAATTGTTTTACAAACTTTTGGGGGAGATACATGATCAACTAATTGCTTTTACTTTTACAAATATTTGAAACATTATACTTGATTGGATTACACATGATTGCATTATACTTGATTGCGTTTTACATGATTGTGTTAAACTTATTTGCGTTATTCTTGAGTACATTATACTTAATTGCGTTATTCAACTTAGTGGCTCCAAATTATATTGTTGGATGACCATTAATCTTTGGGAAGAGGCTCCGAGTACGTGTAATTCCGTGGCTCCAAATAAAGTTGTTGAATGACCATTAATTTAGTGGCTTCAAATTAAATTGTTGGAAGGCTATTAAATTAGATATATCACAAATTAAGTTGTTGGAAGACCCTTGTGGTGATATTTATACTTTTTACTACTATGATACATGCATATATGATTGACAAAATAGATTTTAGAAGTGAGTTGTAAACACAAATGTTGCAAGTTTTGTATGGGCGAAACTTGGAACTGAGTGGATTTACAATGCATTTGCTGTGTGAACATTTTTTTAAGGCTTACATGTAAAAAAAAACTCTATGAACTCACCAACCATTGTGTTGACACTTTTTAGCATGTTTATCTCAGGTCATAAGGCGATAGCTAGAGTTTGAAGCATAGAGTCGCACGACATATTTTGAAAACTTACGTTTTTATCATTTACCATTGGAAACATTTTGTAAACATTTATATATTATACTTTGGGACCTCATGTTTGTAACTCTGAATTTATCAATCGAATGGTAACTTTTCAAAACGTCTCATTTAGAGGTCGTTTTCTATAACTTGTACTTTATATTATGAAGTAGTACCCTAGTGACACAATCTTCCGCTGCGATATTTTAGGGGTGTTACAACAAGTCTTCACTCTCAAGCTCTGTTGTAAAAATCGGTCCAGGCGGCCGATTAATTCCCGCATAATCGTTGATCGCTCACTAAGCGCCTTGATTTATCATAATCGGCTAATTTAATCGGTTTGGTCAAAGATCGCTTAAAAATCGGTCAACAAACCGATTAATCAGAAAAAATTGGTCTAATCGGATAAAATCGCTTACAAATCGGTCAACAAAATTACTTAAAAATAGGACAGATCGCTTAAAACTGGGTCAACAAACCGATTAATCGGACAAAATCGGTCAAAGATCGCTTAAAACTGGTCAACAAACCGAATAATATTTATGTTTGACTTTAAACTTTGAAGAATTATGTATTATGTTTATATTTAACACTTGAATTATTTGAACTTTGATGCCCTATGCTTATCTCATACATATAATATAATATAATATCTAATATTACAATTTTGTGTATAAAAATTCCAATCCGATTAATCTCCGCCTAACCGATTAATCACTAAACCCTATCCGACCGCCTCGCTAACGCCTAGCGATTTTTACAACCTTGCTCTCAAGTCACCATTTCACTTCCATATCATCCCTCATTAATTATCTTTCATGTACTTCATCATCTTTCCCTACACACTTTCGTTAAAGCCAACGAAAAAAAGATTTACAGTAACAAACTATGCTTGCTGAAAATAAACAAACTATGCTTGCTGAAAATATGTAATGCATAATTCGCTATATTGATATTTTTTTTGGTTTAATGCTTCTATAAACAAACATTCTAAAGAACTCAGGTAGCAAACAAAAGTCTTGACTATTTCTAAATTGATGAAAAACCGCAGGTTATCTCATTCACATACTCAATTTGGTATAAATAAAAAGGGCATACTATACAAACCCCCCTATGAGGCTATAAAGGGGGTTTGTATAACTTGTCTCAAATAAAAAATCTCACATAAAAAAAGGAATTTTTTAGAAATTAATGTTAAAAAATTCTTCATCTGTTGTTATAAAAAAAATTTCAATCATCTTCACCCATCTTCATTTTTTAGTAGCAACACAGTACTCGGACAAGAATGTACCAAAAAAACTCGAATAGGGCACCAAAAACAGTACCGGTATCGAACATGTCCTCAGTTCTGGGACTGGGACCGGTACCTTAATTTTTAGTAGGAAGATAACCGGTATCACTCAAATGATGTTGGTTCGCGCAATACACTACTGGTCCCTAGCTAATCCCTAATATCATGTATTACTTTCATTAGCTCGTTCCATGTATGGTTTTCATGGTATACTTAAAAATAAAGTTAGAAATAAACCGTAGAGTTGAGTTCAATATATACTTCATATTATCTAAAGACCTCATAAACAAATTATGGCAACACGTTTTTTCATTAAAAAAAAAAAAAAACCTTTTTACCTTTTTCTCAAAAGTTACATGTAATTTATATGTTAGGAATCATATGTGATTTAACAAATCACATGTGATTTTTTCAGACGTAAATTTCAACACTAACAAAAAAAGTCGAAAAAAAAGTTCGTCGAAAGTATGTATAAGGTGCCCCTTTATAGAAAGATGATTTAATTCTCGTCGTGATGATATGATTCTTTTCGCGTAATAGTTAACAAATTTGTAAAATATATATATATATTTTTAAATAATGAAAGTTTTTTTTTTTATTTTTTATTTTTTTTATTTTTATTTTTTTTATAAATGACTAATATTAGCTCATTGGATTTTTAGAGAATTTAGGGTGTATATTTAACTTTTCTCACTTATTTGTATACTTAAGTCTTGAGATTTCTTTAAAAATAAAGCTAGTCCATTCAATTTAAAATTTGAAAAAGAAAATTAAATAAAAAGATACAATCTAGCTAGCTATATTAGATGTAGTTTATTAGATCTTATCATATCTTGTTAGATCAAGAACGTACGTATATATATAAGAGGAGTTTTCAAATACTTACTCTTATTTTGGTGGTTATCAAGGGATAAATCCCCACCATCCATCTAGTTTGATCTAATAGTGGGGATAAACTAAGATTTAATAGGGAAACCTAAGTCCATGTTTTTTTTTCTCCTTTTTCTTTGTCTTTTTGTCTTTCTTATTTATTAGTAACATTTTTTTTTCTTTCTATTTTTTTTTTAAATTCACGTTTTTATTTTAAATTAATGTTTTTTTTTTTTTTTTTTTTTTTTTTTTTTTTTTTTTTCCACGTTTTTTTTATTATTTTTTTAATTTCAAATTCACGTTTTTTTCTGTTTTCATACGTTTTCATCTGTATTCATACGTTTTCGTTCGTGTACATATGTTTTCGTCATTTTTTTTACGTTTTCGTCTGTTTTCATCCGTTTTCGTACGTTTACATCCGTTTTCGTCCGTTTTCTGACATTCTCCTACGTTTTCATACGTTTAAATACGTTTTCGTCTGTTTTTAGACGTTTTTTGTCCGTTTTCATACGTTTTCGTTCGTTTTTATACGTTTTCGTCTGTTTTCATACGTTTTCGTCTGTTTTCTTACGTTTTCGCCCGTTTACGTCCGTTTTCATACGTTTTCGTTTGTTTTCTTACGTTTTCGTTTGTTTTCATACGTTTTGTCCATTTTCTTACGTTTTCGTTCGTTTTCATACGTTTTCGTCCGTCTTCTTTCGTTTTCGTCCATTTTTCATACGTTTTCAGACGTGTTTTTACGCTTTCATACGTTTTCGTCTATTTTCTTACATTTTTGGGCATTTTAATACGTTTTTGTCTGTTTTTTAGGTTTTCATGTATTTTCGTCTGTTTTTAGACATTTTCGTCTGTATTTTTACGTTTTCATGTATTTTCGTCCGTTTTTATACGTTTTCGTCCATTTTCAGACGTTTTCATACGTTGTCATCCGTTTTTTACGTTTTCATCGATTTTTAGACGTTTTCGTCTGTTTTCAGACGTTTTTCTACGTTTTTGTCAGTTTTCATACGTTTTCATCCGTTTTTATACGTTTTTGTTTATTTTTATACGTTTTTGTCCGTTTTCGGACGTTTTTGTTCGTTTTCATACATTTTTATACTTTTTTCATTCGAGTTTATACGTTTTTGTCCGTTTTCAAACGTTTTCATTTTGATATTTGTAAGTGACACTTATTTATCTCTAGTGATATAACACTGTAAGGAAGATGAAAAGTATTACATTCTTCATCATGTATGTGTTATCAGTTGTGATACTCAACTAAAAATGTGATGGTTGTGTTTTTGAAAATATTTAGGAAGATTTTTGTGTTTTATAATATTATGAAATATTAGAAATGTTGTTCAACTAAAAACAAGAGATGTTATGATACTTTTGTTAGACCTGTGGTGTACTTTTCTATTTAATGAATACATTGTGCATGTTTCGATAGGTTTTATAGCAGGATTTGAAAATATCTATGGTTGAATCAGCAAACTAAATAAGCTATGGTTGAAGATAGCACACATATTTATAAAACAAACTGAGGAAGCTCAAACACTTGTGATATCACAGGTGATATCACCTCACTTGTGATATCACACGTGATATCATGTGTGATAACACCGTTGATATCACCTGTGATATCATGTGTGATATTACCGGTGATAGCATGTGTGATATCATAGTTTATATCACTTGTGATATCACCAGTGATATCACCAGTGATATCATGTGAGGTGATATCACCTGTGATATCATGTGTGATATCACAAGTGTTTGAGCTTACTCAGTTTGTTTATAAAGATGTGTGCTTTCTTCAATCATAACTTCTTTAGTTTGCTGATTCAACCATAGATATTTTTAAATTCCGCTATAAAACCTATCGAAACATGCACAATGTATCCATTAAATAGAAAAATCCACCACAAGATAACTTAGTTTCTTCAATAAAGATGTGTGCTTTCTTCAATCATAACTTCTTTAGTTTGCTGATTCAACCATATATATTTTTAAATTCCGCTATAAAACCTATCGAAACATGCACAATGTATCCATTAAATAGAAAAATCCACCACAAGTCTAACAAAAGTTTCATAACATCTTTTGTTTTCAGTTAAACACCTTTTCTAATATTTCATATTATCATAAAACACAAAAATCTTCCTAAATATTTTTTAAAACACAAATAAGAAAAATGAACAGAAACATCGCAGTAATATAATAAGTGATGTTTATTATTATTTCTTTCATATATACTTGGTAAAATACTAAATTCTTATCACATTTGGTATGAATTTAATATTTCACATTCTTAGTTGAGTATCACAACTGATAACACATATATGATGACGAGTGTAATACTCTATATCTTTCTTACAGTGTTATATCACAAGAGATAAATAAGTGTCACTTAAAAATATCAAAATGAATAAAAATGAAGCAAACAATGAAAATAGAGACTTGACATATATTCTCAAAATCAAAAAAGTGTTGCATTAAATTAGCATTTTTTTGAATAAAAAAAGAATTCACCTAAAGAGACTTTAACCATTTTATTTCTACTAAGAGTATAGTATCACAAGTGATAGATAACATTGGTTGCATTAAAAAAATATGCGCTTGTCAATTGCGATGAAAGGCACAAAAACTATCTTGTAATTGAAAACTATAAAAATATTAGAAAACACATAGGTGATAATATATAAAAATAAACAGAGCAATGAAATATCTCAGGTGATATTAAAGGTTAAAAAACATACTTGTTTGTTTATGAAATATTAACTTTTTTATAATAAAATATCACAAT
The DNA here is from genome assembly GCA_910596185.1 of Chrysanthemum makinoi. Lineage (NCBI taxonomy): Eukaryota > Viridiplantae > Streptophyta > Magnoliopsida > Asterales > Asteraceae > Chrysanthemum > Chrysanthemum makinoi. The sequence continues at coordinate 142,611,804 of OU343225.1, read as the reverse complement.
TGATATTAGACATGTAATATAATAAAGTTTAACAATAAGCAAGAAAATAAATGAAAATAGATGAAAACGTATAAAAACTGCAAAAAACGTATGAAAACGTATAAAAACGAATGAAAAGTGTATAAAAATGTATGAAAACCAAAAAAAGCGTTTGAAAACGTATAAAAACGGATGAAAATGGACGAAAACGTCCGAAAACAGACGAAAGCGTTTAAAAATGGACGAAAACGTAAATAGACGGACGAAAGCGTACATAAACCTATGAAAACCGATGAAAACGTAAGAAAATGGACAAAAACGTAAGAAAACAGACGAAAACGTATTAAAACCGACGAAAAGGTATGAAAACGGACAAGAACGTAAGAAAAAGGACAAAAACGTAAGAAAACGAACGAAAACATAGGAAAACGGACGAAAATGTAGGAAAACAGACGAAAACGTAAGAAAACAGACGAAAACGTAAGAAAAAGGACGAAAACGTATTAAAACGGACAAAAACGTAAGAAAGCGGACAAAAACGTAAGAAAGCGGACGAAAACGAATGAAAACGGACGAAAACGGACAAAAACGTAAGAAAACGGACGAAAACGGACAAAAACGTAAGAAAACAGAAGAAAAGGTAAGAAAACAGACGAAAACGTAAGAAAACGAACAAAAACGTAAGAAAACAGACAAAAACGTATGAAAACGGACGAAAATGTAAGAAAACAGACGAAAACGTATGAAAACGGACGAAAACGGATGAAAACGGACGAAAACGTATGAAAACGTAAGGAAACGGACGAAAACGTATGAAAACGGACAAAAACGTAAGAAAACAGACGAAAACGTAACAAGACTGACGAAAACGTAACAAAACGGACGAAAACGTAAGAAAACAGACGAAAACGTAAGAAAACGGACGAAAACGTATGAAAACGGACGAAAACAGACGAAAACGTATGAAAACAGACGAAAACGTATAAAAAGCGGAAAAAACGGACAAAAACGTATGAAAACTGACGAAAAAGAAAAAAAAACGTGAAATTAAAAAAACGTGAAATTAAAAAAAAATGATTAAAAAAAATACAAATAATGAGAAAATAAATAAGAAAGATAAAAAGAAAAGAAAAAGACAAGAAAAAAACATGGACTTAGGTTTAGACATATTAAATCTTAGGTTAATCACCACCATTAGATCAAACTAGATGCAAGGTGAGGATTTATCCCTTAGTATGGAAGAATTTTTGAGTATGCAAAATAAATTGAGTCATATATATATAATCAGTTAACATACACCTTCGAATTCATTTCTAGTTAAGTTATTTCCCAAACTGTCAACTCAAATCACTCTAATGTCGAATGTAATCTCTCCAAGGATATACGGCTGCTTCAATTGCATGAACCATGTGGCGCTTCATGACGATATATTATCTAAAGATTTTGTGGTAAACCCTAATCTATACACTAATTAAATGTTTATGATTTGTTTATCTATTGAGATCTGTTTATGTATTTATTTTCTTTGCAGGCGGGACGTCGTCGAGCATTCTTGTTCTCCCACGTGATGAATCTGGTAGCAGGTCGAAAAATGGACCGTCAACTTATCACTGGTTTACACACAATTGCATATGTTCACTGCTCGGATTGTAAGGAGTTTCTGGGATGGCGATACGAGAAAGCTTATGTAGAAGTACAAAAATACAAAGAATCAAAAACCGTGCTTATAAAATGTAATATAGTGAAAGTCAATTGGTAACACTTTTCTAAATGTGTTCACTTGTTTTATATTGGAATCGAATAATGAAGTATTAGTTTCGTCTTTGTTTTTCAAAATTATGATTTGTTTATTTTCATGCGTCCTATACACATGGTTTTGAAATTGTTTGCTTTGTGATAAAAATAAATAATTAAATGTAATTGTGTAAGGCGACCCATTATGAATATGAGAAGTGATTGTCGTACTCTCAATTTTATTGGAACACTCCACAATATGTATTAAATATTTGTACTTTGAGTATAACCTATTTTAACTGCTTGTACAATAAAGTATCTGTTGGGATTTTAGATCTAGTTAACCAAAGAACCTCAACGAGTACGCAGCGGATAATGGATCTAGTTAATACAATTATGTTAACACGTAAATAATAAACACATAATTAATACAATATTAATTAATTTAAAAGGGAATAAAGAAGGCTAACCTTGCTTGGCAATTAAACTCTAGTAACGGAACAAGAAACCTTACGAAACCTTTAAGTGTCTAAAATAAACACCTCGAAGAGTATCACACACAAACCCGATTCACGTATACGTTCGATTAATGCTAGTCGAGAACGTAAAATATAAAACCAAATTAACAACTTGGTACTTGAAAACCCCACTAGCAGAATACTTCCAATGAAAACAATTCACTTCTGCCAAATAACTTTTCTGTCCAAAACAGAATACAACCGAACCAAAAAAAAAAACCCTTTTGATGATATTTCTGATGTCGACAAGGAGAAACAAATCACCACCGAAAACCCTAACACAACTTGGATCAAAACCTGATGCAAGTGTGAAGATTTCACAAACCAAGAACAAGTCAAAACCCTAATCGATTTAAGTAGCAATCGATTGAGTTTGGAGCTGGAACAGTGAATCGATTAGATGGATTTAGGGTTATGTCAATCGTATGTTTTGGGATGGGGTATGTTTGCTTTTATAGCAAACTTAACCGACCCTTGTCCAGGCCATGACTTGGTCGACAAGATTCAAACCCAAACACCCCTTTGATTCATGTTCCCGATCAGTGAAACCCAAAGCCCAAGGCTTGTTTCCTTTCGACCCATTTTAGCTATCAAGAACAGCCCATGGGTCAACATTAGTAATCGGGTCAAATAGCATGTATGTATATTCAAGTATTATTTTCGTTCAACACATATACTCGTGTTTATCGTGTGTGCCCCCATCGGCTCATACACGTTTAGTTGTTTTGTCGTGTTTTAAGACTCCCACAAACCAACAGCTCCCACTTGGGAGTTGGTGTGTCGAATGGCACACAAAACTAACGACGGAAACGCCTAGCAAACGCTCTCACTCGCTTTTTAACTAAATGTGTCTGAGAGAATAGTTTCGTAAAAGTTTCTCAGTAGCATGGTCATTCAATGTCTTGCTTTAATCATCCTTTGTTATAGATACCGTTAAACCATGGATTATGGATCTTTAATCATTCCATATAGTTTAACCATTTAGAATCTCGTTATAGATTTTAATTCAGATATACCAAATGTAATCAAGAATCATCTTGCATTACCCTTTGAGTCTGGCCAGATAGTTATCTGATTAAATCTGGAGAGGCGCCATGGTATCTTTCTGCACATATCAAGTGGAGTAACAAATCCTTTATTGACTACAAGTGTTGTGGATGCTGCTTCACATCACTCCGAAATATAGCTTTTATAACTACCTTGTTCAGATAGCGTTTTGCATATACTTACAAAAAGTGATATCCACACATAACAGAACTTACTTGCATCTCAAGTCTAAGGACGAAGATAACAAACCATTTTCAATATTTTACTTATGACAAGGACCCAAAAGTAAATGTTTGAAAGTTGGGGAATCCAATATGCATCTTTAGTGAATACATATGAGTTTGGCGGGAACAATCCGAATTCTCGTTAGAATTATAACCAACACTCACATTTGCCTTATCATAACAATATTCCCATATTGTTAACCGACAATGGACATATTTTGAATGATAAATCATTTCATGGATTAAACATGCAAAAATGGAATAACAGATTATATGAATATAATAACAAATACCTCGTATCTTTATTAATCAGAAAATAATAACTGTCTTACAACTCCAATTATCCAAATACTAATTAACACACAGTTTACATGAGACTACTAGCAGGTACCAAACCTATTTCTCTAGTCAATTTAGAATGCTTAGGGAAATCCAAAACTTTCGTAAATGGATCAGCTAGATTGTCATCTGTGTGAACCTTTAATATCTTCACATCTCCCATTTCAATGGTCTCTCGAAGATAATGAACTTTAGCGCGATAATGTCTAGCACCTTTAGTGATTCCGCTTTCATTAGCTATAGTAATGGCTCCAGTATTATCACAATACATATTTATGGGTTCTTCAATTGTGGGAACAATGTTCAACCCAAAAATGAATTTACGAATCCATACAGCCTCTTTTGATGCATCACAAGCAGCAATATACTCAGCTTCAGTAGATGAAGTAGCAAAAATACTTTGGTTAGTGCTTTTCCAGTCAACAGCACCTCCATTTAAAACGAATACATATACAGTCTGAGATTTTAGGTCATCAGCATCTGTCAGATATCCAGCATCAGTGTAGCAAGAAACCCTGAGCTCTTGTTCATCTTTTCCTCCATAGATCAGAAACATATCCTTAGTATTGCGTAAATACTTAAGAATATTTTTCACAGCAGTCCAGTGAAGTTCACCTGGATTCTGTTGGAATCGGTTTGTCACATTCTGTGCGAACGCAACATCAGGACGAGTACATCTCACAGCATACATAATAGAACCTATAGCCGAAGCATATGGAATTCTTTGCATGCGCTCTTTCTGAGCAGGTGTTTCAGCACCTTGTGATTTACTCAATTTAGGCTTATCTTGCATTGGGATCGCGCCACGTTTGGAGTTCTCCATACAAAATCTTTTCAAGATTTTCTCAATGTAAGCACTTTGACTCAAACCAATTAATCGTCTAGATCTGTCTCGATAGATCTTAATTCCAAGAATATATGCAGCTTCTCCTAAATCTTTCATGGCGAAACATCTTCCAAGATAGGATTTTACATCTTGTAACATTGGAATATTGTTTCCCATAATCAATATGTCATCAACATACAGAATTAGGAAAGTGACATAACTCCCACTAGCTTTCTGATATACACATGGCTCATCTTGATGTTGAGAAAATCCGAATTTCTTTATCTCATCATCAAAACGTTTATTCCATTGCCTCGATGCTTGCTTAAGTCCATAAATGGAACGCTTGAGCTTGCATACACGGTTAGGATATTTTGGATCAACAAAACCCTCAGGTTGCTCCATATAGACCTCTTCGTAAAGATGTCCATTGAGGAAAGCGGTTTTGACGTCCATTTGCCATATCTCAAAGTCATAGTATGCAACTATGGCTATGAGAATCCTTATAGCTCTAATGTCTGCTACAGGAGAAAAGGTTTCTTCATAATCAATCCCGTAGGTTTGAGTGAAGCCCTTTGCTACGAGACGAGCTTTAAAGGTGTATACCTTACCATCCATGTCGGTCTTCTTCTTGAAGAGCAACTTGCTGCCAACTGTCCTGCAGTTAGGAGGAAGCTCAACTAAAACCCAGACATCATTGTCTTTCATGGATTGCATTTCCACATTCATTGCATCAAGCCATTTCTTGGATTCAGGATCCAGCAATGCATCTTTATAGTTATTGGGTTCACCAAGATCCCCTAACTCATGTTCCTCAGCGTCAATGTATAAACACATACGGTCAGGAGCACGGCGTGTCCTATTGGACTTTCGAATGGGAACAATTTCACTTTGAGGTTCTTCAATTTCTTGATCATCCTCATCATGAAGAATGCTAGTGTCTAAAGAAGGATTTGTATCTTCTTCTTGAAGTAATTCAAGATCATCCATACTCCCACTTGCTTTAAGATCCATAAGATTACTCTCAAAGAACTCAGTTCGAGCAACAAAACTTTGTTCTCAGATGGAAGATAGAAAGAATATCCCATAGTTTCCTTAGGGTATCCTACGAAGATACACTTAATAGCTCTAGGTTCAAGTTTGTCAGGTTTGGTAAGTGTATCACGCTTAGCAAGTGCCTCACAACCCCAGACTTTTAAGTAAGACAGCTTAGGGGCTTGCCCATGCCATACTTCGTATGGTGTCTTATCAACCTTCTTAGTTGGAACCATATTGAGAATGCGTGCAGCAGACTCAAGGGCATAATCCCAAAAGGACTTTGGAAAAGTTGTTTGTTTCATCATAGAACGCACCATGTCAAGCAGGGTTCGATTTCTCCTCTCAGATACACCATTGTGTTGTGGAGTATAAGGAGGAGTTCGATGGGCAATAATCCCATGCTCCCTTAGATGATCCAAAACTCTTGACTCATATATTCACCTCCACGATCAGAACGTAGTGATTTTATGGTCTTCCCGAGTTGATTTTCTACTTCCTTTTGAAACACTTTGAATGTTTCAAACACTTCATGTTTATGTTTCAGCAAGTAAACATAACCATACCGACTATAGTCGTCAGTGTAAGTCACGAAGTAATTTGCTCCTTGTCTTGAAGTGATTCTAAATGGGCCGCATACATCTGAGTGTATAAGTCCAAGTAAATCTTTAGCCCTTTCCACTTGATGTGAATAAGGTTTTCTAGCCATCTTACCAGACATACAAGCAACACACTTTTCAAGAGACTTAATGTCGGATGAGTTGAGAAGTCCATCGTGTTGCAACTTCTCCATGCGTTTCTTGCTAATGTGTCCAAGACGACCATGCCACAAGAGAGCAGAGCCCAAGTTAGTCTTGGCTCTTTTATTGCTTACAGCAAACATAGAACTTTCATTTGTATTTGAATAAGACATTTCAATTTCATAAACACCATCACGAGGAATTGCAGTAAAATAAACAACGTTATTCTTAGAAACTGAAATATAATTATTCGATTCAAAATAGTTAATAAAACCATCGTCATACAAACGAGAAACTGAAATAACCCACCTAGTAATAGAGGGAGCATAATGACAATCTTTTAAAACAATAACTAATCCATTAGGGAGTGATAAATGATAGTTTCCAATAGCTTCAACTTCTGCCCGTTGACCATTGCCCACGTACAGACTTAAAGCTTCTGGCTTCAGCTTCCTATCGCCCTTAGACCCTGAGTATTATTACAGATGTGAGTACCACAGCCAGTGTCATATACTAAGGATGATTTAGGGAAAGAGTAGAGTTCTATAGTGAAAATACCTGAAGAACTAGCTGCAAGAGACTGTTTCTTCTTTTTCATTAACTCGGCGAGATACTGGGGACAATTCCTTCTCCAATGTCCTGTCTCACCACACTGGTGACAGGTAGCGTCCTTTGCTGGATTATCCTTCTTGGGTGGTGGAGGAATCTTGGGTTTGGATTTAGAGGTAGAAGCATTGTATGGCTTATACTCAGTAGCATAACCAAACTTGCTGTTTCCATTCCCACGATTCCCTTTAGCAGCCTTGAACGATTTGTTATTCTTCTTTTGGTTTTTCTGGACCTTACCACCACCCACATAATGGAGTGCAGGTGCAGCATCTTTCTTTGGCAACGTCTGCTCATGTTGCTTAAGCATAGCATGCAATTCATTTATAGTCTTCCCCATGCTGTGCATATTAAAGTTCTGCACAAACGAGATGTACTCTTTAGAAAGACCGATTAGGATCAAACTAATTCCATTGTGGAGAGTAACTGGGTGACCAAGACGTTCCAAACTGTCAATGTAGCTCTTCATCTTTAGAACATATGAGCTAACCGATTGACCCTCTTCCTGCTTGCAAGCGTGGAATTCACGTGCAGTTTGTAGAAGCTCTTGTTCTACTTGTTGGGAGAACATAGACTTCAACTCCTGAAGCATGTCATAAGCACCAAGATGAGTTAGATTTCGTTGGATCTCTAACTCCATGGTCATGAGCATGAAGGCAGCTATGTCCTTTGAACCTTTGACCCAAGCAGTGTGAGCTGCAAGAGCCTCAGGTAGAACAGGGTGGCCAGGAGTAGCAACAGGTGCTGCAGGTATGGGATGCTCTAGATAAGCTTCCTTATCTTCAGCTGATAGGATGATGCGAAGCTGGCGATACCAATCAATGAAATTAGGTCCAGTGAGTTTTTGTTTCTCAAAGAAACTCCTGAGTACCGAACTGTTTCCGATTGAAGTAGTCATCTACAATTGAAAAGTTCAAATAATTAGTATTTTCGATAATTACATTCTTAAAGAATTAACTACCCAATTAATTACTAATAAGACTAAGATCCAACTTGCAACCCCATTAATTACCATAGGTCTGACCAGTGTATAAAAAATGGGACAAGAGGTAAGCGATGAGCGTTAATTGCATAATGCAACTCTTAGATTTATGAGACTGTTTAAGGCATTAGTATCAAGTAATAATGTCAAAAGCATGTTTAGTTCTCATCGTATGCCTCGGGTCCGAGGTCTGACCAGGTTAACTCGATATAAGTCGACCAAGTATGAACGTGTAAAAATAACCAGAGGTCTGACCAGTGAGAAATAATTACCATGGGTTGGAAAGGCCCTTAGGTCTGACCAGAGAAGTCAATCCAAGTGCACGTGTCCATAGTTGGGTGGCATAGACTTAATATTAACAAATAGGTATACACACATAAATGTGGTAAAAGTCGTGTACAAAGAAGCATGCAAAACAACTTCGTAACACTAATTTTAAAAACTTTTTGGTAATGACACTGTAGTGATCATCATGGTTCACGGTAGCTCCAATCAAACGCACAGGGAGGCAGAGGACCAGGTAAGCGCAGAGGCATAACCTTAGACATCCTTTCAGTGAGACTGTGCTCACTTCTTTAAACCCCCTTTTTAGTTTGTTCTAGTGGGTGAGCCGTACATCCCAAGTGTCCATAGTGTCTAGTTTTTAAATTCTTGAAAACGTGTTTCATATATTAGGTCACTTTATTTTACAAAAACAATTTTCCACGAATCAAATAGCAGGTCACAATGAGCATGATATTTAGGCGTGTAAATAAAGACCAATATTAATGTTATGGTTACAATATGTATTATTCCATATTGCATACAATTAGGTGTCAAAACAAGTAATAATGCACATATATGAATCACAAACATACAAGCATAAACATCAATATAAATAACCACATATTGTTCCGAGTTCTCTTGCGAGTCTTCCCCAAACGGAGAACCACAAGACCGTCACTAGGATGCAGTACCTAGATCGCCCCATACATCACTTAGAAAAGCAATTGAGTGGGTCTTGTGGCCGGAAAAACACATAAAGCATGGCAATCCCAATTAACAAGTAATTACGCAATATATGTATTTAAATATGTAATTCTAATTATCACAATAATTCTAATTAACAATTAATAAATACAAATTAACTTTTAATTCTAATTAGCAAGTAATTTTAATTTAACATGTAATCTTTAATTAACAATTAATTTTAATTAACAAGGTAATTATAATTGACATGTAAATTAAATTCCAATTAACAAATTAATTCTAATTATCAATATAATTTTAATTTGTGTGTGTCTAGTTATTATTTATTAAAAATTTGACAAGTATGCATGTAATTGTCAAAATTAAAATAAAACAAAATAACTATACTAGGTTTCATGCAGCCCTTTTAAAACATGTTTATTAATATAAGAAACGTGTAACCCATAATCGCAAAAACGAGTTGACTCGTGATGCCACTGTTGGGATTTTAGATCTAGTTAACCAGTAACCTCTACGAGTACGCAGCGGATAATGGATATAGTTAATACAATTATGTTAACACGTAAATAATAAACACATAATTAATACAATATTAATTAATTTAAAAGGGAATAAAGAAGGCTAACCTTGCTTGGCAATTGAACTCTAGTAACGGAACAAGAAACCCTACGAAACCTTTAAGTGTCTAAAATAAACACCTCGAAGAGTATCACACACAAACCCGATTCACGTATACGTTCGATTAATGCTAGTCGAGAACGTAAAATATAAAACCAAATTAACAACTTGGTACTTGAAAACCCCACTAGCAGAATACTTCCAATGAAAACAATTCACTTCTGCCAAATAACTTTTCTGTCCAAAACAGAATACAACCGAACCAAAAAAAAAAAACCCTTTGATGATATTTCTGATGTCGACAAGGAGAAACAAATCACCACCGAAAACCCTAACACAACTTGGATAAAAAACTGATGCAAGTGTGAAGATTTCACAAACCAAGAACAAGTCAAAACCCTAATCGATTTAAGTAGCAATCGATTGAGTTTGGAGCTGGAACAGTGAATCGATTAGATGGATTTAGGGTTATGTCAATCGTATGTTTTGGGATGGGGTATGTTTGCTTTTATAGCAAACTTAACCGACCCTTGTCCAGGCCATGACTTGGTCGACAAGATTCAAACCCAAACACCCCTTTGATTCATGTTGCCCGATCAGTGAAACCCAAAGCCCAAGGCTTGTTTCCTTTCGACCCATTTTAGCTATCAAGAACAGCCCATGGGTCAACATTAGTAATCGGGTCAAATAGCAGGTATGTATATTCAAGTATTATTTTCGTTCAACACATATACTCGTGTTTATCGTGTGTGCCCCCATCGGCTCATACACGTTTAGTTGTTTTGTCGTGTTTTAAGACTCCCACAAACCAACAGTATCTCAATAAAGATGAGGAGTGTGTCACTCACTTTCCATAATTTAACAACAATAACAATACTCACTAATCAGTAATGACATGGCCGAGTTTGTGAGATTTAACAATGAGGTTTTAAATAGGGTTAAGTGCATAAAATAGTAAGATGCTTTTAAAATTGTACAAATATCATACGTAAATTTTGAAAAATACTAATATCGTACAAATGCTTTTAAAAATTCTATCATCACAAATTTTTTAAATGCACAAAAGTCCACATTATATGAACATGACACTACTCATTCACTATCATCTTAAATTTTGCTTAGTTTAATAATTAGTTATATTCTTTAATTCGCTTCTACATTTATTTATACTACTAAAAGTGCGTGTTTTTTATATTGTAGTGAAACTTGGTTTGCTACAAAGTAATAATTATTGAACAAATGAATAACATGAGAAGAAAAAAATTGTTACTAAACTTATTCAAACGAATGATAAACAATTAGAAAATCATCAAGCAAGAATATTAATTGCTTTCTTCTTCAATTTTATGATCGCATTAATCTATGATTATTAGGATCATATTTGTGTATATATAAAGGGTTTGTAACGATATATGCGAAATAAATAAGTAAGATATAATAAACATTTATAGCAATCTCCACATCACCAATAAAAATCATTAATAACGTCATGTAATTAATTTAACTGATGACTATTCATACCACGTCAATTAAAGTATGCTATCTAGAAAAATTTGAAAGTATGAGCATAATATTAGTATTTTTAAAGTTATGATATTTGTACACTTTAAAAAAATATTTGTTATTATATGGACTTAACCTTTTTAAATATAGAATCACCAAGTTTCAAGAATAAATTATATGATGATTATTAAAATTCTATAATATGAAGTACTCAAATAAATAGAGATTAACTTGTTCAAAATTACGTGAAGACTGAGTTTGGTTTTGAATGAAGAAAAATATGCAAATATTATATTTTTGAAAATGTGGCGAAGAACATTGAAATGCAAATAGTCATTATTCAAAAGGGTTGACAACAAAATGTGCTTTCAATAAAATATTTTACGGTATTTAATTACTGGGAAACTAGAATATTTTATAATTTGGATAATTACTCAAAAATGTATTATACCTTACACATTTGGTTATTCGGTGTAGTCTTAAAATTTTAGATTATTCAGTGTAAAATTCAATGTTCTTCGGGTTAGTGTGTTCGAATTTTGACCTCCCAAGCCAGTTGTGCTTATGTATATCAAGTTATCAGTCACATCAATTTTGTTTTTTACCATGTCACTTAAAACTCGACTAAAATACACCGTTGGTCCCTAACTTGGCAGGCCGCATCACGATGGGACAAAACTCGGCCTTTTCATCATCACAGGTCCAAACCTTGGCCATTAAATGCCAGATTCGTCCCTTGACCAATAATGCCGTTGTCAACGTTATGTTGGTGGGGCAAAACCGTCTTTCACTGTAGCGTACTAAATAAAAACCGTTGTACAGTGTATGTAGCTAGTATATGTGTGTAACACGGTTTGGTCTACATTTATCACCCATCCCTAAACTATCCTTCAAAATCGGTCTTCTTCAAAACGATGATTGTTTCAAGATGGTACGTTGCTGGTGTGGTAAGCAAGCTATTATTCGCACTTCGTGGACCTCTGCCAACCCAGGGCGTTGATTCTTTGGTTGTCCTGTTCAAGTAAGTGCGTCTTAATATTTCTTGTGTAAGTTTGTAACAATGGTGGTTGTTTAATGACTTGTCATAATCATCAATAGGGGTCTTCTTGTCGGTGGATAAGATGGTATGATCCTGAAATCTGTGCTCGTTCAAGAATGATCATATCAAGCCTTTTGAGGGGGAGAAATGAGCTTGAGGCAAGATTAGTAGCTGCTCAAGGTGATGTGTGGAAGTGGAAGATTTACCTGGTGCTAAGTTGGATGTTGTTCTTCATTGTTTATGCATTGGGATAACTTTTTAACCTTTTATGTAATGAGGCTAGTTGGTTAATGTTCTGTATCTTGAATTGTAGTAACCTTGTTATGAAGTATTCAGTTTTGTTTGTTTCTGATTTTCAATGCCTTATGGGTATGCAGATGCTTAGCAATTTGTTTAGGGTTGACTTTAAAATGTCAACATTCTTATGAGGTTCTATTTAGCTTTGGTTACTTTTGATGCAAATTATTCACACATCAAGCTTAGTCAATCTAAAAAAATACACAATAATGACATGGTTCCATAGTTAATGCAAATGGATATAATTCCAACTGCATAAAATTGCATACTTTTCAAACCATGAGAACTACAGTTAGACACACACACACATATGTTTTTAGAGTACATAACTTATCCATAGGAAATAACCTAGATGAAACATTGTCTAGATAATTAGCATAACAGATTTGACCTACGGTGAGGCCATCATTCTTTCCAGTGCAGCCTGCTGCCTAGTCATTCTTCGTGTAGCAGGCTGGGTTGAAGCAGAAACTGCTTGAACATCACTTGACTGCATCTGAGAATTAGACTGGGATTGATCATGTTGCTGGGATTGAGAATGGGCTTGCTCATGCATGCTGGGGTCGGCAATTGCTTCATCTTGATGTTGTTGGAATTGTGACAGGGATGCATCATGTATGATGGGATCTTCAGTTGCTGGCTCTTGATTTTCAGATTGAACACCACTTCCTTGAACTGCACTAACTTGGCTTTCAACAACAACACCTGTACCTTCATCTTCTTTATCTGCTGCTACCTTTTTACCTTTAGGATGTTTCTTTTTTCCTACAGCTTTAGTAGGTACCTGTTTGACATTTCCCTTATTGGCAGTTCCACTACTTGCAGCTCCAGCATACCCTAGGCATGTTACCTTGTTGTGTCCAGCAATGCCACAAATACTACACTTAACACTCTTCCAAGCCTTTGACAGCTTACCATCCTTCACAATCTCTTCAGTTTCAGGAGCTATCCAGTTTCAGGAGCTATCCTAACTCTTTTTCTACCTCTTGCGGTAGGCGGGTTTGTTTCGGATTTTGGTGGAACAATTGTTGTTGGCATAGTTGATTTTTCCCAATGTACACTGCTAGTTATAGGCTGGACATGGTGTTTGTAGGTAGCCTCCCAAGTGAGAAGATAGTAACAAGGATGAGCCCATGTTTCTACAGCTCCTACTTGTTGGCCATTTAAAGCCATATTCCAATTGGTAGCAACAGCATGTTTACATGGTAAACCTGTTATCTCCCACCTTCTGCAAGTACAAGTCTTGTGTACAACATTAACTACACATTGGTCACCCCATGGTCCACTAACCTGAAACTTAGATCCCCCATTCCATAAAACATTATACTTAACAGCCTCTTTCTTAATAGCCTCTAGCATGTGTTGTGCGGTGTTAGTGGCCCATCACTCTTCTCAATCACCATAAGAACATGCATTATCCTCTTCATACAGTATTCCCTGATGTATTCTAAGGCTGTAATAATTGGTTTGCTTAAACCCTCTTTTATTTTCTCATGAAAAACTTGACACATGTTATTAAGTAACACATCAGAAGTAGCTCTCCCTAAAGATGACAAGTAATAAACATGTATTAATTATAACTGTTTATACTGCATTTACGAATACAAAGTAAGTGAATCAGATAGATCACTTACATGAAAAATGTGACCTTGACCAATGGATCGGTGGTATCTTACTTAACCAATCATGGGCTGGTTGATTAAGTTTCTTGAGATCAGCCACAGCTTTCAGAAACTGTACAACAGTTGAGGCTGTTGCACATTTCCACATATGGTCTTTGTAGGCCCTACCTTTCCATTGCAGTTTCATTTTCTCATGAATGCTTTTAATACAGAATATGTGTTCTGCACTTTGAAAAACTTCTGCTAAAGCTCTACTTATATCCTGCACAAAATCAAATATGTTTACTGTCTGTTTCAAAACAGAGAGACTTAAATTCATGAACAGAGTAAGAGAGTACCTTATTCATGTCAGTAATAAAAGTGGGGCTTGAAATTGGCCCAAGTGCTATATCATCGGATAAACAATGAAGAAACCAAGTCCATGATCCAATGTTATCTGAATCAATAAAAGCATAAGCGAAAGGGTATATACCATTGTTGCTATCAATTCCCACAGCTGTCATCAGTTGACCATTGAAAGGACCACGAATTGGAAAAGTAGCCAGCCCCAACAACGATCTCCCATAATCTTTAAATCCTTGCTTCAGCGCACCTAAACAAACATACACTCTCTTGAATTCTCTGGTTGGAAGAGACTCATCCGGAGGTCGTTCCACATTCATCACCACTGTTGTATTAGGGTTTGTCTTCTGCAACTCTTGAACATAATCTCTCAACATGGTAAATTGTAGCTTGAATTGACCCTTGATGGCTGTTATTGCTAGGTTTTTGGCCCTTAAAACCTTCTGCAGGGACACTTGAAGGTCGTATTGGTTGGTAAGTTGATTATGCACAGACTTGACAGGAAGTTGTGGATTTGTTTCAACTTGTGCTGTAATTTTCTGTGAGATATAGCGAAGGTCAATGTACTCGACTTCCCTTGATTGCAAACAAGTGTGTTGCTCATTATATGTTCTGACCGGATACTGTCTCACCATTCCTGCCGACAAACAATAGCCATGGGCAGAGTATTTGTGAAGGGTCCTTTTTGCAAGAAAGCAATGCATTTATACCCCTTCTGCTTAATGGACTTCTAGATGGGCCTATATCCAATCCAAGACCTTCAGTTGGGCCTGAAAGTGGAACACAACCCCTACACCTGACCCTTATTCTTGTTTTGTCATTCTTCACAAAAAACAACTCCCTCTTAGTTTCTATTGAATGCTCTCTTACTAGGTTTTTTACTTCCCCTGCAGTACCAAACTCCTGACCAGCATAGAAAAAAGTGGTATAGACGCCATTAGCAAATTCTGCGTATTGGAAACTAACATGGTCACTGCAAAATACATCATCAACCATCACAGGTAAATCATTTACCAACTGCCTGTCATCACTTACATTACTGGTTGTTCCTTCTTCACCTAAATCATTACTCTGACCTACTTGTACCATACCAGGTTATGCATCATTCTCTTCACAAGTGTTCTCTTCATTTGGTTCAACTGCATTGCCAAAGTCACTAGTGTGACTCGCTTGTAACAGAGTAACATCAACAACAGGATCCTATTCCATGTTATCCTGAGTCAATTGAAACAGAGTTACATCCAAATCAGGCTCCTCAAAGCTGTTATTGACATCAACTAGTGCTCTGCCTGCTTTGTGTAAATGCTTCTCCTGAGTCAATTGAAACAGATTAACCTCAAAATTTTCAGGCTCCTCAAAGCTGTTATTGACATCAACTAGTGCTGTTCCAACGTTGTCTAAGTGCTTCCCCTGACTCACTCTAAACAGATTAACCTCAACATTATGAGGCTCCTTTATAGCATTGTCCTCATCAATAACTACTAAAGCACGCTCACTGTTATGAACAGGTTGGCTAGCAAATGAGCAGTCTAAGGTGGAAAAGAGTGGCTCAATGTTTGGCAAATTGCTAGATTCACGAATATCATTGACGTCCACAGGCAATTGTATAAGTTGGATAAACGGATCTAGGGCAGGTTCATTATCTATATCATCTAACACCAACCGTCTACAACAGGATTGAATAGGCGCAGTAGCAACTTTTCTCCTATCTTCATCCATCTCCCAAAACACAGTCTTAATTGATTGTGGGGACATTTAAGAAAGTTCTAATCTAGTCTTCCCTATTTCAACATAGACGTCTATCAGCTTATGCTGTATGACAACATCTTTCAACAAGTCTACATTAGCAGCTTCACGCAAAGAAAACAAACCGTCGTCTAATGTACAACCAGGCTTAAGAAAGTAGAAATAATTGGTTTGTCCAGACTCATAACCGATTTGGGTCATGAGAGCATCCATTTCATCAACAGATACCTCTTTTATTTCCACAAGATCAACAAGGCATTTCTTGCTTCCTTGATATATCCTACCTGGAAAGTATTTGAATGTACCTTCATAATGGAACATCATGCTAAACGATCCAGGTTCACCCATTGTATAAAAAAATGTACAAAAACATTGTTAAGCTAAAGTTACCTAAAAGGGGAATAACTTAATCAGTCGTACTAACATATGATTGTAATAGGCTCTAACCAAAAAAGACTTACAATATCTCCTAATTGCAGCTCTTTCCTCCGTTTCACGATCATCATATAAAGGATAATCCCTTACTCGCCACAGAGTAAATCCAAGGTGGTTGTTTGTTATTTTCTTACTCAGATTATTAGATTTGATGATAGACATTGCATTAGGGTTTTCTGGATAGGCTTCCAAAACAAGTTTGGGGACGAGCAATGAGTACACAGTTTTGTTATATTGTACATAATGGCGGGAAATTGGACAAGACAGCTGCTATAGTAAATAAAACAAAATGACTATTGTACCCTCAACAGTAACATGATTACGGGTTTTTGTTGCGTATAACGGAACGTTGACAACACCGTTATTGGTCAAGGGACGAATCTGGAATTTAATGGCCAAGGTTTGGACCTGTGGCGATGAAAAGGCCGAGTTTTGTCCCATCGCGATCCGTCCTGCCAAGCTTAGGGACCAACGGTGTATTTTAGTCCTTAAAACTCACTTATAACACACACTCACCCCACCAATTTTCATTTCACTATCCGAAACACCTACCCCACCACTTCTTCTTCCTCTCAAACCCTAACCATGGTCTATTCATTATCTTCTTCGTCCACGTATTATCCCAGACAAGTTCAATCCGCCATCAACCGTACTCACTGCAAGTGTCTATCTCCATTGCCTATTGAGGAGCAAGTGTCATGGACTAGGACAAACCTAGGGAGGAGGTTTAAATCTTACCCCATGTATGCAAGCTTTTTTGTTTATATACTTACATTATTATTATATGTTAAACTCTTGATTGATTTGTTGTTGATTATGAACTAGAACAAAGAGAAAAGTTGTCATCTTTATGAGTTTCTTGATCCGGAGCTTCCGTCACAATACTACAATGATTTGTTCTTCAATATGCATGTTAAGAATGTTCTGTAATACGCCAAGTCGACAAGGGTCAAATTGGCCCAAATTATGGTGTCACACAAAGCATAATACGCAAGCGGAATACTTAATAAATAATGAGGTTACAGTGAAGTTCTAAAGGAATAATGAAATACTAAATATGAAACATAAAGACTTCAAAATCTAAAATACAAATCCAAACTAAATATAACTGAAAATAAATCCAAGTATAATCCAGAAACAAATGGGTATCTATCATCAAGGTAGTCCACTAAGAGCTCATGTGCACTCTTCACTCATATCTCAGCTTCTCTCTAAAACCTGCCACAGGAAAAAAAAATGCGGCTGAGCTTAAAAAGCCTAGTGAATAGATATATAACAAAACGAATAATCAAAAAAATATATAAGTATAGGGAAAGGGAAACATAAGCTCCTGCTGAAACGAATATCATCTGTTAAAAGAAAGAGAGATCAAGGATCAACTGAACAAATATCATAAGTCAAATGAAATGAGAGATCAAACGATAATACGAATCAAATAATCATAAGGAATCAAAATACGAATCATATGGAAAGTGCCACGAGCTCATAACCTAATGTCTAACATGACACATGAAATACACTACATACATACATATCCGTCAAATCATAGGTGTACAAGGAGGGGAGACCTCTCAAGTATCAAATGCGAGAGGGGTGCAAGGCACGTACAACCAATCACTAAATTATACGAACCATAATACCTAGGATGCATCCATACGCCTCCCACATAACAAATCATATATGTACCTTGCTCAAGACAAGTATACACACATATCATAATGATCAAGTGATCACATAACATGCATAACAAATGGGGACGCCGTGGACTAATCACACCACCACAGATAGTGTCATGTCATTGGTGCCATTAATGACATGGTCATGGTACCTCCATGACTAGTTAGCTCGAGCAATGAAACGAAACAAAGCATACAAAGCATATCATATCATATCATATCCAAACGAAGCATATCAAACTGAACGAAAACATATCATAGCAAAACGAATGTCATAACGAATAGAATCATATCAAAGGATCATATCAGAAATTATATCAAAAGGATCATAGCAAGGATCGAAATGAGAGTCAGGATAAAACATCCCATACGGAGAAGCTGCTAAAAACATGCAGTGCGGATTGGGAAGATTGTTGAGAATTGTAGTTATTCACTTACGATTTCTCAGGTTGAACCAATTTAAAAGTCTTGAAGTCTGGGAATTTGTTGAGAAACGAGATTGGGTCTATGTTATCAGGCTGAAATGAATTTGAAAAAACAAAATAGACACTGAAGGCACTGTGATTCGCAACAAATCTCGTCTATGGCAAAAGGATATCGTAAGGAAGAAGAACATCGCTGTTTATCAATGGTTTGTGCACATAAACAGTGTACAACCCGTTCTTGTAAAGAAATGACCATGTGGTACGCTTCAGTGCCACAATCCTCATATAAGGAGCAAAAACTTCTTAATTTTGAGTAGAATTAATAAAATTTTCTATGTTTTTCATAATTTTGCTCAAAAGAACAAGTATTCCTTCTCGTTATTTCAAAACCTCAAAAAGTTATTATCACTTGTTGAGGGGGAGTATTTGCAAACAACTTTGTTCAAAAGAAAAGTTCTTGTGGAATTCTTCCCGTAAAACTCAGAATGGACATATTTGCAATCAACGTTTCATCAAAAATACCATTAATATGCCATTTTTGAGGGGGAGAAAAAATAAAAGTGATCAAAAATATATTGTGAATTGTATGGAATCTCAAAGTGCTCAAACTCAGAATAACCCATGGATTGACGAACTTCAAATGTCAGTAATCGAAAAGACTTGTCCTGGACGGGTAATAATTTCAAGCTGGTTTAACCAGTGATGTAAGCGTGTCTCGAATAGGACTTGTCTGACTAGAGTGTACCAATCCGAGAAAATTTCTTTGGACTTGAACAGGCCGGATAATAATTTCAAGCTAGTTCGCTAGTGATGTAAGCGTGTCTCGAAACGGTCTTGTTCACTGAAAGTCGATCATGTCAAAAGTGCGAGCTCTACCCTCACTGTGCAGATTTAAGTTAAAACAATACAAGCATTCGTGGAGGGGGAGTATTTCTGAAAATACAAAACTCTCCAAGTGTTAACAAAATATGTTTGATAATCACAAACACTTTGAGAGATTTTTAAGTAAATGGTTTTATGGCAACATAGGAATAGTCATGGAGATATAAGGTGACTAAGGATAGGAAAATACGTTATATGATCAGCCATAGCCGGAGGGATCTACCCAAGGACATCACTAATAGTTAGAATTAGAAGTCCTTAGGTATGATTGAAAAAAAGAGAATATGAGAAATGGAGAAAGAAAGAGTTGAAGAATTAAAAACGAAAAGTTAAAGAAAATGGTGAAAAGAAATAGCCCTCCATATATTCAACTTAGGGAAGAAACCGGGTTCAACTCATATGCTACTGGTTGTCACTAAGGTGACACCGGTATTGAAGACAAAGACGTCATGGACCTAGTGACGCACTGCACTAAACCTTCTAAGCCACTCAAGTTCTCTCAAAAGAACTTGTTTCATTCTCACGGGAAACCCTGCATAATCTATCGACCTCTCTTTACGAGATGTGTTGATATTGAAATAGGAGACACCGCTCCAGTCTCCGACTACTAAACCAAAGTGCACTAATAGAGTCTAGAGCCACAAGATTCATCAAAAGATCTCTTAGGAACACTTATTATTTCATCACTTGTTTTTCAAACAAGGGACACAAGTGATATATTTTAGAGTCCGAAGCAAATCTTAGCAATCTTCCAGAATATTTATGAGAGGATTTACAATTGTGATCCTCAGTGATTGAATGGAAATTCCTGCCAGGGTCAACATTAAACAGCCCTGACAGTAGGTCACTTCGGTAATACCTTGTGGGTTACATTTAGTGTGGTTACTTGGTTCAAAAAAGGTCTACATTCGTGGAGTGATGCCTCGGTATACTTCAGCGACTCACCTGAATTGTTGATATACTTCGGTATATCTTGTTAGCCTTCTTGAGGGCCTCCAATTCAGGAACAGCCTTTGTTAGAATTAGAGATGTGTTTTCACACTATGCCTTTAATACTCTCGACATTCAACCTTGTAAGTGCTGGAAATCCCACCAAGGAGATTCTTTTCATGAATCGAGTCCTAAAGACGTGGGTCATTACTTGAATTTATTCTATGTAATGATAACTGTCCCTCAACGAAATTTGGATGGCTGATGTGCCCGACCAAGGTGAATGGAATCAAGACATTCATCAGTAAAACAATTGTAGTGGTAAATTCTATAAGAAAAGTCCACCGTGATCAATTGGTATTTTCAACTAACATATTCATGCATGTATTGATGATTGTTCCTTGGAGGAGAGACAACACCATCTCCACATGCTCATACCAACATCATATCAAAATAAAGTTGTCACAAAAATAAAAGGCAACATAAAGTTAAAGATGATTCTTCGTCAAAGTAAAAGAATCTACAAAGTTTAAAGACTTGAGAACTACACAACATTGGAGATTCAAGATCAAAAGAAGTATGAGCATGGTGGAGAAAGACGTGAAGCACCATGTTAAGATCGTTGTAGCTCTTAGACTAGGTCTAATATTATATCTAGGAACACATAATAATGAAGGCGGAATATTCAAACATAGAATCAACATTATTATGAACAAGGTTTTTCATTATCATCTCTACCACAAAACACTAATATACTAAATACTAACCTAGGCGTTTACATGAACATACGCCTAGGAACTAACTAACTAACCATCACCCTAGGCGTTTTCCTAAATCCCTACGCCTAGGTTCCCACACACACACACACCTTTGGTGTTTACATCATGTACGTACTTAAAACTAATGACCCTATGTCTCTTTATATACTAGAGACATCTAGGGTTTACAAGAGGAATCATAATATAATTAGGAAACTAAATATTCTTTTAAGCTTATCTTCTAGAATCTTCCAAATCCTCCATCTTTTTGTAGTTTCCCTTCTTGTCACTTTTAGTCCTTCATGTTTCATTCTTCTTGTTTTGTATCATCAAATCTATAATAGACCCAACAATCTTCCCCTATTTGATGATGACAAAACAAACACGATTCTTGTACGAACTTCCCTAGACGAAGTATCAGAAGTTGAGATAATTAAATCTCACCATGAATGAAACAATCTTGTCTTCCTTTGTCTTCCCCTTAATCCATGCTACGTCACTCAAACATCTCTTCCCCTTTTTGTTATTATCCAAATAGGGAACGTATGCAAATAATGATCTTGACCACCACGAACCAATATCATACTTCCAATCTAAGACTTCCAATGCTTAAAATCGCCCACCATTACGCACCATAAGAAAAATGGATCCAAAACAGTAGAAAACTCCAACTAGCAGTAGTAATAATGATCAACAGTAGTAAAAATCAAACACTTCCCCTTGAGTGGTGCATGTAGATAGTTAAACATTTAACAATAAGCTTCCCCTAAAACCCATATGTTAACCATCTTCTTGATTCTTCAAATCGGTAAGCTCCTTGTAATGATCACTTGTGAAGAAAACCAAGTATAACGAATTTGATGAAGAAGTAGAATTTCCCAAACTTGTGTCTTAAATCTTGTACAATCCACGGAACTCCATACTTATACGAAACATCAAATATAAGTAGACCGCAATCCCTTGACAAAATCCTCAACTAATATGAGACACTGAGCACTACAATGTAACTCCTTTAAGTGATAGCCAATGTGTGCATAGAGCATCAAAAGAAAAACCACACATTGCTAGATTCATCAAGCTAAATAATAAGAACACAAACCTGTGAAACTCAACTACAACATTAAATAAATGATATTCAACCTTCTTCGTAATCAATTAATCCATAAGAATCAAATACGAGCCTTTTTGAATCATTTTAAGAACAAATCACCAAACTCCTTGTGTGTGTGAACAATAACCTGTGTGTGTGTCGTCCAAAAACCATAACAATAATTATGCTCGACTTCCCCTTAATTCCAAATCTCCTCGTAATAAACCATTATACTGCCAATCCAAAAAAATTTTGCCATGCAAAAACCTTGAGCAGTACTTTGTAAGAACAGTACTTTGAATGAATACGAGAAGAAGTACTTTGAATGAGACTTGCGCAGCAGAAGTACTTTGAAAATATACGGGCAATACTTTAAAAACTCCAAGCAGTACTTTGCGTCCAATGAGCAGTACTTTAATTCAAGAGCATTACTTTCATCCTAATGAGCAGTACTTTCGTGTCCAAGAGAAGTACTTTCGAACTCAGAGCAGTACTTTGTAAAAACCCTAACAGTACGTTGAAAAAGGGTAGCAGTACTTTGCGTGTTCCTGCAGTACTTTCACAGCAGCCAACTTCGACAGCATATATCTTTCACATAAAAGCTCAGACCGAAGATCCCTTCGGTGGAAAGTTAGATTGATATATAGAAAACATCCACCCAAAATTTCGTTACGATCCAACGGTTAACGAAAAAGGTATGATCGTTTCAAAACAGTCCTGCAGAAGCCTTACGGAATTTTCTGTAACAGACTTCGACACCCTATAACTTTCTACTGAAAGCTCCAATTGACGATCCCTTCGGTGAAACTTTAGATGGATATAGTGAGATGCTCCAGCAAATAGCTCGATCCAACAGTTCAATAAAACGTTATGGCCTCTTGAAAACAGTGCTGCAGAAGTAATACGAAAATTTCAGACTCAAATTTTTTCTTCTTTTCTCTTCGTAAAACCTTGTAGATCCTAGATATCACGAGCCCCAGGCTCTGATACCACATGTTAAGATCGTTGTAGCTCTTAGACTAGGTCTAATATTATATCTAGGAACACATAATAATGAAGGCGGAATATTCAAACATAGAATCAACATTATTATGAACAAGGTTTTTCATTATCATCTCTACCACAAAACACTAATATACTAAATACTAACCTAGGCGTTTACATGAACATACGCCTAGGAACTAACTAACTAACCATCACCTAGGCGTTTTCCCAAATCCCTACGCCTAGGTTCCCACACACACACCTTTGGTGTTTACATCATGTACGTACTTAAAACTAATGACCCTATGTCTCTTTATATACTAGAGACATCTAGGGTTTACAAGAGGAATCATAATACAATTAGGAAACTAAATATTCTTTTAAGTATATCTTCTAGAATCTTCCAAATCCTCCATCATTTTGTAGTTTCCCTTCTTGTAGTCCTTCATGTTTCATTCTTCTTGTTTTGTATCATCAAATCTATAATAGACCCAACAACAATAACCACAGAAGTTAACGAATGGCGGACAACAACATATGAGCACCACAAGCACAAAAAACAAAGAAACACGAGACGTCAAGCTGATAAAGTCAAAGAAACTAAAGCATATCTACTTACAAGAAAGAAGATTTCTGGAAAGACGTCAAGCAACTTAGATGACCAACCCTTAAAGGGAGATTGTTGGGATCACGTGTAACTACTATCAAGTGTCAGTCATTAAGTTTCTAATAGGTTGCTAATTAGGCTTATATGTTTGTAATGATATTTAGGCTTATGTAGTAAGACCATAGGCCTATGTAAGGCCCAAACGTATCATAAGAAGAGACTAGATGTGTTGCCCTAGCTCCCTTGCCTATAAATAAGATATGTAACCCTCTTAGGAGGGTGTTGGTTCTTTCATTTTATGCATTAAACCTTTCTTGTCATTGTGTGTGAAAGTGTCGACCATCTCATCCCTTTCTCTTATCATTCTACATGTTATTATGCTTGTGTTATCATCCTTATGGTGACCTAACACCCTTACTGAGAAAGGGTAGAATATCTGTACCTCAAACCGCAATTGAAACCATATCAGAAAATACAAGGATCAGAAGTTACTTCTTCTTCAGTGAACCTACACGAATTAATAATCGTTTTATTGTCTAAGAACCATTTCATAAGTTTTACTGATCCAGTACTGATTGTTGTTCAGATTGACATATTCCGGTTTTCCTACTATTTATAGCAACTTTCCAAATTTACTAACTTTCCATATTTAGTAACTTTTCAAATTTAGTAACTTTCCATATTTAGTAACTTACCAAATTTAGTAACTTTCTATAATTAGTAAGTCAGGGTTATCATTTTTAGGAGTTTGGAAACTGGTAAAATCAAACAAACTCTAGACAAAATATATGTTTCTCGGATTCAGTTTAAATAAAAAATGCCTTATACGGAATTATTATCTTGGAACAAACACAAATATAAACATGGATCTGATATCTCGAAACACAATCATTAAAACCCTTATTCTAACCAAAACTTATTAGCATAACTCACAAAAATGCAATCACAAGCCCAAACTTACGAGCATATCTATTTATACGTGACACAACCAAGAGCATATCTATTTATACGTGACACAACCAAACATGCAATTTTACATAGCATGACCCATTTCATTTATACACAACCCAAAACCATTTTAATCCATTCTATAACTATGCATGTGACCAGTTACTTCACATTCGACCCATACATTGTTATGCTCACACACAAATCACGACACCACTCTAAACCATGCATACACGTTCACAAATTACATTATGTACTCATAAACCTCAACTTGATATGACCCATACACACCTATATGACCCACGACTCCAATCATAGAATTAAAATCCATAATCATCATTCGAACCATTTTTTAAAACCCTTATCGAGACTCACATGACCCCACGCCTTATTCCTTTAAGACTGGATTAGCATCCACAGTCACCCATGAAATCATACACAACAAAATCACCACACTCAATCCGACACCAAGATTTTAAACCATACATTCATACACTCGACTCTAACCACCATGCATAAAATCATATGTAAACACATATACACCATATTCATTTTCATTCATATAGTCATAACAACGATTATTTTAGGTTAAGATTCCATACCTTATATGTGTGTGTGTGTGTGTGTATATATATATATATATATATATATATATATATAATTCGAATCAATAAAGCACAAAGATGATCATAAGGGTACCTCTTGATCGAAATGGAACAGATCAAATAAACATGAACAAGACCAAACCCCACGAAATCAACCCCGCCGATCACCCAACTGATAACACCAATACACGATCACCATCCTTGCTACTCTATTCATACCTTGATCTTCTTAGAGAGAAATGAGGGAACAATTGATGTGGTTTTTGATATGTGGAATGGTAGAATGTTATACGGTTTAGAGAATATACAAATGAGAGGGGATGTGTAAGTTAGAATGCCGAGATTGGGGGAAGACTTATTCCTTTCAATACTTTCCAATAGATTACTTGGTCTTATCTACATTTGAAGGTGTACAAAACAAAATAATAATCGGCTCTATAGACTTGATCGTGTGATATGCTTATATATAAGTGTGTATGCCGATTTTGTTATTACATAGAGTAAGTTTGATTTAAATGAAACATAAATATGTGTAGGAGCTTAGGGAAAAACAATGTACACCGATTTATCATAGCAAGGTTTAGGATTTTTATATATATTGTATTTTGAATGTGTTATATACGTATAACATATAGTTGTATCATTAATTAAATTGTTTAAGAATTTAGGTTAAATTCCGAATACGCATTAAAAAGTAAATCCAAGTTTCAGGTTGTTATAATGTTCAGTTGAGGAACCTGTATATGATAGATGATATGGTTATGATTAATAGTAATGTTTCAAAGATGAAGGAGGATTTGACTTTGTTAAAGTCAAAATTGAAGTTTTATGAAAAAGTCAAGTTTTGGGTCATTTTTATTCTTCTTTATGTCAGTTTAAATGCATTTTTATTCTTCTTTTGAATGAATTGATGTCTCTAATGACTTGTCAAACTTGTGTGAAATTAAACATTATGCTGCAAAACCAAGTTTGTTTATGAAAAACCTGTTATATGGATATTAAATACCGCAGAAACCATTTAATACATGTTGCATTAACCAATTATATTGTTTAATACATGCTGCACATGATGTGGTTTTATATACAATTATACATGTTGCATGGATTCATCACCAACCATTTACCTAGCCAACAATAAACAAACCGTACATAGACTCAAATACACATACCATACATACAAACCACACACATTTCTTTGACTCAGATACACACACTCACAATATAATCTTAAAAAACATCCATAGACACTTCTTTTCTGATTGACTAAGAAACCTAACACACAAGATCCTATTGTTTATTATATGTTGCAAAACTAACTAAACCATGTCTGCAAATACAAACTCCATACACAAACTCAAATACACAGTCCATATAAACATCCATAGACACTTCTTTTATGCTTGACTGAGAGAACCAACCAACCATTATGACACACGAGATCATATATATGGTTTTTTTACGTGTTGCAAAACTAAGAAAACCAAATACACATGACTAAGAAAACCCTAAACCATGTCTGTAAAACTAAACCATGTCTGCAAAACTTCTTTTCTACATGTTGCATGACCCAAACCTTCACCAAGAATTTACTTTTCTTCCAGACATCCGTACACGCTTTCCTTTGACCCAAATACAAAGACCAAGATCCTTCACCAATAATATACAGACTCAAAGCAGTTGCAACATTAACAGCAAACCAACAAATTCAAAGCAATCTAATAAATAGTCAAGGTTAAGATTCGTTTTATAAGCACTTACTTCATTTGCCTAGGAACAGGAAAAATAAGCTTATAAAAGTAGCAATCATATGCACACTGAAGTGTTATCATCATTTCACACAACATTATAAGAAAGTTAATTGCTTTATTAATGTTCAAGTATGAATAACAAGCAATAAAGCACTTAACTTACATTGCCAACTACTAACAAAAGAGGCCACTACCAACCTGGATGAAATTACTTAGCTCCTATAACAAATTCCCAATAACCTGACCAAAAGAGGGCACTGTGGAAAACTAGAAGGGGGGAGGGGGTTGAATAGTTTTGCCGATTTTAAGTTAGTTTCTAAAAAACTTTTAGATTCGATGTTATGTGAAATCGTATGGATGAAGATAAAGTATAGATCTAAGAGTAATGCAAGTAAATAAAGTAAAGTAAGGGATAGAAATGACACAACTGATTTATAGTGGTTCGGCTACAAGGACACCTTCCTTGCCCTACTCCACTCCCCGAGTCACCTACTCGAGAGTTCAAGCATTATGTCAACAAACTCCTTCAACTTGGCGGAGAAGCCTTCACAACGTTGCTTACACCTTTTTCCGGTACAAAGCTAAATACCGAGTCCGTAACACGGAGGACCAAACCAACACGACTATTACACAACAAATATGTGAATATCAAGTACAAGATCTTTGATATAGAAATCTTGTGGAGGAACAAATCAATCAAGGACTCCTTGCTTGGATGACTTCTAGTAAGCTCGCGATCTCGCCTTAGAGAAGGACCTATATGAGAATCACAATAGAAGAAAGAAAAACAACTCTCTAGATCAAGTGATCTTTTGTTAGAAGAGTGTAACAATATATGAGAGAGTTAGTAAGAAGAGGGGTGGAGAGAATTGAAAAAATGGCTCTCTATTTATAGGCAAAAACTTGCCACTGCTGCACGGATCCCACATATCCCTCCCTTAAGGGATCTGTCTAGTGTAACTCTAAAGATCCGTGGGACGCTCCTCTTTGCCCATGGGTTTTTTGGTTATGGGTCATGGGTCATGGGTTATGGGTCGGTCCATGGGTATTTCATTAGATACAATGTATCTAATAGATGCAATACATCTAGTCAAATGGATATGGGTCAATAGCATGGGTTATGGATATGCTCCATGGGTTGTGGTTTTTAGCCATCCTAATAAACTATTACAACAAATGATTTATTACAACTTTGTATTAAATGACTATATGTAAATGCTTTACAAAAATAACATGTATCCTTATAATTTTACTTGTGATAACATTATATTTGTTATCAACAAAACATAAAGAGATCGCTAAATATTAATAAACGTTTTTACGGTTTATTTGTATTAACAATCTCCCCCTTTTTGTTGTTGACAAAAAATAATGTTATGATGAGTAAAATAAAAGATTAGATGTATGTTTTGAAAGTATAAGTTTTACTTCTTCTCCCCCTTTTTGTCGAAACAAAAAGTTACCCCAACGAAGAAATAAACTGTGGAAAAATAGTCCACGTATCGCTAACTCCCCCTTGACGGTAGCTCCTCCTAGAATGGGGCGTCAAGTGAGAAAAAATGAAAAATCCTACAAAGAAAGGGTTAGTAGTAACATGCATAAGTAATCTTGTGATTGACGAGAATCATGATTGGGAGCCAAGGTATGTAAACAAGGCCTTGTAATAAAACAACAAAATATAGTGGTATTTATGCCACATACAAGCATGTAAAAGTAAGAACAAGACTTGTTTGGAAAAAGCGGATAAAAATCCGGAATGTTTGGAAGTGGTGGTGGAAAAGAACCTAGATGTTCTTGTAACACAATGGGAGCTAAAGGTGGTGAGGTTTCAAGGTCTTTGAAAATTGTGTTTGGAGAAGTTGGAGGTGTCAAAAAGACTAGTTCTTTTTGCTTGGTTTGTTGAGATCTTGTTGGAGTCTTAAGGAGTTCCAAAAGAGTGACCTTAGGTGGGGATTTAATGGGTGATGAAGTTGGTGTACTAGTTGGTGATGAAGGAGGTGCTATAATGGAAGCATCTTGTGGTGAATGAGTGGTTGGTGATGAACCATTTGATGATGGTTTTGCTAAGCAACAAGGCCGGATGCTAATCCGTGCGGATTTCCTAGATTTTGTTTGTGGTATTTTGGAAGGTGGGAGGACAAAATTTTTGATTTCTTGAAAGGGATTGTTTGCGCTAGGGGATTCATCTATGTTGGAAGATCTTTTGGGTGACATGATGATGTTTGTTTGAGATTTGATGAATATGCGAGCATTTTGGGAATCTTATTTATAGAAAAATAATGCATTGTAATGAATTCTTGACTCAAAATGTGGATTAAAATCTAATGATTAGATATGAATTTACGGCATGTGATCATGAGAACACAAGTATTAAATAGCTTACTCAAAAAAAAAAAAAAAAAGAAATGATGAAACTATTGAAGTTTTCATCCAAAGTGAGAAAAAAATAGAAGATAAAATTAGCTTCTGTTTAACGGATCCCACGGATCATTCCCTTGAGGGTTCCGTCCAGCATTAAGGCTGGGATCCGTGGTACTGGTGATTCAGGCAGCTCAAAATTTTCCTTTTTGGAAATATTTATGCCTTGTGTGTGCCTATATGCAAACCATTTGGAGTTGCGGTTATCTCGACTCCTAAAACGAAAAGAAAAATAAACTAGAATTGAAAAAGCACACTATTATGTGAGATAACTCGAGTGCTCTTAATTCGTTGTTGCTTAAATGAATGTACTCGAAAACACATATTAGTTATGTATCCTCTTTAGCATTCAAAAGACATGATGCAATGAAAACGGGTTTTTACTTTGTATTAATAATGAAAAAGCGATTTGTCCTAGACGTGAGAAATGGCTTTTATGAAAGTGATACGGGAAGAGGTATCCTTTTAGAAAACATTTTGAAAAGAGGTTTCTATGTGTGAATAAACCGTTTATTCTTTGAAAGAGAAAGAAAAATGTATGCAATTACGTGTTTGCAAAAGGTACTTATCTTGAATACTATGAGAAAACTATGAATTATAAGTAAAACTTATCTTGGGTTTTAAAAATTCCTGTATTTCTTGTGAGTTATGCGTGAAATAGAGATCATAGACTCAGAAAGAAGAAGGCTAGTGTTTACATACCTTGTAGAGTTTAAAAGCTAATTACGACGATTGTTCCATGAGACCAAGACCAAGACGAAGTAGGTTGAATTGTTCCCGCTTCAACGGTTTGGTGAGGACGTCGTCTATGTTTTCTTCGGACGCTAATTTCTCAATAGAGATGTTCCCCTTTTGAACATTGTCTCTTAAGAAGTGATGACGAATCTCTATATGCTCTGTGCGAGAATGCAATACCGGATTCTTGCTTAAATCGATGGCACCTTTGTTGTCACATAGAATGGCTATGTCATTTAGATGAATGTCGTAGTCAACTAACGCTTGTTTCATCGATAGTGCTTGTTGGCATGCTTTGCCGGCGGAGACATATTCGGCTTCGGTTGTTGATATTTCCAATGTCGTTTGCTTCTTTGAGAACCAAGATGTTAAACAACATCCCATAAATGTACATACCCCACTTGTATTTTTTTGGTCAACATAATCACCTGCATGGTCAGAATCTGCATATACAATTGTTTCTACTCCCGTACCCTTAGGATACCACAATCCTAATTGAGTTGTACCCTTAATGTATCTAAATATTCTTTTGACGGCTTCTAGATGTGATGTTTTAGGATCTTCTTGAAACCTAGCACATAGACAAACACTAAACATAATATCCGGCCGACTAGCCATGAGGTAGAGAAGACTACCAATCATGCCACGATATTTTGTGTTATCAACGGATTCGCCATCTTCATCTTTTGTGAGTTTAGTGTCGGATGACATTGGTGTCCTAATTGGTTTTGACTCTTTTAAACCGAATTTCTTTAACATCTCCTTAATGTATTTAGAATGATTAAAGAAGATACTGATACGCTTACACAGCGCGTTCGGGGTCAAAGGAACTTCCTTTTCGTCGA
This sequence comes from Chrysanthemum makinoi, assembly GCA_910596185.1. Classification (NCBI taxonomy): domain Eukaryota; kingdom Viridiplantae; phylum Streptophyta; class Magnoliopsida; order Asterales; family Asteraceae; genus Chrysanthemum; species Chrysanthemum makinoi. Next base: position 142,580,552 of record OU343225.1, on the reverse strand, counting down.
GCAAGTTTTTCAACACCTTAGGCAGTGAACCTAATCGTTGTAGTGTAGTATTAGGGTAAGCCATGGGTATTGATATCGTTCTCTAGGGGAATAGGAATGCTAGTGAGAAGTTACTACGCTAAGGTTGGGGTTGAGGAAGATTATTTTTTATCTTTTTTATATTTTTTAGGAAATGGAAAGGTACGAATCTCGGGATTTGGATTTGGGGGTTGGTATTTTTACCCATTACTCTACTTATCTAATTATCTAATTAACTAAGCTAGGGGTAGTCTATGTCTATTGTTGTGTGCTCGTATGATGATTAAAAATGTGTTTACTTAGATTTTATTACTCCCTAGTTATCTCTTATTGATGGTTGAATTGTCACGTCCTTATTCTTAACGCGTTGTGTTTCTAAGGTCGTAGGGTATGCGTTTATCCCTAACTCTTTGAAGCTACCAAAGGTTAATGACTACGAAATCTCTAGGATTCATAAACTTAACACTAAGGTATTCTTTGGATGTTTAGCCTACAATTCCACTAGTAACTATATGCTAAGGTTCAACAAAGATTAATCAAGCATTAATAGCACAACGAATGACCTATCGCAATACTAGGTCAATCACAATTAAGATAAGAGACAACTAATCAATATTCAATAACTAGGTTTCATATTACCTAAGCAAACACACAAATAAATTAGCCGGACATGAAGAACATGGAAGCATACACACAATCAATTGAAGACATAATTGAATTAATGAAGTAAAACACTTATCTTGATGTAAAATAGGGTATGGAACCCTAAAATACTGTACAAGACAGCCTTGGTTCGGTTTAGGTTTTTACTCCACAAAACTACCTCCTTAAAACTGAAAAATTCGGATTCTATATATAGTGTTACAAACTGCGACGGCGTCACTCTTTAATTGTGACACCGTCGGGTCGCCGTCATTAGGTTTTCGTCAGCCTCTGACGCCGTCTGGATCAAATCTAGGCCGTCTGAGCTGCGACGCCCTACTCTTTTAAGACCTGATGCCGTCACTTGTAAATAAGCTATTTGGCTACTGAGTCGTGACAAAACACATTTCAACGGCGTCACAAATAGAACCTGACGCAGTCCCCTTAAGTTCCAGCAGCTTGAGTGTCTCGATTCTTGACTTTGGCCATTTTCTTCGTATATTCGCGCCTTTTCGTCCGAATAAGTGTCATTCCAGCAATTTGCCTTCAAGAGACCTAAAAAGTGAAAAGGAACGAAATTAAGTAGTAACAGATACAAAAGTGATCAATTAAAGGCTTAAATGACCCCTAAAAAAGGTACCTTTTAAATCCTTATCAAATATCCCTACACTTGGTATTTGTTAATTTCATCGGTGAGTTTATCATGAGGTATGTTAACTAAAATTCCATTTTCATCTTTTGCAGTGGCTTTAAAATCGCCTTCAACAATGATGTACCAAAGATCAATATCTTTAGACTTCACATACGTTTCGAATCTATTTTTCCAATATATAAAACCATTAGTTTCAAGTAGTGGAGGTCGTTGCAAGGATTGCCCTTCCTTGTAATTTTCAGAACCCATAGTGATCGAAAAGTTTTTAAAATACGGTTTACTTTAAAAATTTTTATAAACTTAGCTCTTGATGCCAATTGTGTAAAAATAGAAGGGGGGGGGGGGGTTGAATAGTTTTGCCGATTTTAAGTTAGTTTCTAAAAAACTTTTAGATTCGATGTTATGTGAAATCGTATGGATGAAGATAAAGTATAGATCTAAGAGTAATCCAAGTAAATAAAGTAAAGTAAAGGATAGAAATGACACAACCGATTTATAGTGGTTCGGCTACAAGGACACATTCCTTGCCCTACTCCACTCCCCGAGTCACCTACTCGAGAGTTCAAGCACTATGTCAACAAACTCCTTCAACTTGGCAGAGAAGCCTTCACAACGTTGCTTACACCTTTTTCCGGTACAAAGCTAAATACCGAGTCCGTAACACGGAGGACCAAACCAACACGACTATTACACAACAAATATGTGAAATATCAAGTACAAGATTTTTGCTACAGAAATCTTGTGGAGGAACAAATCAATCAAGGACCCCTTACTTGGATGACTTGTAGTAAGCTCGTGATCTCGCCTTAGAGAAGGACCTATATAAGAATTACAATAGAAGAAAGAAGAACAACTCTCTAGATCAAGTGATCTTTTGTTAGAAGAGTGTAAGAATATATGAGAGAGTTAGTAAGAAGAGGGGTGAAGAGAAATAAAGAAATGGCTCTCTATTTATAGGCAAAAACTTGCCACTGCTGCACGGATCCCACAGATCCCTCCCTTAAGGGATCCGTCTAGTATAACTCCAGGGATCCGTGAGACGCTCCTCTTTGCCCATGGGTTTTTTGGTTATGGGTCATGGGTCATGGGTTGGTCCATGGGTATTTCATTAGATACAATGTATCTAATAGATGCAATGCATCTAGTCAAATGGATATGGGTCAATAGCATGGGTTATGGATATGCTCCATGGGTTGTGGTTTTTACCCATCCTAATAAACTATTACAACAAATGATTTATTACAACAATTTGTATTAAATGACTATATGTAAATGCTTTACAAATATAACATGTATCCTTATAATTTTACTTATGATAACATTATATTTGTTATCAACAAAACACAAAGAGATCGCTAAATATTAATAAACGTTTTATTTGTATTATCAGGCACATCCAAGTGGCATATAGCTACTCACTTTGTTTACTTACTTGTTGGGTTTTAGGTTCCTCAAGTCATGAATTATTCTAAGTGTTGGAACCTCGGACTGAGTTAATGAAACCACGGACAGAAGAATGAATCCACTGCTGATGTGAAATCGCGGCTAGTAGTAATATAGAACCACTGCTAATGTATTGCAAGCACTGCTAGTTTTGTATAGTCGGTTTAATATTTTGTATTAGATAAATATGACAAAGATATTTATCTTGTAGGTTACGTATTGTATTATGTAAAGGACTCCTTAGCCTATAAAAGGAGGTCCTAGGTTAGATTAGATATACGTATGTTTTATATCTAAGGTCGATACACTTCAAGGTTGTAAAACCCTAATATTGGTTAGAGTATTCGTTATTAATATAATTGAGGTGTTTAAGAGTTATTATTATTGTTCTTCTTCTTAAGGTTGAATATTAAATTCCGCGTAATATTTAACAAGTTGTTACTAAGTCAGTTTCTATAAGGATCGTTTGCTCAACTGGGATCAACAAGTGGTATCAGAGCTGGTGCTAAGTTGTTACTAAGATAGTGATTATGCTGGTGCTAGTTTGGATAGGAAGTCTACAACTGGAGGATGTCAGTTTTTGGGAAGCAGACTGATTTCATGGCAGTGTAAAAAGCAAACAATAGTGGCAAATTCTACAACTGAAGCTGAATATGTGGCTGCTGCTAGTTTCTGTGGTCAAGTTCTTTGGATTCGAATCAATTCTTGGATTTTGGGTACAATTTTATGCATAGTAAGATTTACATTGATAATAACAGTACAATTTGCATTATTAAAAATCGTGTTTTACATTCTAGAACTAAACATATTGAGATAAGGCATCATTTTATTAGAGATTGTAATGAGAAAAGGCTGATTCAAATGGTAAAAATCCATACTGATTTCAATGTTGCTGATCTTCTCACTAAAGCTTTTGATGTGGGGAGGTTTCAGTACCTTGTAGTTAGTATTGGAATGATTAATCTCTAAATCTCAACTTGATTTGTAAAAGTTTGTATCAGTATTGTACTGTTATTAGTTGATCTTAGTATTGCTATTTTTGTTCTAACCACTGTTAGTTCTGTTCTAACCACATGAAGTCATTTGACTTTGGCAAAGGACTTAATGACTGGAAGTTGACTTATTGACTGGGTGGTTAGTCCTGGTCTAACCACTGCCAGTATTTTATTTGAATCCACTTCTAGTTATCTAACCACTGCTAACCTTAACCATCTTTTCAGTGTTTGGTTTATGTTTGTGATATGTAGGTATGAAGGATTATTGTTTACTTTGGAGCTTTTGGAGCTTTTGCTGGTTTGTTAAAAAAAATAAAAAAATAAAAAAAAATAAAAAATAAAAATGTCGATTGCTGTAATCCTTCATATTTTTGTGAGATATCACTATTTTTGACAAAGATTTGCTAGCTGTATCTCTTGGTCAACTGATTGGAGTGAAATTTTGTATCCACTGCTAGTGTCTTTTAAACCACTGATAGAGGTTTTGAAACCACTGCTAGCATGTTGCTGATTTTTGGATACTTAAGGGGCTGTTTGGTAACTTTGGAGAAAACACATTTATATCCCCAAATCACTGATAGATCATTTTATTGATCTTCAAATCACTTCCAATTGGCGCTTTACATAAACCCAAACCACTTTCATCTATTCAATTCACAAATCCCACATCACTCACATCATCAATCATCATGCCGAACCAATACTCCAACACCCATAACCTAGTTGCTAATTTGATAAAAAATAATCGATCCGAAGGTTTTCATCAAATGATTGATTTCCTTACTCATAGCCCTATCCACTTTGCATTAACTGTTGCACCCACCATTCTTAAAGCCTATATTCATCAATTCTGGGGAAATGCTAAGCTTGAGGAGATAGATGGGGTTGACGTATTCAGTACTGTTGTGGATGAAAATGAAGTTTTGGTTGATGAGGGAATCATTAGAGGTGTTTTGAAGTTAATTGATGCTGATGGTGTAGTTAATTTTTCTGATGCTGAGATCTTTGAAGGTTTAGAGAGGCTAGGATATACTAGAAGGGATGATAAGGTAAATTTTTTTAAAGGAATGTTTTCTCAACAATGGAAGTTTTTGATACATACCTTGTTGATGTGTCTAAGTAATAAGACCACTGGATTTGTTGACTTTCCCTCCAAAATTGCTACTGCTGTTATATGTCTATCTGAGGGGAGGAAGTTTAATTGGTCTAGGATGATTTATGATGGGTTTGTGCAGAATATTAGGAAGAAGGGTAAATATAACTTATATCCTAGGTTTGTGCAACTGATTATGGAAAGTCAAATAGAAGAACCTGTTGAGCATACTAAGGAGTATGAAGTGCATTATATGCTTCCTAAGGTCTTTGCACATATGAGGAATCGGAATCCTAATTTTCAAATAAGAGATGTTCCCTTATTTCCACATATGCTGAATTTGCCTGCTATACCTGAGTTTGATGAAGGTCTTGAGTCCCAACCCATAGAACTTGCACCCACTGCTAGTACACCTCAACCCACTGATGGTACAATTGAACCCACTATTAGTGTATCTCAACCCACTGCTAGTCAAACCCAAACCACTGTTAATCCAATTTTGTAGACTAGGAGGAGGAAGGGCACCAAGCTACCTCAGGCTGGTGTTAGTGGTGTTGTACATGAGGCTGTCACAAGTTGTGGAGGTGACATGATTGGAAGGGATTCCACTACTGATTCATGCTTAGATGCTGATCAGGATAGTGGAAAAATCATTAAGACCTAACCTTTGGCAACTCCTAATGTGAAGAGTTCCTTGGAACTTAACACAGGTGGAGGAATCCCTAGCCAACTGGCTCTCTCAGGGTGCATAGATGATCAGGTGTTGAATTAAACAGACCTTGATAGATCTTGAGCTCGTGGATCGTTATATATGCCTATGTAATCACAAGCACAATAAAAGACAATCTCTACTACTTATATTTATCAGCGGAATATAAACACAAGTAACAAATAACTAAGAACTTCGTGATCCTCTATGGATCTTTATATTAACTAAAACTAAAATTTTCAATCGATCTATCATTCATTCTAATGTGTTCCTTTTATAGATAAGGAACCCTAAACAAAATCGCTAAACCGTTTCCCAAGAAACGTATAAACTTAAAACTAAATAAGATATACACAATCACTTCCTAATAAAGCTCATGTATATCCAAACTAAATATACTAAACACGGAATAAACACTTCCGCAGAAACAAACTAATAACTATTACTCTTTAGTAGATTATGTCTTGAGAATCCACTCTTCTTCAGTAAAAACACTTCGGCATTAAGTTCAGCATAATCCATACTTCACATAATTCCAAACAATCCTCCCCTAAACTGGAATTTGACTTGGTTAAGTTCCAGTTTCTTGATAGATCTATAACAAAACAGCTCCAGAGGATTGTGTACGAACAGCAACAGCAAAAAAATCCAAATAAGAACATCTCAATGATGAAGAAACTCAGAAACTCCATATCTTTGCAGCAACAAATGACAATAGGTACATCAAAACAAATTAGTTTCATACTATTCTCCTCACATCCAGGTGTGTTAACGCCTGTGAGAGGTGAATCATTGAAAATAATGGATTTGATGTCTCTTTACCAATAGCCATCACTACTGGAGTAGCCAAATGTTTCAGTTCGAAAACTATGGTACACTGATAACCATCTAATTTATTGGCAAACCAGCAACCATATAAACGGATTTGAAATGTCTTTACCTGTAGCCGTTTGCTCAGGACTAGTCAATTCTTAGAATTGGTGAATTGATAACCAAATATGGAATGCCACTGCCTTTACCACAAGCCATATACATGTGGGCTAGTCAATTCTTGGATTCCAAAAAAGAATAAACCATGGTGAATTGAAAACCATACAACACTCAGCAATTAAGCATGGGTGGTTGCATACCCTATGATTTTTAGCAAATCATTACAGCTATCAACAGATTTGATATGTCTTTACCAAAGCTGTACCCTTTGGACTAGCTAACTCTTTGACATACACAAGGTATATCTGGTGAGTCAAGAACCATCAAAAGTATACAACAAACCTGCAATAAAAGTTAGAGAAACCCAAAATAATTTTTTTTTTTTTTTTTTTAACTAAGAAATAAAGAAACCAAAAATTACAAAATAAACAAAATAATACAATCAAGATGAACCTTTATGTGACATAAGCTGATTTTTAATCAAACCAACACATTGTGAAGCATGAAGTTCATCATTGCCAACTGGATGAGGAGGCACTTCCAACTTCTGTCTCAGCAACCGTTCCATAAAAGTAACCGATAAAGGATAGAGCTTATCCGATAGCATGCACAAAATCATTCCACATGTGGTCTGAACCACATGAACACAAGGCAGAGAATAAAATCTCCAACTCTCAATCTCCCACATATGTGAATTCTTCCAGATAGAATACCCTTTTCCTTCTGAAGATTGAGAATCAAACAAAACCTGAAGATCCCCCAACAAATATAAACCGGAACACTGTTGGTGGATGAAAATTATAATATTGAATGACATGTTCATACAGCATTTTCAAATCATGTCTAGTCACCAAATGAAGAATGTCCTTCAAGAAATTGAACTCAATAGCAGTATCATCCAGTCGATAAATAGTGTTAAGCTTCCCAGCTTTCCAATTGATCAATACCACATGAGTTCCTTCAGGAAAAACTTCAACAGGTCCAACTTTAATAAAGGTAGATTCATCAGCCGCGAGATCTAAATAAGGAGTCTTTGAAGAATGTTTCCTAGCCAGTCTGACAGAACTCCTTAAAGAACTATGTTTCCTTTTCACCAAACTTTTCTGCCTCCTACCAGCTATTGGATCTGTATCAATCTTTAGGGCATCATCCTGTCCCAATGAGTTACCCAAATCCACACTGGACAACAGTTCAGAAGAAACCAAAGAAGATTCAGCAGAAACAACCACATCAGAAGAAGGATTAGCTTCGAAGTTGTTTCGAAGTAACAAGCTGGAGAGACCATCGAGGTAAAACATCATCAAAATTTTCCACTGTCTCAACTGTTTTATGTCTCTTAGCTTGAGGAACATCAGACATTGAAGCAATTCTATCCAATTGAGAAGAAGAAGTAGAACCAAAGAGAAAACTTCATAATCATATTATACTGTCTAATCAAAGCATCATCAGACAAAGCACAGATTTGCTTCATTGACCTACCAGAATTATAAAGAGTAGAATTCTTCACAACTCGCCTCATATGATTCCTCTTCTGAGTAACAGTCATTGGTTTTTCTCTTTTGGCTTTATGTCTTTGAACAATCAGAGCTCTCCTCTTTGCAGCCGCTTCTTTCTTCCTTTGATTACCAAGAGCCACCATTTGATCCACAAAATTGTCATTATCAAAAGATGCTCCTAATATAAGTTTGGCAAGATTTGGATCAGATGCACCTTGAGAAGTATAAGCATCCCATTGATCATCCGTGATCTTAGGAAGTAATGCATCAAGCTCTAATTTTCTTTCAGGAGACAAATCAGAATCAAACTGAACTTGAAGAAATTTAGCAACAACACGACTCTTTTGCATATTCTCATAATCAGCAAACATACGAGCCTGAGCTTGATTTTCTTCTTCAGTCACCATACCTGAATTAATCATATCATCAATCACATCTTCCTGTCCTTTGTCAGAAGATGTCTCAGTAGAACCAATTTGAGCTTCAGAAGGAACAATCAAACCAACATCAGAAGAATCAGGTTGAGACAATTTCTCCACAGGAGTAGAGAAAACTTCAGAAGAATTTAACTTATGCATTCTCCCAGCTATAAAAACTTCATCATCATCTGCTGAAGATGAACCATTTGGTTGTTCTTGTATAGATGAGGTTTGACCATGATCAGAAGCAACCTCCTCAACTAGAACATCAGCAGATGCATCAACAACATTTGGCTCCTTTGAAGTTTCAGCAGATACCTTATTCAAATACTGTCTTTGTCTTTTTCTAGCAAATATAATAGGCACCTTGCTCCTTGAAGATTCAGCAATAGGAGAAGAAACATCAGATGTAATAGCTGCATCAGCCAAGATTCCAAGGGATGCATGAAGATTCTCTTCGTCCTCCTCTTCAGAAGAAACCAAACTTCTCTTTTTACCCTTCGACATGAATTCCTCCAAGTGCTCAATTTTAGTCTCCAATTCCACTATCTTGTTACCAAGAATAGACTTGTTCTCTGCAAGTTCTTTCTTAAGATCATTCACCTCACCTGCATACTTGTTCATCAGAGCATATAATTTGGTAAGTGTAACAGGATCCTCATTTGCATCAGCTGATTGCTCAGTTGTAATTGGAACTTCATTTGACCATTCAGGAGTAGCATTAACCTGATCAACATTAGAACATCCTTCACCAAATGGATTTCTAATAGGACTCGGTGTATGCAATCTATCAAAATCAACCTGAACCTCATCAATGTTAACTTTGAACCTCATCAATGTTAACCTGAACCTCATCAATGTTAACACTGAACCTCATCAATGTTAACTTTGTGTAGGTGATTCACTAGGACATGGTCTAGGTGAAGGTATGGATGCATCGGCAACACCGGAAGGGCCCTCATCAACATCAACTGAAATATTACCATCAAGTAGTATTGAGAAGGTAAAATAATAACATTACCCTCATCAGTAGTCTCATTCTCTTGAGGCAACATGGTAGCTAATAAAGGAAAATGTGTCCCCTCAAATTTAGTTCGCATCGAAGCAAATAACTTAGAAGTCAAAACTCCTATGGGATGAAAAGCTTGGGTTTGTGTAGAAACATTCAATATCATCTGTAAGAACCTAGGGTACATCAAAACTTACCTTTTTCCTAGTTATATTTTCAACCATATTATCAAAAATAAACTTAGAAAAATTATAAGTCAAACACTTAGATAGACAAACAATACCACATCCCAATTGAGTTGAAAAGATCCCATCCTCCGGACTTATTGCTTACACATTGAAGCAACGTATGAACCAAAACCTCCACATCGGACACGGTGATTTTTAACCACATATCAGTCCTAGTTCCTTGATATCCAATCGCCCTAAGCCCTTCAAGTACCACCTCAGAATCAAAATGATAGACTCCATTCTCATCATTCAAACGGAGTTGTCTTCTTATCAGTTCTTTTGTCACTACATACTCTGTTTCATCAATTCTTGCAACAATCTCTGTATCACTTCTTTTTGTAGCTGACGCCCAAAATTGAGTAACCAAGGATTCATATATAGCATTTGGAGAATGCGTTAAAGCATCTTGAATCTTTGATCTTTGTAAGAATGCAATCATCGGCCTATACAACTCATCTCCCGGCGCAGTTCAGAAAAGCGACCTTATTATGATCATGTTTGAATTGAAGTGCCATGAGAGATTTTGAAAATTAGGGTTACGATTTGCACAAATGGAAGTGTTTTGAATGAGAGACACAAGTGAATCACTTAAAATGGAGCTAATATATGCCAGTAGAGAATAAATAGAAATTTCCCAATTTTGGTCAAAGTTGACCAATGCTTACGTGAACTTCTACTTTTACTCATATTTACTTGCACCTTCGGTAGAAACGGAAACCATTCTGCTGAAGTATACCAATCAGCAGAATCAGATTAAGTATTCAAGAAGCTTCAGTAAATATCTTTTTACTGTTTCACCCACACGCATTAAATCTCTTACCACTTGAACCCGGCTATAAAACAATCCCAAAGCACACTTACCTCTACATCAAAAACCCCAAATATCATTCCAAACCCTAATTCCACCAATACACCAAAATTAGCCACCAAAAACTATGAGTACCAAGCCTGAGATCATAGATCTCACAACACCATCCTCATCATCATCATCATCCTTATCAAGTGAAGATACAAGTCCATGGCTTCATTACTTTCCAAAACCATATCCACAACCAAAGAAATCACCCTTTCTCCCTTCATCAGAAGATGATAGTGTAGAGAGTCCAAGTGAATCTGCTGATGATTCTGATGACTCCTATAAGGAGAGAACATCTTACTCCCAACCCCAAGCACCTCAGCCTCAACGAAGGCCACGAGCCAAAAATCCACCACTTCCAAAAGATAGAGAGGTGGTCCTCGGTCTTTCTGCATCAGATTTTGGTGCATCATCACATATCGTATAAGAGAAGAACTTAAAGAGAGTAGATGGATTGCATTTTGGTTGAAATAAATAGATGAAGCACAAAGGACACATTGTTTTTCTCCATCATCATATGTGGTCATTGTCATCATCATCGTTTTCATCAATCCATCCTCTCCATTTTGATCCTTAGCATCTTCGTCGTACTGGTCATGCATCTCCAGCCATCAAGATAGAATGAATGGGTGGTTATGCAAGACTTGACAAATGCATATCCAGCATTTAGTGTGAAAGATGTTAGCGATCATGCATATCAACGACTTGTTAGATGTTTGGAATGGATGATATGTAATAGATTAGGATTAGTAGATCATGTAGATGCATTTGATGTTTGTTAGTACTCTGTAAATTAAGCTGTAAAAGCATTTCTTGAATGAATGAATGATCAATTTGCTTCAGTACTTCTTTTGAATAAACCATTTAACCTCAGTACATCATCTTCAGAGGAAAAAAATGACTCACTTCAGACACTTTGAATTCGGTAGAAACAAGCTTTGGCTTTCTTAACCATATCTCACATGAACAATCACTCTGCAAACCAAAACAAACACAGAGAAACACAAACCAACAAAGAGAAACACACTAAAATTACATTATTAGCAGGTTAGAGTTAGATAAAAGCAAACAAATATACAAAATTACATAGCAAATGCAAAGTTATACACAAATCCTCTCCTGAGGCATATGCCTCCCCTGAGACCTATGCCTCCCTTAAACTTTGCGGTTAAGGGTTAAGCATACCGATATGGACCACAAGGTGTTGAAACCTTGGTCCATCAAAAGCCTTTGTTAACAAATCTGCCACATTATCATCGGTATGAATTTTGACCACTTTAATTAAATTTTTATCATATGCATCTCTTATAAAGTGGTGCCTAATTTCAATATGTTTTGTCGCATTGTGTGAAAACTGGATTTTTAACAATGCATATGGTACTTTGATTATCAATAAAAATTGTTGTGTTCATGAAATTGTACCCATAATCCAACAACTTATTTTGAATCCAAAGAACCCTGTCACACGACAATTTGCGGCGACAACGTACTATGCTTGATAGATGAGGTAGCCACAATATGCGTTTCTTGTATTGCCAAGAAATCAATCTCTTTTCAAGGAATTGGCAACCTCCAGTGGTGGACCTCCTATCCAGATTTGCACCGGCATAGTCACTATCACTATAAGCTTCCAACTTAAAAGGAGACTCTTTTGGGTACCAAAGACCTAGAAGAGGTTGGCCTTTGAAGTACTTAAAGATCTTCTTAAACGGCATTGAGATGGGAAGTCAATGGAGTAACTTGATGTCGCGAACAAACACTCACCGCAAAAGTAATATCAGGCCTTGAAGCATTAAATACATCAAAGAGCCAATCATGGACCTGTACAGATGAACATTCACAGGTGGATCAGCGTCATTGTTGGTCTTTGTCTTTGGAGCTTCATAAGGTGTAGTGGCAGTCCTTACACTCTCCATACCAAACTTCTTCAAGATTTTCCTCACATATTTGTCTGGACCGATAAAGATACCATCAGGTTCTGCGAACTTGTAGACCCAAAAGAAAGTCATCTCTCCCATGGCACTCATCTGAAACTCACCTTTCATCGAGCTCCTCAAACTCCCTGCACCAAGCTTCCTTTGTGGATCCAAAAATAATGTCATCCACATATACTTGCACAAGAATAATGTCTGTGGAATTCTTCTTGAGGAATAGAGTCTTATCAATTGCACCCCTTCTATAACCATGCTTCAGAAGAAATGAAGAGAGCCTAGCATACCAGGGCTCAGGGTGCTGATGTAGTCCATAGAGAGCTTTGACTACCTTATAAACATAATTAGGATGATCTGGATCTTCAAATCCTTTAGGTTCAGTGACATAAACTTCCTCTTCAATTTCACCATACAAGAAGGCTCCTTTAACATCCATCTGATAGACCATAAAACCCATATAGGATGCATAAGCTAAAAAAATCCGTATGGCCTCAACTCTTGCCTTTGGTGCAAACACTTCATCATAATCTATCCCTCTCTTGTCAATAACCACTGTGCAACTAATCGGCTTTATTTTTAATGACAACACCTTGTGCATCTCTCTTATTTTGAGAATCCATTTAGTCCCAATTGCATACTTACCATCAGGTAGTGGTACCAAAATCCAAACCTGCTGATTTTGAAATTGTTGCATCTCATCATGCATTGCTTCAAGCCAACTTGAGTCTTCGAGCACGAGCAACACTGGTTGGTTCCACTTGTGAGAGAAAACAAGCAAACAAACAATGTTCATAGTCTGTGTGATTGTCTCTCTGCTGATTTGAGACATAAGAGATAAAAGCCACACGACCATATTTAGAGCGTGCTACTGTACCTCTTGTTCTAACCAGTGCATAAGGATCACCAATAATATTAGTCCGTGGATGAGCATTGTTGATCCTTGTAGTAGTAGTGGTGTTGACATCAATGGAAGAATCAAGATTAGTCACATAGGTTCAAAGTCGTATCATAGGAAGGTGTGTTGAAGATTCCTGCTTTAGATTGATGATGACCAAGATCTGAAGGTTTTGGAAATCGTGTATAAGGTTCTCAAAATCTGTTGACACTCTAGAAGAAATAGGATTAGAGTCAACATGTCTTTGATGTGGAGAGGTGAGGAGAGCGAAGCACTTTCAGCAGAATTGACATTTCCACTGATTGCTTTACTTGTACTATCTTCAACATTCCTCTCTACTTCTAAATGGGAACATACTCTTGTTTCTTGGTCGGCAAGGTCCTCGGCATAATGGAATTCATCTTCACCCACATCAGTATAATCTTTAGAAGTGTCACCTACAAAATTGTTAGGGAAGAAGGAAGGCACTACAATGGGTTGTTCATCATCATCGAGACCCACTGTCGAATGAGCATCCAAAGTTCCGATCTTGTTAGTTGGAGATGCTTGAGAATCTGCATGTTGGTTAGCCATATGTCTAGAATAACCCAAGTAATCAGTCAAGTAATCAAGGTCAAATGACCAAACATGACCCTGTCCTTGAACATTAGGTTTGTCTTCTAAATACCTCAGATTCAATGTCTCCTCAATCTTCTTAGCAGATACATTGTAAACTTTGTATGCCTTACTATGAGCAGAATACCCCACAATGTAACCATCATCGACTTTCTCATCAAATTTGCCTAACGGATCACTTGTATTCAAAATTGTCACTTGTCATTAAGCCAACGGTTTAAGGTAATGAATAACAGGAACTTTCCCAAAAAGAAGTTCATATGGTGTTTTAAGGTGTGGTCTAGTAATGGACACCCTTTTGAGTACATAGCAAAATTTTGTACCAAGACTTCAGTCCAAAACATGGTAGGAAGTTTAGAGTCTGCCGGCATTTATCTTGCAGGCCTCTATTAAGGTTCTATTTTTTCTTTCTGCCACCCCATTTTGTTGAGGGGTTCTTGGAGTGCTATAGTCCCGTTTGATTCCCTTTGACCTGCAGAGTTCTATAAGTATAGCATTCTTGAACTCTGTCCCATTATCACACCTAATACCTTTCACCTTTTTGTTCAACTGATTTTCAATGAGGGTAACAAAATCTTTCAACACTCTGAGATGTTTCATCTTTGGTCCTCAGAAAGAATGCCCAACAAAATTTACTATAACCATCAGTGATCACTAGACAAAAATATTTATGATCAATGCTTCTCACTTGAGTTGGACCAAACAGATCCATATGAAGCAGTTGAAGAGGTTCAGAAATAATGCTTCTGGCTGTAACAGGAACACCTTTGTAGGAGGCTCTATGCTGCTTTCCTTTGTTGCATGCAACACAGTTATCATCATTGGTGAAAACTTTGGACGGAAGACCTTGAACAAGACCAGTTTGAGAGTGATTAATAGTCTTGAAGTTGACATGGGCCATCCTTCTGTGCCATTTGGTAGACTCATCCACGGATGCTTTAGCCACCAAACATGTTAAGTCACCTTTGGTTTGACATCGATAAGTTGAATGTATAAAGATTGTGATTTGAGGAACCTGAGAATTGAAGTTTCTTGGGAGTTTGAAGTCTTTTGGCAGACACAAGACATTCATCCTCTGTGAAGAGTACTTTGTTCTTAGTGTCACTGATTTGTGAGACTGAAAACAAATTGAAGTGTTTAAGTTCCTTGACATAATATACATTCTCAAAGTCCAGCTGAGGTGTTTTGATGGTCCCTTTCCCAGTAATTAGTCCATCACTTCCTCCAAAGGTTACATTGCCTCCTCCTTCAATGGGTACAAGGTTATGCATCATATCCTGTTTCTGACATACTTACGGAACAACCACTATCAACAATTCCAACATCTTTATGCTTAAAGGGATGATCCTACAACAACAAAAATATCGAGAAAATTAGCACACTATTGAGGCTCAAGTCATTCTGACTTGAACTGCCTTAATGGATCATATGAGTTATGCCAAGTAGAAGTATAAGATCCACTATTGTTCTTGGGTTTCCATTGAAACTTAGGTCCCTGTTTATTCCAAGAACAACCCGCTGAGGTCTTGACAGTGTGTCCATACCCTCTCCCATCAGTCATAGGGTTAACATATCTAGGCCAAAAACCATTTTTAAAATATTCACTGGTTGGTTGAACATATGGTTTTCTGATTGATCTTCTCCAAGGAAAAGAATTATTATAATTAGTAGCTTGTGGAACAAAAGGTGGTATATCATTAACATTGGTCCACATTGGCCTAGATTTCCTAGAATCACCACACCTACTCATCCTTTGCTCATGATAATCACAATCCTTAATTAAATGAATTTTACTTCCACACACAAAACATTTCTTCTGATTAGAAGATTTATTCAAACCAAACAATGTGTTATTACAAGCAGAAGTATTCAAACCAAAACCATGAAAAGAATTGTTTTTAACAGTACTATTATGCAAAGAATTAAAATGTAAATCTTCAGAGGCAACTGTCTTAGAAGTAGATTCCTTGGCAGCAACTCTGACACTCTTATTGGTAGTCTTGGGTGCAGGAGGGGTGAGACTTGGTAAGGTCAGACTTGTCATTTGAATCACACTCTGTTAACCCTTGCTTGGAGGACTTGTCCTTGTTAACACAAGAGACAAGGTCATTAGAAGAAATATCGAGGGTGCAGCAAGTCCTTTGACTTTTGGCCATAGAGATGGTGTGATCCATCAAAGTCAACTTTAATGGAAAGGTCAATGGGCATGTGCTCACCTCTAATAGGTCCACGTACAGCATGTAGGTCACCTTGTTTTACAAAATTAGCTAGGCCTGCTGATGTAGATTTACGTGTGTCATCCCTAGCTTCTAAGCCAACATATTTCTTAAAACCTAAAGCCATTGTAGAATTAGAAGCTTGACTACTATAAATAAAACCAACTAACTTATTTCCATTCAAAATCCATTCTTTATGCAGAGCAATTTCCTTGTTAAGTTTCTCCTTAAGCTCTAGATTTTCGACTCTACATACGCTCTTAATTTCTCGGACCATTTTAACTCATTTTAGCACATTCGAGATCCCTTTCTAAAACACCTATTTTCTCATCATAAGCTATTTAATTCTTACGAAACCAAACCTTTTGTCTTTCTAGTGTTTTTAAAGCCTGTTTATAAGCTTCAACTTCCACATAGCATTCATTATATTTAGGTTCCAAAATATCATAAGCTTCTTTGAGTGCATTATAACGCTCACTACAACCAAACAAACAGTTTTGTACCTGAGAGATGCCCATCAAGGCAATCGATCATGACTATCCTCACGAAGTACAGCTTGCAATCAACCCAACATTATTAGGACCATCATTATCATCCTCCTCATGTTGCTTCCAGTCCACATTGCTATCAGAGTGACCAGCGGTGAACCCTTTGAAGTTCTGCCTCCCTTCGATACTGCTGATAAGAGGGAGTATCGTGTCTCATCACCGACTTTCTGTCTTTGCATTCTCTAGAAAAGTGACCCATCAGTTGGCATGTGAAGCATTTAACCTTCCTCTTGTCAAACCTTGCTGGATCTCTTCCTTTGAATCCAAACCTTCTTCGACTTTTCGCTCAAAATTCTTGATATCCATGGAAAGCATGGCCACCTGCCACTTCAACTTCATTTCTTCCATCTCAAGTGGGTCCACTTGATCAAAATCTTCATAGGCCGGATCTGGCGAGGATCATACTCAACAAAGAAGGATCCAAGAACATCTTCCATGATTCCACTTGATCTAGGATGAGAGCTTGATGAGGGCAGCACATAAGATGATGATGGATATGGGCTTGGACCATAGCTTTTCTTTGGAGTAGAGGCTCCAACGAATGCGGTGTGACTAGCGAAGAAGATGATCGAAAGGGCTTCTTACATCATGTTCAAGAGCTTTAAGTTTGTGATCTGACTCATCAAAGGTAATCATGTCCAAACCACCTTTAGCTTTTAAAGCTATGCTTACATGTAGCCAGGATGGAGGTAATGACCTTAGAAACTTAGAGTTACTGATCATCATTATCCGGCTTTGCCTGCAGGTTGATTCAACTGACTTAAAATCTTGTGAAACTTATCATAGCCTTTGTGTATTCCTTCCTCTTCAGAGATTTGAAAGTCCTGAAACTGTTGTCTTAGCATGGACTTCTTCAGATCTCCTAGACTCCTCATTCCCACCGAACTTTGCCTTGATTGCTAACCATATATCCTTAGCATCTTGCATGAAGTGAAAATCACTCAAGTGATCCTCAGGAATAGCTTGAAGAAGAATGGTTTTGACCTTGGTTTCTCTGAACCGCCACAACTCTTCAGCAGATTTGGGAGGAACATTCATCATCTTTCCAGTTGCATCCGTGGTAGTTCTCTCAATCAACTGTTTCCCTTCAAGACAATCTCCCACAGATTCCAATCAATGTTGGAGATCCAGTTCTGCATCTTCATCGCCCAAAGATCATATTCCTCCCTTTTAAGGTAAGGAAATTTAGCATTGCTATTGGAGAGACTTAGTTGTTGCAGATGGGTGGAGTTTTGGTTGTTGGTGATTTCAGTATCAACATCTGAACCAGGCATGATGATTTTGTTATGGTTGTATTGGTGTTCAGAAAAACTTGTCCTTAGTATCGTAGAGACTCTCACGAGGCTCTGATACCACTTGTTGAATTAAACAGACCTTGATAGATCTTGAGCTCGTGGATCGTTATATATGCCTATGTAATCACAAGCACAATAAAAGACAATCTCTACTACTTATATTTATCAGCGGAATATAAACACAAGTAACAAATAACTAAGAACTTCGTGATCCTCTATGGATCTTTATATTAACTAAAACTAAAATTTTCAATCGATCTATCATTCATTCTAATGTGTTCCTTTTATAGATAAGGAACCCTAAACAAAATCGCTAAACCGTTTCCCAAGAAACGTATAAATTTAAAACTAAATAAGATATACACAATCACTTCCTAATAAAGCTCATGTATATCCAAACTAAATATACTAAACACGGAATAAACACTTCCGCAGAAACAAACTAATAACTATTACTCTTCAGTAGATTATGTCTTCAGCAGAATCCACTCTTCTTCAGTAGAAACACTTCGGCATTAAGTTCAGCATAATCCATACTTCACATAATTCCCAACATCAGGCAAGGTCTGATACTATGTTTACTTTATCCAATGATTCACCTCTCGGAGCCGTTAACACAGCTCGAAGTGACGAGGATAGTTTGGAACATGAAAATGATTTGACGGATCCTAAACTGGTACATGATGACTTTTCCAATGAACCACCTCTTGGACCAGTTAACACAGGTCGAAGTGGGGAGGATATTCTTGAACACTTAAATGAATTGACGGCTAAATGTACCAAAATGGAGGTTACAATCTCAAGTCTTCAAGAGTTGGCTGTGTTTCAGGGTAAAGAGATTAGGAGGCTGAAGCACATGATGTTTGTTTTGGAGAAAGTGAGGAGACCTGGGGTTGCTGTTTTAAGGAAATTGAGAAAGTTGAAAAGAAAGGTGGACTCCTCTCCAGCTGTGAATATGGAGAATGTACCCAAACAGGGGAGGAGTGAAGGCATGAATTCAGGGGAGGATGTTGGTGTGCATATGAAGGAGGATGTAGATAGTGGAAATCAAGGAGAACAATTTGTGGTATTTGATAAAGATGGGAATGAAGCTGTTCTTGAAAGTTTGAAGACTGTGGTAGAAGATGAGGTGATGCAGGACAAAACCACTGATAATGTGTCTGCAACCACGGCTAGTATTCTTGAAACCACTGCTACAGTTTCAGAAAAGGTAATCACAACCACTCCCACTTTAGTCTTACCCACTGCTATCATAACTACTTCTACAATTGTTACAACCACCTCTGAATCGCCACCTAAATCAAAAGAAATTGAGAAGGAGGTTGCAAGTACATTGATCAATCTAAGCAAAACCTCATCTAACACTACACCCATCATTGCACCTGTTTCATCTCTTAAATCTACAACCAAACCCAAAGGTAAAAGTTTAGTTATTGGTGAGCCTTTGAAGAAGAAGGTGGTTCAACCAGACATTGGTAAGGGTAAAGGTATTGCAACACCTGTTTTGAAGTTTAAAAGTGTAGAAGAACAGATTGCTTATGATGAGGAGTATACAAGAAGGACATTAGCTGAAGAGGAAGCAGCTGCAGAGAAAGAAAAGCAAGAAGAGGAGGAGGCTACTCAGAAATGGTTAGCTAAATGGTATGAAACACAAAACTATCTTCAAGCTTCTAATAAAATACAGGATGAGTATACTACTCAAGAATGGGCATTGTTAGATGTTGATGAAAGAGCTAGAATCTTGTGTGAATGGGCAAGGAGGATCAGTAAGGAAAAGAAGCAAGTTAAAAGGAAGAAACCTCCTACAAAAGGTGAATGAGGAAGGCACTGATGAAGATTATTAAGAATTCAGGCATACATATTTATGAAAATCTTAGTAAATGTTCATTTGAGAGAATTCATGAGCTTTATCTAATGTGTATGAGGATTAATAATGATGATTTTCTTCCAATGAATTCTGAAAAAGAAGAAGAGTGGATCAAAAGTAGTCAAAATAGAAAATCTGAGATTCAGGAGACATCTGGTTCTAAAAGAATGAAAGTGAATGAAGATGGTAGTCAAATTATCTCTTATGAATTTGAGCTTAATGGAAGTGCAGGGATCTTTGGAAAATACAAAGAGTCGATAATGAAGTTTACGAGTTTGTGACATTTTCACAGATGCTTCAATATCTGGATAGAGATGATTTGATGAATCTTTGGAAGCTTTACAAGAGTAAATTTGGTGATGTACATCCAGATGACAATCATGAGAGAATGGTTTATGATCACTTGAAGATTTTGTTTGAACCTACTCATGATGAACCTTAATGGAAAGGACTCTACAATGGTCAAGTTACAAGATGGTTTTTATATCAAACTTGTGGAGTTTATGTGCTAACGTATATGCGGAGAAGTTATTCATATGCTTGTAGAAGGTGATTATCCTAAATTGAATAATTATCCAGAAGTTATTACTCAGATGGTGAAGCCTGGTGGTTTGAAGATGTTGATGCCCTATGATGGTCAAGCTTACAGTTTGTTGCTGAAGTATGAGACAATTCTTAAAACTAGTAAGTGTTTGGCTACATCCTCCAATTCAGAAGTTTTGAGCTTAAAAGAAACATGAGAATTCTATTTGAATGTATCAAGTTTAGGGGAGGATTGTTGGGTTTTAGGTTCCTCAAGTCATGAATTATTCTAAGTGTTGGAACCTCGGACAGAGTTAATGAAACCACGGACAAAAGAATGAATCCACTTGATGTGAAACCTGCTAGTAGTAATATAGAACCACTGCTAATGTATTGTAAGCATTGCTAGTTTTGTATAGTCGGTTTAATATTTTGTATTAGATAAATATGGCAAAGATATTTATCTTGTAGGTTACGTATTGTATTATGTAAAGGACTCCTTAGCCTATAAAAGGAGGTCCTAGGTTAGATTAGATACACGTATGTTTTATATCTAAGGTCGATACACTTCAAGGTTGTAAAACCCTAATACTGGTTAGAGTATTCGTTATTAATATAATTGAGGTGTTCAAGAGTTATTATTATTGTTCTTCTTCTTAAGGTTGAATATTAAATTCCGCGTAATATTTAACAAGTTGTTACTAAGTTAGTTTCTATAAGGATCGTTTGCTCAACTGGGATCAACACATATATAATAAACTATTGTTTATGTGTAAAGCATACAAACACCTAAAAGAATGCACATTAATTGTTTTACCAACTGGAAATCATGAGAAACTAGGACATGATCATGGGGTAGCTACTGATGTTGATCCCACACATGCTAAATTCGGTTCTTTGTTTTGGTTGTTGATCCTTTTGATTTTGCATGTTAGAATAAACTGCATTGTACCCTCATTTCCACTTGGTGTGACATTGGATAAGTTACCTTCAAGTTCAAACATGCATGCAACAAGTTAAAACATGAAAAAGCAGACAAAATTTATATAGATACAAATTTACCTTCAAAAGCAGCCTGTGTATATGCATTATTTATTGTCTAGTCAACAACATTTACTCCAAGGCTGTCACTATCCATTCTTCCTAAACAAGCTTTGAGTACTATCACAACATCATTGTCAACATTGTCTACATTTTGACCATTTTCTGCATTGACACTTCCAACATGAACCACACTTCCATTCTTCCTACACAAGCTTTGAGTTTCATCCGCAGTTTCATTATGAACCTCTATATCAACATCTAGTCTGATAATTTCAAAACCGCCTTCCCTAACCTCAGTTTCATGATTCACATTTTAATTATGAGCCTCTATATCAGCATCTAATATAATCTCATTCGCATCACCACTTTCTCCAACACTCATGACCCAAAGTCCACAACCCATGACCCAAAATATGCATTACATCATGCATGCCATCATGTTGGGTACCCATGACACAAAGTCCATTACCCATGACCCAAAACTCGAAATTGTAATCCAAAATCCAGACTGGTTAACCCAGTGTGCCGGATCCCTTCAGTTACACTGATCGGATCCCTTTTGGGAAGGATCTGGCGGGTCAGAGTCTTATTTTGCCTATAAATAGCAAGCCTTTTCTTCATTATTTTCACACCTTTTAAATTGATAATTCCTCTATACTCTTATCTCTCTAACTTTATATCTAAGGATCATTTTTGTAGTTTTTCTTCTAGTGATTCTTTAGGTTCTTCTTAAAAGGCAAGATCCCGATTTCTGCATTTAAGACTTGCAAGCTTCAAGAGAAGTGTTACAAGGCTTCATCATCATTACAAGACCACTGAATTGAATCTTGTATTTGATTAATTATTTCATGCACTTGTTGTGTTAGTTGGTGTTGTTGGGATTGATTCCTCCATTATAAAGGAACTCGGTATCTAGCTTTATACCGGATAAAGTGTAAGCGACGTTAGGTTGGTTATTACTTAAACAAGAACTCGATATCTAGCTTTGTACTGGATAAAGTGTAAGCGACGTTATGAAGGCTTCTCCGCTAGATAAGAAGCTTGTAGATCTAGTGTTTACGAACTCTCGAGTTGGATACTCGGAGAGTGGAGTAGGGCAAGGAAGGTGACCTTGTAGACGAACTAATATAAATACTTGTGTCACGGTTTTATCTCTATTTACTTTAACTCATACATAATATTCTTATATATCTAACTATCAATATCCAAATAGCAAAAGGAGTGACATAAATCAATCTAAATGTTTTAACATGTGGTTTTAATTGGTAACACTATTCAACCCCCATTCTAGTTTTCTACATATTACCTCGACTTCCTCTGGCCTAGTTGAGCGGATTTATTAGATGGGTCTCTGAGGTAGGACCCGCCATTCTAAAGCTCTAGTAGATTGAATAACGGGTCCGATCCCACAGATGTCGCCAATTTGTTGAAGTAAAAGTTTGCTCCCCAGGTATAGCGTGTGTAGGTTCCTTCGGATTAGATGAAATAATGTCCTTCGAGCATTTATACAAGTGACAAACATGCGTTAACTTCGCCTTGTGTTTGATCCTAAAATTAAGCTTCGACGTGAGAGAAAGTAAATGGTATAAGCCAAAAGGCAGAGTAATAAATGAGAGGTGTAAAATTAGTTGGTTTGCCAATAAATGAGGTTGAGGTATTTATAATACCCCAACTATTATACCAAACAGTTTTGGGAAAGTTGCAAGCCGAGCTACACCTAACTTAGGTGTTAGGTGTCAAGTCATGTGAGAGACACAAACCTGTGATATCCGGCCTAGGCAGCGCTAGTCCGATTCTTGAAATAGACTGCTGAATAAAGAGATATCTTTGAATAAAAGAATGTTTGCCTTTATGGTGCTTCGGCACACGTCCTCGAACACATGTAACATCTGTCTTTCGACACGTCCTTCGTATACATTCATCAATAATCAACACCCCGTATAACTAAAATGCAATTAGTTTCAAAGTATAACCACGTTAAGCAAAAATCTCATCTTCTTGAAGTTGATATTCAATTTGAAAAGAATATTTACTTTAAGTTAAATAAAAAACGAATTACGGAGTATGTATGTAAAAACAAAGTCATGGTTACATAAAACGTCAAATATAGTACTATACCTACTGGTGGTCAAAAATTTAACAAGGATCAGATTCTTCACAAAAGTATGTGTTAACGTAACTATTCACATGTTCATTAACAAATACATTAATTTTTCATATGCATGTATGCCCATACATTCATACAATATATGATTAAGGATCTTTGTATGTACGTTACTAACATGATTTAGTGTCCTATTTATTTGAAATGATAAGACACGAAGGTTCATGGAAGGGAGAGTAAGAAAGAGGACAAGCTATAGAAGGTGATATATTAAGAGAAAGTTTCCAAAAGACATGAGAACCTTAGCTTCCCATGAAGCTTCCTACAAACATATGGTTTTGATTTTTTCCAATAAACAAAAAGAGTTCTGATATCACAATGATCAAAAGTGTAACCACTTCATATGTGTTTGTTTTCTAATCTGAATTGTTATTTTTGATTCGGTTTTTTGTAACCAAGTGTATGCAAGTTTGTCTTATGTCTTACAAACATATCAGATCATTGTTATTCTAGAGAGTGACCATAATTTTAACGCGAATTATTTAAATTCATCCTAAAAATGATAGAACTTGTAGAGAGTGACCATAATCTTATGTAAGTATTCGGTTATTTGTTTGTCAAATTAATTGGATATACAAGAATAACTTGTAGAAATTGTGAAAATCACACTAATCCTATTATTGAAATCAATTATCGACAATTCAAGCAACACATAAGATATCTGACCACAATCAACCGTACCATGTTTTATTGCATGAAAATGATAATCGTCAATTTTCATTTATTAAATGGTTATTACGAAACAATAGACATATTTAACGGCACGTTGTAAACAAAATGTGTTAACAAGGCAAAAAATTTATACTCCTAATTTTTTGTGTGGCTATAAATAAACTTTTACCTACTAAAGTAGTACTTACATTTTTTTAGTGTGAGAGAAGTATAAAAACTTTAGTGATACTTTTTTGACTTTTTTTTTTGTTGATGCATAATCTGGCGCGGACTGGATTTAACGACTCTCTTTGGCCGTTAGTCGTCTTCTCGAGCCATAGTAGACATGTCAACAAAGAGAACCCGTTAGGAGTGGACCCGAGGTCGTAGCCCCGGGGTCCACCTCCGACGGTCAAGTTAGTATGCGATGTAGCATATATTAAAGTTGTTAGGGTTAGAGATAACCTGTCATGTATATATAGGACATGGATTAGGGTTTAGGTGTAGAGTGGGCCACATCTGCCGGGACTGACCCATTCCTGGCCTAGTCCGGACCATACGTCCACAAGCCCCCCAAGTCTAGTATGAGATAGCGCATGGCTATGTTATGCTAGACTTAATTTCTGATGGCCGCGTAGGTGAAAGTGGAACCCGTATCTTTGCATCCTGGGGTAAGGCGTACCTTTTGTACCAGAGCGACGCGGCATGGTGCGATAGAAGACGTGCTTAGCCTGTAGCGAAGTCTTGTATTTGCTTGGCGCGACAAAGAGTGCGACGTAAGACGGCTTCAGTAGCATAAGTCTTGTATTTGCGCACAAAGAGGTGCGACGAAGAAGGCGTGCTTAGCAGGAAGTCGCTGTGCGCGACAAAGAGGTGCGACAGAAGACGTGCTTCTGTAGCATAAGTGCGCGCTATGCGCGACAAAGAGGATGCGCGAAAGAAGACGTGCTTCTGCGCCTAAGTCGCAGCGTATGTGCGCGACCAAGAGGTGCGACGAGAAGACGTGCTTACGCGCGCGTACATCCGTCTTTACAACCAGCAGAGGGCGTCTCCTGCGGTAAAGATGCGTCGCGAATATTTAAATCCGTCTTTGTACCGAGCTTGCGTTACTGCTTCCAAATATACTGCGCGATGCGTCGGAAACAGTGGTAGTATATACCACGGTAGCCCCCAAGTTTGATGGTGCTACTCATGTAGGGCATTAAACTTATTTAATCTGTGAAAAACTGAATGCAAGATTAAAAGTATATGCCGCGAATCGCAGCATATAAACCTAATGAAGTAAAACAATAAACAGCACATAGCATGAATAACATATTGCGCATAGCATAAATAATATTTAGCACATAAGAAAAGTGGCGTGCGCACCCACGTGGGATGCACCGATGAAATAATTAATTGTGTTTTTAATGTATAAAATAAAACTCGGATGGATGTACCGTGACCGCGACTAATAGACGCAGATGGATTTATCGTAACCGCATAGACTCGAGCGTTTATGGATGATCGCAGATGTTTATACCACGGCCTTTGTCCGGTCGCATCATGGCGATTGACTAGCATCGTGGTGTTGAGCGTGTTTTTCGCGAAGATGTCTGAACGCGCGGCTAATCGCGGGTAGATTTATCGCGACTGCGTTGTTCGAGTGCGAACAGCGTACCAACCGTAAAAAATATCTGCGCAAATTAATTCGCGTCTAAAAGATAAAATAGCTCGATCGATGCGGATATTTTCTTAGGTCCGATCGTGCGGACTAAAATATAAAATAGGTCCGATCATGCGGACTTTTCTTTTCTTGTATCTTATGTAAAGAAATATTGTAATTCGATATCGATTATTTGTATGATTATTACGTAAACCAAAGTATGATTTAATTTAAAGTAAGCCAATATATTTTATTAGGTAAACCAAATGTAATAATGAGAAAATATGATTACGTACCATAGTTTATTGGCTAACTCACGTTACCGTACCATGTAGGAGCATTAAATTGCGTTTACGTACCATAATTTCGAGAAAGAGTCTTTGGTTTTAGAGTTACCGACTTTAGAAATTGATTTCTGCTTTTCGGTAATACGAGAACACGAAACTTAGTTTATTCGTGTCCCACGGATGGCGCCAACTTGTTGATGCATAATCTGGCGCGGACTGGAATCAACGACTCTCCTTGGCCGTTAGTCGTCTTCTCGAGCCCTAGTAGACATGTCAACAAAGAGAACCCGTTAGGAGTGGACCCGAGGCCGTAGCCCCGGGGTCCACCTCCGACGGTCAAGTTAGTATGCGATGTAGCATATATCAAAGTTGTTAGGGTTAGAGATAACCTGTCATGTATATATAGGACATGGATTAGGGTTTAGGTGTAGAGTGGGCCGCATCTGCCTGGACTGACCCATTCCTGACCCAGTCCGGACCATACGTCCACATTTTTTGTTACTACCTCCGTTACATTATTATTGTTTAATGTTGATTTTTAAAGTTTTTATTTTGCAACTTTGACCGAAAATATTTTTATTTGTATTACATAATAATTGTTGAGAATAATACCTATGAAAATATATTTAAAACTTAATTCATTCATATATTTTGCATCAAATAATATATAACACAAATAACAATATTTATAGTCAAAGTTGAAAATTAAATATTTGAAAAATTATCACGGGAGAATAATTATGGGACGGAGGGAGTATTTTTTTATGTGTCTTAGATAACAATTTTTTGCGATACATATTTGAGTTTGTGTTTTGAAACTCATGATACTTTTATTTTTTAACAGTTAAAGAAAAAATTTTATAATATTTCGGCAAATTTAGAGGAAAGTTATTTTACATATCAAAATTTTCAAACATACCAAAAGACTTATCCTCACCCTCCGTCTAAAAAGAAATCAATGGTTGAGATTAAAATCATTTTATTATTTCACATATTTTTTATAATTTAAATATCTCTTAAACCGTTAATTGTTAATCAAAAATAATTACACCATCGCGACGAGCATTTAATTATCTTTCTATAGATGGAAACTTTGATGTACTTTCGAAAAAAGAAAAAAATCGTTTTTCACGTTTTTTCGTTTCTTTTTTTTTTTTTTTTTTTTTTTTTTTTCAAATATGATATTTGCATCAAAAACTCACATGTGGTTAAACAGTAATTTGAGTATCACATGTGATATTAGTGTTAAATCACATATGATATGTAATATCACATGTGATATTAGTGTTTTAAATCACATAAGATATACATATCATATGTGATTTAACATATCACATACGATATGTAATATCACATGTGATATTAGTGTTAAATCACATATGATCTTATGTGATTTAACACTAATATCACATGTGATATTTAAATTAGTGTTTAATCACATGTGATTTTTTTCATGAAAATTTCAGTAACGAAAAAAGCGAAAAAAATATAAAAAACACGTGAAAAACACAAATTTTTTTGTCGTAAGTATATCAAAGTACCGATCTACAGAAAGATAATTAAATGCTTGTCGTAATGGTATATATTTTTTTTTCGTTTAACGATTAACGGTTTGAAATATATTAATATTTGAAAAAAAAGATGAAAGTGGGTTTTTTAAACTGTTGTGATTAATCTCATGCATTATATCAAACAAAAATGGAGAGCAGATAGATGTGGAGATTGATCCCTTGATATATAAAAAGTGTTTTGTCTTCAAATGATTTTAAATCACAAATTTATCATGTTCTTTTAAGAAATACAAAACTTTAAAATTTAAAACACTTAATTATCATATAATTTTTTTAAACGACAATTTTTTCACACCCTATATCACATATCTCGAATATATCTTACAAAATTTTCTAGTTAGGCTTAAATTCACAACTTCTAAATTGATAGGCAACTCACATATCAGTAAACACTAAAGGTTAGTATCTTTTAGTCGTGATAGGTCATTCTGATACCTTGCACATAAACGTTTTTAATCACATATCTAAACACCCTAATATTAACAGTGTGCTCTTTAAAAAAAAAAAGAAAAAAAAAAGAAGAAAAAGAAGAAAGAGAAAGTAAAAAAAAGAGAGAGAAAGAAAAGTTGTCTTTCATCCCAAAGTGGGGTGAAAGTTTTGAAAGCAAAATCTTCTCACTTTCACTTTTCTTTCTAAAAAAAATTTGAGAACACAACTTTTATCACTTTCTTTTCCTTTCCTCCCTTTTACTCAACTTGAGAACATAGTGTAAGTGTAATATTTCCAACTGTAACAAGGACTTACCACCTCACCATTGTCGTTGTTACCCCCTCCTTTTGTGAGAAATCGGTGTTGCAGACCACCACGTCGTAGAAGCACAAAACATTACTTGTGTGCGGGAGAGAGTATATTGTAAGGTATATTTGTGTTTAAGTGAATATGTTTTGGTGATTAAGCTTGTAGTCTTGTTACACCTGTGTGGTGTTGAACTAAGTGATGAAGAGAAAGACAACTTGAGTGTGGAGAAGGGGAAAAGGCGCTCGAAGCAAAAAGAACGAAAAGCACACCATATAGGTCAGCGACATCGGCATTAGGTTGACAATGGTTAATTCGATGTTGAATATAACGATTAACTATTTAAAACACTTGCGTAGTGTTTGGTATGTTGTAATTAAAGCCGGAATGGAAAAGATTATTACGATGTAATGAAAAAAATGTTTTTTGTTTACATTTATAGAATGAAATGATTAATTACAAAGAATGACCCATTACACAAAAACCATTCCTTAGAGGTCCTCAACTTTTTTTTAATTACATCTTGTAATGGAATCAAAATTACATAAACTCCATCATTAACTAACAACATTAAATAAATTCCCTATCATCAATGGGTATTTTAGTCTTTTTTATTAACGATTTCATTACGTCTTATCATACAAACCAAACAAAATTAATAACGAAAATGAATAATTACATTACACTATTTATTCCACTACATCATTTATTTCATTCATTTAATACTTTATTCCGTCCTACCAAACAAACCATTTGTTTATTCTAGTTCCAAATTTCACCGAATAGAAATTTATGTTCAAAAAATTTACCTTCCCTAGTCCCCCAACCCTATTGACAAGTTGTATATTGTCATCCATATTTCACATACATCTCATATTGCTATAAATAAGTCCATTAATTCTTCCAACTCCAACCCACCACCAAGAAAAGAAAACAAATGGCAGAAAAAAGCTACCAAGACTTGCTTCCTATCATGGCTGAAAAGCTAGAGTTAACCACCTTCATGGAGGAGTTATGTAGCGGTTTTCGTCTGCTAGCTGACGAAAACCTCGGCCTGATCACCCCCGAAAGTTTGAGAAAAAATTCAAGTATTTTGGGTATGGAGGGAATGAGCATAGAAGATTCAGAAGGTATGGTGATCGAAGGAGACCTTGATGGAGATGGTTTCTTGAACGAAACCGAGTTTTGCATACTCATGGTGAGACTTAGTCCCGAAATGATGCAAGATGCTGAGATGTGGTTGGACAAAGCTATTGAAGATGAGATCAAGAACGTCTCTACTTCATTACCAGATAATAAAGTTTAAATAGTATTTATGTTGAAGATGTTCATATCTTCTTATGTTGATTAATGATATAATATAACTATGTCTTGGTATGTATAATACTTGTTAAGTGTGGCATGAACTTGGTCCAGCATTCTTGGAGTTTCACATAAGCTGCGTCTAGCTAGTTCTTTTAGATCGGCGAATCATACTCACGTGCCTTGCTCTACTTACTAGCTTAACTTTCGGCGTCGTAGTTGATGAGTACTTCAGATATACTTTAATACTGTGAAGCCATATAGTTTTTCTAATTGAGTTACTAGTATTACATGGCAACATTATTTGGCCATCAACATAGGACATGGTATACATCACTTGACAAAAATAAGAATTATGCCGATGATATGCATGTGTTATTGACTATAAATCGTTGTTTACAGGAACATAAGTTTATGTCTCTGTAGTTGATGTTTTTGTACAAGTGTAATTAAGAACCAAACGAAAAGAAAGAGAAGCTGCCTCTTGTCTTTGTCAGTCCCCTAGACTAATTCCAAAACCATCATGGGAGATGTTAATCACGTACAGAGCCATATTCAAAAGTGTGCAAGGTGCCTAACCTACCTCCAAATTTACTTCCAACATAGATAATGATGACCAAAATGTTTATGTTGAAGGTGATATTAACAATGCTAGAGTGACGAATAATTTTGAGCAACCTAAATTCTCAGTTTATACCTATGATGTAATATCTATAATTAGGGACTCGCATATTTTTCTTTTCTATTTTTTGAACTGCTTAGTAATTTGACAATTTTTGCATAGGGCATTCCGGATACTAAAAAACGGGCTTAATCAAGTAACACCACGATTAAAATTACATGAGATCATAGTTTAACCGGACCTTCGTAGGCTCGTAGCATATCCCCCGCTGTTGGCTACCATCGTGATGATGGGATTTCACCTTGTTTAAATTTTGTTTGAACGATTATATCCCTTCCCCGGTAATTTTGTATAAACATTTTATATTTTTTTTGAATTTATATATATTAGTTGAAAACCATAGCAAACAATAGGAATTTGATTGGTGGAGAAAGAGGAAATTAAGATTCGAAGAATAACAGGTTTATATTCTCTGAAATTCAACTCAACGCCATTAGCAATAGAATATAACTTATTTCTTCTTGACCAAATACCTACAATAAGGTAAAGCGTTTCATCGGTAGTCGACGAGTTGGACGAGGTCTAACATCATACATTTGTGTATTCTTTCTTTAGGCCGGTTCCGGTAAGGGGACTCAATCCTTCTCATTTTTCCTGCCATGTCAGCTTTCTCTCTCCAGCGACCTTCAGGCGATTGGGTGCTCCAGTAAGAGCGACCAAGATCAATTTCTTTTTAAACATTTTTAACACAAACTCAAATTTCATTAATAATTAAAACGTTACATAATAATTCAAATAAAATTAAAACATTACGACAATACAACGACTAAACTAGTTTTGATTATGACGATGCAAAATGTCTTCCACCAAATCGGCTTTGAGGCTAAGATGAGTTGTTTTGTTGCATATCTCCCTGGTAATTTTCAACGATTCCACATGCGTTCTTATGGGATCATAAGAACGGTGTTGCTCTGCTGGAAAGAATACGGGAGATATCGCCCGCTCTTCGTCCTGAATTATCATATTATGTAATATGATGCATGTGTACATTATATGTGATAGACGCTCTTTGTCAAACCCTTTAGCCGGATGTTTAATCATTAGCCACTTCCTCTTTAGTACACCAAAAGCACGGTCCACATCTTTTCTTGCTGCTTCGTGCATCGTCTTATACAATATTCGTTTGTGATCATTCGTCCCTGAATTTTTAATGGACTTCATAATAACCGAGTATTCCGGATATATCCCATCAGCAAGATAATATCCACGTTTATAAGGCACGCCGTTAGCAACGAATTCCACATCCGGTTCTCTCCCCGTTTTGAGATCATTGAAAAGAGGCGATGCACGTAAAATATTTACGTCGTTATTCATCCCGGCGACACCAAAGAACGCATGCCAAATCCATAAATCTTGGAATGCGATCGGTTCCAATAAAATGAAGGGATTTTGCCCGTGATCACCCCTACAAAATTGAGCTTTTAAAGCATGCGGGCAATTCTCCCATGGCCAATCTGTGCAATCAATGCTTTCTATCATCCCAGGAAACCCATGACTTTCTGTTAGGAATTAGAAATTCCATATTAAAGTGTCGGTCACCCCAATTATGGTCTAGCATATGTTAGCTCGTAGACGTGTCGTTATTTACGTTATTTAGTAGTCAATTAGTTAGTTTGTAGCATAGTTTAGTTTAGTGTAACACCGTGGAGGAAGGACGGGTCTTTACCCACTGTATACCTGATCCACATGCCTTCAGGAGGTCGTGTAGTCTTGTAACTATATTCATGGAAGGGGTGGTGCTTCTCATAATCTAACCTTGCTTTTTGTAAACCAAGTCTCTACCAAGAACACCCTCTCATCTCTTTATCTCTCTAAATCATGGCATACTTGTATCATCATCATCCAAGGCCACCCGAATCATCAAACACAATAAATATAGGATCCTAACAATTGGTATCAAGAGCCAAGGTTATTGTGTTGTGTTGATTTGTGTGGTTTCGTGCTATGGTTATTGTGGTTTTTGAAACATATGTTAAGCTGTCTTAGTTATTATTTGTTTTTGGCCGGATAATGTTTTTTATGGGTAAACTGTTTTTACACATTTTAGGTCAAAGAATGTCAATAGCTTTGCAGTTTATGTCCTTTGTGTCCTGATATCAGTTTCTGGTTTGTCATTGGGTCATTTCTGGGTAAACTGTTTTTACTTCAAGTGGTTATTGGGTCATTTCTGGTTTGTCATAACGTGGTCAAATGGGTCAAAAGAAACTGTTTTATGCATTTTTTCTGGGTTTTTATGAAGCTGGTCGGAAAACTCATCGGAAAAAGTCATATTTCAAGTTAGCAACTTGTCGCAAAACTGTCCAGATGCAATGAATGTATGTAGCGACTTTTCACTATTTTGATAGCGACTTATGTTATCTAGCGATTTGTATTAGCGACTTGTACCTGGTAGCGAGTTGTTGACTTTTGAGTCAACAACTGAAGCGAGTTGGCTTAGCGACTTGGCTTAGCGACTCTGCTAGCGACTTGACAAACTTTGCTAGCGACTTGTAATGACAGAAAGGATGAAGATGAAACAACCACAAGACCAAGACAACTAAACAACAAAAACCATATACCAATTTCTGACTTCAGTTTCGACTACATCATCAGTCTATTTTAATGCCAAATATTCAAGACCAAAGAAAATGAATTGACTCTAAGTCTCAACAGATCCGAAACTAAACCAAGACTCGAACAAGAATGCAAGAAAACAATGATCTCAGTTTGTGGTTGGTTTCTAAAGCATACAACTTTGTATTAAGTTTACCAATCCAAAATCATCACTGATCAATGACTCATGACTCAAACTAAATCTGAAAGTACAAAGATCTCAGATGTTTCTTCGTGTATCTCAATGATATATTAAGACTCCAAGGTCTATGACACGAAGGTTTTCATCCATCATCGATCCATACATACTCGTTAATGTTCTATCCGAATCAGTCAATGAAAATCAAATAACAAATTTGTTATCCTTATTCATTTATTCGGTCAAGACTCAAAAAGAAAAATGACTCATACTAATACAAGATCTCAGAATGGTCTAGTGGGTTAAAGATTTATCAAAGATCATTTCAGATCCTTTCATACCCCAAGTACATCATCACCGATCTTTAAATATTCCTCATTTGATTTATGTTTGTTGTTCGACAATCAAAAAATTAGTATAAAACAAAATTGTTTTATCTATATTTTTTCAGTCAATAAAATCGAAAAAGAACATCATGCAAATTTTCGAAACCATGAAATGATATTAACATGTAAGGTTAATTCATTTATCATTCGTTCGTTTTTATTAAGCGACATCAGAATCAAAAGACTACTTTGTTAGTATTTACCTACCTGAAACCTCTAATCAAATCTTGGAAGACGAGTCCAAGCCATCCCTGTGGCTGTAATATCGAGCTCAAGCCAACCCTATGGCGAGCATGAAAGGAATCGTTGGATTGGATTAATTTAATGATTGATATCATTCGGATTCATGTTTAAACATTCGGATTTGTTTTTGATCTTGGAAAGCAGGTTAGAGAGTGGTTTTTAGGAGTGAGGCGGATTGTTGTGAGAGATTTTTTTTTATGGTTTGATGGCGAGTTGATTGAGAAGGCAGAGATGGGGGCGTAATTTTGTGTGAGGGATTTTAGGGTTAAAGTGTGATTTTGTTGTGTTTTATACTCCAATTTTTAGGGTTGGGAATTTGACAAATCGTATGGGAACTGGTATCACATGGGCATTTTTTTTGGGCCTTCAACCTCGTATTGATAGAATGGGCTGAGTTGATTATCACTGATATGGGCCGCATTTTGTGACATGTATTTGTCTTGGACTTAGATGGCCGGGCTTCTTAAATTCAATCGTGTATAGTAGTCATTAGATCGTGGATATTTAATGTTGCATATAATGGGGTTTTTGCTTTATGAGATTTGTGGTAATATTTGATTTGGATATGGGATGTGAATGTTGGATGAAATATGTGGGTGTTATATGAGATTTGGATGATATGTGATTTCTTGAAGTGATTTGATGATGATGAGAGTTGAGACATGCGAGTTGTTATTTACAAAATTCGGTTTAATTTGATTATGCGGTTTGATAATGAGATATGTTATTTGATGAGGGGTAATGATGAGATTCGATGGGTTATGAGGTTTGGTACTTTGGTGTAGACATTTTCATGAAAAATATTATGTCAAGGTTTGAAGTGTTTATTGGAAAATGTTGACTACGGGGTTGTTTGTATTCGGTATTTCTTATTTGGATTTGAAGTGACGTTTTCCGGGCGCGGTTACTTATTTTCGTCTTCTTTCTTTCTACCCTTCCGCGAAGATGACTTGTTTGGGCGTTTATAGAGGGTGATAAAGACTTGGCTATTTAATTACGGTTGTGACTCTTTCTCGCTTTACCCACAACGTAACTATCACTTCGGTGTCTCACTTAATTGAGAATGTCAAGAGATTTTGTACATTGGGTACACCGTTTCTTTTTCACAAGGATTAGTACAAGTTTAAGTAACAAATCTGGGGAGTTTTACTTCATGATCAAGTTTGGCATATCGGGTTTAATTCACCATGTTGTCACTGCAATAGCCGACATAATATGTGGAAGATGTGCTTACCAAAGTGTTTAATGGTTGATGTTAATGTTGATGTTGGATAATGAACCATTGATGAACCACTGCATGTTCCCCTAAAACAGATATTCACCGAAACCAAAGTTGTCATAACTCATTCAAGCTAACATTGTTTACGGTTTTGTCTTGATTTTGTAAAATCCCGCGAAAGAATCTATTTCTCGGTTTAAACCATAGAGTTGTAAAATCCCGTAATGATGGAACCATCTTGGAGAAAGAAAAGTGTATTTCAGGATCTCTTTTGATGCTGGTGCTACGGTTTCTGTTTCGACAAAGAGATAAAAGGGTGTACTTCATGAATTGGGTGTGTGTTTGGGTTGTCTTCATGGCAGTTTGGTTATTACAAGGTTTTACGGGGTTATGTGCTTTTAACCATGGTCAGGATGAATCCATTATCAGAGTTCACTTAAAACGTCAAAGGAGGCTATAGTTGAGCTTTTAACCAGAAAATGTGACAACGGCGTTAATTCACTATTATTTATTTGAGATTGAAGTGAAAT
This sequence comes from Chrysanthemum makinoi, assembly GCA_910596185.1. NCBI lineage: Eukaryota > Viridiplantae > Streptophyta > Magnoliopsida > Asterales > Asteraceae > Chrysanthemum > Chrysanthemum makinoi. The sequence goes on along the minus strand of OU343225.1, from coordinate 142,544,981 downwards.
ATCACGGGCGAGTGTACTTAGTATCTGAAGGTATCGGGGATGGTTGGATGAAGATTCTTCATGATCCTTGTTCAAGATTATTATCAAAAACTAAGACTTGGAAATCTAGTTATTGTTGGGTGACTTTTACCTTTTCTTTTACCACTTGGGGGAATTGGGCTCTTATCACCACAAGATAACTATCACTTTAAGGAGTTACGTTGTAGTGCTCAGTGTCACATTCAATTGTTGATTTTCAAGAGGTGATGTACGTCTTATACTTGATGGTTGGTTGGTTGAAGAGTATAGAGTACTTAGAGAGTACTTAGAGATGCTAATGGAAATCGGCACCGCTCTTTGTTACATATATGCAAGTTTAAATCACGAGTTCGGGTTAGTTTACTTCAGGGTCAAATTCATCATATTGGGTTTTATCCATCAGCTGTCACGACAAAGAGCCTACTGAATGATAATGGGGTTGATTACATGTTTTGCCAAGAGAGCTGAAAAGAGAGAGATTATGACGTTTGAACACAACAGTTCAAGCCTCGTTCCTCAAAGAAAAGAAAAGTGTACGTGTCAGTGCGCTTTATCTTCTGAAGAAGAGAAATCTTCTCTACTATGACCATTCTCATCAACATGCGTCATGCTTTTTCCATGTGCTTTCGATTATCAAGTGAACCGGGCTACCGTTGATTGTTTTCCTATTCCACTTGCTCATCTATAATGACGACGGCGACATCATGTGCTAATTTTGCGGGGAAGAAGTGTGAATAGACTACATTTGGATGATTTCACTTATTTAATCAAGAATGGCATCTCCGTATGCAGATCTTGAGGGGGAGAAGAAGTGCGAATTTTCTGCATGGTTGATTGATACTTGAGAATAAATGGTCAAAAGGATCCAAACTCATGTAAGAACCGAGCTTCTTCTTATCGGGTCATCTTCACATGGAGTTTTCTACTAAGATTCGTTGGTTAACATCTTCACACGGGCTGATTTGATTAATGAAAAAGTGCTTCTAGTTGCTGGGCTGATTTCCTTGATGAACATCTTTCTGTTCTTGTTTGATTGGGAGGGATTTTAGTTAAGGGGATTTGCTATTTCAAAGTTAACGGGAGTGCATTTGGTGAGTTGAAGATGTTGACTTTCTATTCCCCAATTGGACAATCTTGAAGAAGGTCGAGTCTACAGTCGGTTCTACATTTTCTGCTACATGTTAGAAGACTAAAGACGAGTTGCATTTAATGATCTAAAGACTTCTTCTTAATCTGGGTATTTATTAAACAGATTGTCGGTTTAGGGGAGAGTACTAATTGGGGGAGAGTGATATGTCAAATTTAATCCCTAATTAGACTTGCTCATTCTGTTCTTCAGCAAGTTGATTTTCATAAGATTTCTAATGTTCTTCTCAACAAATTTCTAGTATATGGGCTGATAAGATGTTGCTGATTCTGAAGTATCAAAACCAGCAAGGGGGAAGGAGACACACATCTAAACACAAAGCGAGTAAACTTGATGAACTTAATTCTTCTAAGTGATTGAAGATATCCCGGGAAGACAAATGTTATTACCGCAGAGAAACTCAAGTTTTGACTCATGGCGAGTAAACTTGACGAGCTTAACTCTTCTAAGTGATTGAAGATATCCCGGGAAGATAATTGTCATGACCGCAAAGAATCTCAAGGTTTTACTCATCAAGGCTTTTAGTGTTATTATTCCAACTACGTGGGGGTAGTGATGTAATATAAAGTTTCTGAAGATAAAAGAGGTACACAAGTGTGTGATGATTTTGATGTTATCACAATCATTAGGGGAGAGAGATTGTGTACATTGGGGATGCTCAGCTGTTTCACTTGAGGGCTTAATCAGTGATTCAGAGATATAATCACTTATTCCGGAGTTGACATCCGCAGAGATAGTCCTCCGCAGAGATAATCAGTGATTCGGCCTGCTTCTTCAATGTTATCGGTTATTCTCTTTTTGGGCATTCGGGTACTTCGGGTTCTTGAGCTTCATACACTTTCTTCAGGGGGAGAGAAAAGTATACATCGAGGTTATTCTTTGGCTATTGGACTTAATCTGCTACTTCGATGTTATAAGTTTCTTTGTCTTCGGGTATGTGTATTCGGGTCCGTGAGCTCTAGTCTAAGAGACTGACTGCATCAATTCATCTACTTGGGGGAAGTGGTCTCTTGACAACTCGTTGGGGATGCATTGCTTCAGACTTCAGTGGTAATGAAATATAAGAAGAAATTTAAAGAGTGGGATGATACGTTGCTGTTCTTGTTGATGATATAACCCCGAATGGAGAACCTCGATTATCGTTCTTAAAAGGAGCAGTGGGATTTATGATAATGGTGTGCTTCTTTGTGCACCTGGCTAAGAGAAGCTTGAAAGAAAGCTTTGAATCTGCTCAGCTAAAGGATTTTTGGTTTGGGGGGAAGTTGCCAAAGTCTCACTTTCAGATGGTTCAATTTCTTTCTTCAATGCAAGAGCCTCGGAAGCTTTGGTGGTGGAAGTTTAAGAGATGACGAATTCTATCTACTACGACGTGCTGCTCGATATCCTATCTCGGTACTCGTATCATCATCTTCTTAAACTATATCATCTACTCTATCTTTGTATATATTTATCAGAAAACCAAATACAAAAATATAAAACCAACAAAAACAAAATAGAAAAATATAAAATCATAAAAAAAAAACCCATAAAAATTAGAAAATTTGAAAAATACCAAAAATATTGTTTTCTCAAGACATGTCTTCTGGTATCGATAACATCTGCGGTCTTAGAAATGTCATTCAATAATGGCACGGGACCATAGATGAAGTTCGAGCAGAAGGTGTAAATATTTCTTTTTTCAAAACATGTCACAAATCATATGGCTTACAGTTACTTCAGATTGTAACCCGCGCTTAAAACCATGGTTTGCTATTATTTCCGATAGCAACCCGTTCTTCAAGGAAGGAAAGTGCTGCGCTAAACAAATTTTCAAAATTTTCGTGCACTTATCCTAAAACAAAATGAGGAAAGTATGTCGAAGGACTACTGTTCCTACACAAATGTTTTTCCGTCTAAAATTCTTCAGAAAAATATTTGTTGTTCAAAATGGTGGAAAATGAGTTGCTTGAAAATCAATGAGTTTCAGAGTTTTCGTAAAAATTGAAAACTCAATCAATGACTTCAGCGTTTTTAAACTTTTCAGGAAATGAATCATTGATTGAGGGGGAGAATGTTTTCAAATTTATATCATCTAACGAACTTTCTTAATTATCCTATATGCTTAATTAAAAATGATGTTAACCTATGTTGAAGGACTAGGTGCCTAGGATATGATTGTTAGGATTATATGATTAGAGTTTGATAAACACATAAATCCCATACCTTTTATGATCTGATTGATATGTTGAATTGACTTTTATTAGTCGATTGCTCTTTGGATGTTGTCGACCACCATATATCTGTATGTGTGTTCACTAACGTATGCAGGCATATTGGTATATAAGAATGTTCCCGATCCGGATCCCATAATTGAAGATGATTGGATGCCGAAAGGAAAGGGTAACTATATCTTGGGTTGACAAATGAAGAAACGGAGCTTAATTGGACTTCTATGGAGAGTTGGCATGGAAAAATGCAACGTAAGAGGTCTCACTGCATCAGCAGATGGTTTTCTTCATCAGCAAATGAAGAAACAGAGCTTAATTTGACCTCAGTTGGCATTAAAATGCAACGTAAGAAGTCTCACTGCATCAGCAGACAGTTTTTTCTTCCAAACCTACAGCAACAACAACAAAAGCGGCTCAACCACCTAACGTATCTTTGTGCAGGATACCATTTTTAAACAATTTTGAATAATTTGATTAAATTGTTTTGAAAATGGAAAATATTGTTCTGAAAATTAATTGGACTTATTTTTGAAAATCACCGGACCTCATTTTATCAAAACTTAAGTCACTCAATCATTGACTACGGTCATCGATTGAGGGGGAGAGTGATTTCATATAAAATATTTTCTAACATTATTTCTTCATAAAAGTTCGTTTGTACGAAATAAGGTGGTGATATAAAGATTTAATGTTATGTCATGGTATGATTTTTCTTTTGAATCAAGGTCTTTCAAAATGAAATTTTTTCTGTTCTTGTTTGATTGTGAAATTGTTTTATTTTACTTAAAGATCTCCTAAAAACTATCATACCTGACACTAACAATCTTTAATGTCTTAAAATGGTCCTTATCTGTCATTTTTCAAAAATTGAATCTTGCCACGTCTTTCCCTAAAACTTTCTAAATGATTTAAATCAACCGGGATCCAAAATCTCAATTGGTTTGAAATTTTTAATCGGGGGAGAGATCGTGATTTAAATCTCAAATCTGTTTTAATGGAATCAGTTTTAGTCCTTTATAGGCACTCCTGCCTCCATGTGCCAAACGATTTCAAATACACGATGCACATGTTGAGGAGGAGCATTTATCCAAAAACAAGATGAGTATTGATCTTTCTGTACAAAAGATCCTTTATAGGCACTCCTGCCTCCATGTGCCAAACGATTTCAAATACACGATACACATGTTGAGGAGGAGAATTTATGAAAAAACAAGATGAGTATTTAAACAAGGCACATTTTCTCCCATGTTTTCTAAACCTTATTAAATCACTTGGGATCCAAAATCTCAAAGGGTTTGATATTTTTGATCGGGGGAGAATTTGTGATTTAATAATGAAATCTGATAAATGATGATCGATTTGATTCAAAAGTGCATGCTGCTCTCCCATATGTGCTAAACACTTTCGAATCTCGAAGCACATATTGAGGGGGAGCATTTCAAAAGAAAACAAACTTTCAAGGTACAAAAGATTCTATGTTTCAACATAAATTACCTTGATTGATTTTCTAAATGGTTTCTTAATGGATTTTGTGATCGTGGATGTACTTCAAAAGAACTCTTTCATCTATGTGATAAAATGATTTCTAATATCCTATGCACATATTGAGGGGGAGAATTTACCAAAAAAATCAAATGGCTTTTTCTATGAAAATTGTGATCAAAGAAAATATGTCAAAGCCCTCTTGCCTCCATGTGCTAAACAATTTCTAAATCATATGCACATGTTGAGGGGGAGGTTTTCTAAATGATCAAAACTATTAAGGTACAAAATGCTTTGATCTCGTATCACAAGTACCTTGATTGTTTTTCCAAATGATTTTTCAATTGGTTTCAAGGAAGAATGAACTGTACCAAAAGACCGACCATTTTACTTTATGCATGGTGTTATAAGGATGGTTAGGTTAGGTATTCGTTCCCACGATCCGCCAGAACCGGAGGGATCTACCCAGGGACAATCCACTAGATAGTGTAGAGTCCTTAGGTATATTGAAAAAAGGAGAAAAGTGAGATATGGGAAGAGTGCGGACTGAGATAGAGCTAGAACTGGAATAAACCCAACAAGGTTCTAGTAATGAAGTCTCGGTAAGCACTGAAGGGGTTAAAGAATGAAAAAGAAATGAATGAGAAAAGGGTGAAAAGAAATAGCCCTCCAATAATTCAACCTTAGGGCAGAAACCGGGTTCAATTCATATGCTACTGGTGGTTACTAAGGTAACGCCGGTATTGAAGACAAGACGTCATGGACCCAGTGACGCACTGCACTAAACTTCCCAAGCCACTCAAGTTCCTCTTAAAAGGGCTTGTTTCATTCTCACGGGGAACCGACATAATCTATCGACTTTCTCTTAGAGATTCTTGATATTGAAGAAGGAGACCCTCTCCCTAGTCTCCGGCACAGGAACCAAATGAGCAAAATTGATTCTAGAGCCAAGAGATCATCCACAATATCTCATTAGGACACAAAATTCATGAAGACTTGCTAGTTCACACAATGTGGAAAGTAAGTATATATTTAGAGTCCTACGCATTATCCTTGTGGTATTGCCAGAACATCCGAGTGATATGAAAATATTCACGATGAAGATGGAAATCCTTCTAGAGCTAACATCAAACAAGCTCTTGGTGGGTGACATGTGAAATCTTGCAAAAGATCGAACTTGTGACAACTGGATAGAAACCATGGGGCGATTCATTCTTGAATCAACCTTGGTCCAGGAAATGAATTGACGAATACTTTTGGAAAAACCGTTCGATGTGCAAATCTTCTTTTCTCTAGCACATCGAATGTGTATTCATGTTTTCAAACACAAAAAGTATCTCTGATTGAAAAATACTTTTGGAAAAACCGTTCGATGTGTAAATCTTTTCTTTTCTCTAGCACATCGAATGTGTACTCTTTTCAAATACAAAAAGTATTTATGATTGAAAATTGATCTTTCTCATAAAACCTTCGTCGTGTTGCAAAACTCTTTCTTATAAGCAATACGCGATTGTTTTTTCAAATCAATTTATCATCAATCAGTGAATCTTAATTCGCTGGTTCACTCACTCCGTGTTGTCTTCTTTGAGACGTTCCGGTTTGAGAATAGCTAGAGCAGCTGCGAAACCCTGTCAAGGAGATTCTTAGGAATCCTACCTGATCACAGACAATACTTGTACTGATCAACGGGGAACCGTGGGCCATGTACCTCAATTCAACGAAAGTGATCAAAGACATTTTCGTGTGTTTTATTGCTAATTGTTGTTTGCAGGTACATTTGGACGGTTGCAGCTGATCAGAATTGAGGAGTCAATCCAAAGCCGCATGCTCACAAGATCCACACTTAATTGAAGAAATCATGACTTGTGCATATCTACATAACCTGGCTCTGATATTTTTATATTATGATTCCGCTACGCTGCTGCAAATATCATGGGCCAGTAATGCTTCCGCTACTCTGATGAAAAGATGTCATGATCCAGAAAGTGTGAGCATGTCGGTCCAAAAGTCACAACAACACATGATGGCAACACAAAAAGGGTGATCCAGAGATTTACTGTGGCTGATGATCTCAACAAAAGCTCTAAGATCATCAAAGATGTGGATTAGTTCAAAGACCTCCACTTAAAGTACAAAACTATGCGGACTTTGAAGAATCGCTACAAAATCACAAAGATTGCGGAACTTGAAGAATTGAAGTCTACGAGCTCAGAACTAAAGACAAAGATAGAATGCTAGGATGAAAAATGTATTTCATGGGGTGACCTCCCTTAGGGGGAGATTGTTAGGAATTAGAAATTCCATGTTAAAGTGTCGGTCACCCCAATTATGGTCTAGCATATGTTAGCTCGTAGACGTGTCGTTATTTATGTTATTTAGTAGTCAATTAGTTAGTTTGTAGCATAGTTTAGTTTAGTGTAACACCGTGGAGGAAGGACGGGTCTTTACCCACTGTATACATGATCCACAGGCCGTCAGGAGGTCGTGTAGTCTTGTAACTATATATACCCCTTCCATTCATGGAAGGGGTGGTGCTTCTCATAATCTAACCTTGCTTTTTGTAAACCAAGTCTCTACCAAGAACACCCTCTCATCTCTTTATCTCTTTAAAACATGGCATACTTGTATCATCATCATCCAAGGCCACCCGAATCATTAAACACAATAAATATAGGATCCTAAAACTTTTGTAATGATGAGCATAAAGTTTGTCAATGTCAGTAACCGTCGGCTTTCGCAAATACTCTGCACCATATAAATCCATTATGGCCTCACAAAATATTTCGAGAGACTCACGAATTGTTGTCACACCCATTTGCACGTATTCGTCTAGAGCATCAGCATTGACTCCGTGTGCCAATTGACGGATTGACGAAGTACACTTCATCAATGGAGAAATACCAAGTATGCCTGCACAACTAGGAGTTTGTTGGAAATAAGGTGAATGATCGGTTATATCTCGGACAATTCGTGTGAATAGTAGTCGGCTCATTCGGAAACGATCATGGAATGCTATATCGCCGTATCTGGGGGTCTCGCTGAAGTAAGCATCCACTAAACGGTTATGAGCACCCAAACGATCCTTACTAACTTGGTTTCATGAGAGTTTAGTTTGTGATGCTTGAAAAGCCTCCCAACACTCTTCCGCAAACATCATAAACTCGTTACTAACTTCATTTTCATCATCCGATGACGAATCGGCAATGAATAGCTCATAAGAATTAAAACTCATAGTGTGGAAAGAATATAGAGAATGTGTGAAATGAGATTTGTGAATTTAGTGTGTAAATATGTTGTGTAATTAAAGGGCAGTTTAGGAGTTTTTTTTTTGATCAACAAACGTTCCAAAATTTAATTTAGTAACAGTAGGAAACTTTTTTTTGTTTTGATATGCAACGGTATAAAATTGTTTTGTTTGAAAGTGAATGGTTTAGTCGATCGTTGGGGGGATCTAATTGCTTGTGTTTTTGGCCGATCGAGTTGCGCCACAAAAGGACGATCGATGAGGACTCGATCGAGTTTGTCGATCTCGAGTCCTTACTGGAACCAGCCTTAGTACGGATTTGATTTCTAGTAATCAAGATTAAGAAACGAAAATTTAATTCAAGTAGTCAGCTTGATTACCTGAAACATTAAATTATTTATATTTATACTATATGAAGCAAGAATAATTGACGCCGATATATAATAATAATAAAGAAGAAAATGTTGGAATTTTAAATCTCTAAACCCTTTAATATTTAAACACATAACACATGAGTACGCAACGGAAGTCAGAAATCAAGTATAATGTAAATAATTAACATAAGTTCAACAACATGTGTATCTTCTAGCAATTAAAAGCAAACGAATAAATCCTTGAATATTCGTGTGTGAATAAATCTAACACACAAAACCACCAAAGATCAAAGTAGATCTTCTCTACATAAAGTCATAAACACACACAATACGTTCTTAGCAAACAATTAAGTATGCTAGTATTAGTAGTGAAAAGCTTAATGATCTCTTAAACTTGAACAAACGAATCTTGAAACCCTTTGTGTTTGTGTTTGATCGACTAGACCAAAAACCAAGAACCAAAAATCCATTAGGGTTTGTAGTCGATCAATAAAGAGAACCAAACAAACCTAAAAACCTTTTATGGGTTTATAACCGATCGAACAAGGACCAAAATCAAAACCCTTCGTGAGTTTTGTGATCGACCAAACTAAGAACAAAAAAAGACCAAAACCTTTTGTGGTTGTGTTGTATTTTGTTGAACAAGAGCAAAGGGAGAAGGAAGAAAACTTTAGGTTAATGAATGTTAATGAAGTATAAATATTCAAGATCCTAAGGCTTCATTATATAGAATTAGGATTACTTGGATTGCAAGTCAAGCAATCCCAATCCTCCTACAACACCACCAACGATCGACCCTAAGCCAAATGAGGTGATTTGTAGTTTTCTTTTTCTCATTTTTGCATTCAGGGTCCTTTAACATTCGTTAGTTAATTATTCCGTTAAGTAACTTTTAGTTAACGTTTGTTTAAAGCTTTCCACTAATAATTGTTTTACGTATTAACGCGTGTGTTCCCATGGGCTCACATGTTTACTAGACATACACTAGTTGAAATATGGTCATATCCCAACAACAAGACATGTTTCAAATAATGTAATAACATTGGTGAGCGTCTAGCAACACGTCAATGCTCCTAAAAACACTTGAGTGTGGTTTCGTAAAGGCACAGTTAAATGATTCACCATTTATTATCCCTTTGATTTAGATACCTTGTTAAATATGGATATGGATCAAGGTCATTCCATAATTTAACTATTCTATTTCTCGTTTCATCGATTGATCATGATTACCAAATTCATCGGAACATATCTAGATCTCCTTTGGGTATGGCCGTACAAACATCTGACCAACCCCACAAGGGGCCCAGTTGTATCATACTTCAAATATAATTGGAGGAACAAATTATGTCTTAACAACAAACGCAATCCGCATGTTTCACAACAGTTCTGAAAATAGCCCTTATAACTACTAGTTATGGATAGCATTAGACTAAATTCAAGAACTGTGATCTACACACGCCATCATAGCTTGCGCCTCAAGTCTAAGGATAAATAAATATATCATTTACAAGATTCACTTAATGACAAAGATCCATAAAATGAAAATTTTGTTAATCGGGAAAGTCTGATATGCAAACTTTTGAATACCATGTGAGTTTGGTGGGACACTTCCTTAATATTCATAGAATATTGCCCGTCTCTCAGATTTGTCTTAATTCAACCATATTCCCGTATAGTTGATTGACAATGAACAATTTAGAATGACATAAATCACTCAAGGATTTAAACATGAAAATATATGATATAAGTTATTATAAATGGAACTAAGCATTATCAAATACTTTAATTCATTGAAAATAATAATTGTTTAACATCTCTTATCCAAATACCAAACATAGATCAATGCATGGTGATCATGGTTGATGAATTATACCTCAAGATATGACGATCATACTTGTTGAAAGGAATAAAGTTCAACTAGTTTTGATCTTTCAAAATTTTGAGAAAACTTATTTCAAGAATTCAGTTAGTGAAGTTCTTGTATATGTGCATACAAATATGTTGATATTGATACACTATATTCCATAAGGAGTGTGACATCATCAAATACTTATTGATGACAATCATCTTTCAAACCTTAAAGTGTAAAAAATTCTCATTCTTTAATGTATAATGCAACTATGCTCTTAGCTGAGAACACCTAGTCCACATGGTCATCATCAAGTATGAAATCCTACCATGACTAGTATTGAGTGTCATCTCAATTAAACTTAGTATCACTGTATTCAAACAATAATATGCTCTTCTAAAAACCCGTAAACTATAAACATTATTTGGTTATGTTTGGTGTCTTCCTAAACTCCAAGTTTGTTGGCTATGACAATTGCTGCATTGTACATACATAGAATTACATTATTGGTAATGGCTCTAAGCTTAAGAATGAATTTCTAAATCCAAACATATTCTATTAGAATATTTACTACAATAGTTATCTAATAATTTTCAATCAAATACCAATATTGTCAAATCATCTTGCATTCATGCATGATACAACAATTCCTATACACAACATGATGTACATGATGAATTGTTGAGTCAGACTTAAGATCTCATTCATATTCTAACTTATCAAAAGATATATATCCATTGAGACTTGCTAAATGGTATGTCATGTTGTATCAGACTTATTTACCGCATATGTTTATAACAATAAACATATATTCCAATGTTGTATATTTTATTTCCTAAATTTTTCAAGTAAAGTTTCATTCCAAGCTAAGAATTAACATTTAGCTTAGATGGAATGTTATTGCCCATATGTTATACAACATATATAAAAAAAATAAATATAATACCCCCACTAGCTTTTAGAAATATTCATGAGTTATCTTAGTTTTAATTAAAAATAAAAAACATGGATTTAATAGTTTAAACATAAGATTCATCTCCTATATGCATGCTTTGAACCGTATTTAGATTCTTGCATTCTGTACACTTCCAAAAATTATACGAATTCACTCTTTTGATTACCTACCGTTCTCGCAAACATAATCTTAAAGAAAGAGTTTTATATATTCACAAGACATCCATTAACTATTCGTACAATATTATCCTTATGAGCTCGTCATAAGAATCAAACCACTTGGGTTTTATTCGCATTGAAGAAACTCACATTTATTCTACAGTCTAACTGTATAGTTTAAGATAAATCAAGTTTAAAACAATTGATTATCTTTATAGACAACATCTTAACATTCATAGTATGAGTAATTTTACCGAATTCAAAATTCAAAATTGCACCTTTTGATTAACATGTTCATCAAGATCCTGTGACTCATATTCCTCAGCATTGATACAAGATATATCAGTCAAGTGTTTGAGGTATTCTTGCGGATCTATGAATGAGAATTTCATCATCCCGAGGTTTAATATTTACATGTTTAGCCTCATCATGACATTCACTAGAGTGTTTTAGAAGGTTATTTATTTTATAACTATAGATCTAAAAAATGCTCCCACTTGCTTTTAGTAAGTAGAGACTATCTATAAATTTTAGCACATAGAGTAACAATAAATTGTTCTCTTTTGGAACATTACAAAATACTTTGACAGTTCTTGACTTTAGTTTGTTAATAACCTGCTTCGTAAGAAGTTAATCAAATTCAGAACTTCAATTTTAAGACTTAATGTGATTTATCACAATTCATAACATGACGAAGTCTTATTAACCTTCTAGGTTGGAGTCTTATTAATTATATTCAAGCCATACTCATTTTCTAACCTTGATAACTTTTGGATCAAAGGGAGTTAAGGTTATCTTGAATCAAACGATACAAATAAAGTTTGATTTCCTTAATCAAACATACCATAAATTAGTGGTAATTCATAAGGATTGATATTGTGAGACAATCTAACAATATATAAGATGAACTTATACTCTTTTGCTTATCTATTTGCCATATAAGTCAAACTGAATGGTGTAATAGGATTTATAAGCCAATTGTATGCTCTTCATGTTTGTGGCTTTACCAAAGACATAAACATTTTTAACTAAAATAATTATGAACACCTGCTATTGGTGTCAATAGTAATTTCAAGTTAATAGATTACTCAATTTATTTATGACATTTCAAGAACACATAAATAAATAGGTTGAAGTAGTCTTTATTATTATCTTGACATATGTTCTAAATAGGACAAAAAACATTTTGTGTGTATAAGTCCTAGTAGAACATTAGTCTCTTACCTTACGGTCAATAAAATCCTTTAATCATATTGGTATGTGTTGTATCTTGCACACAATAAAAATTTCTCCCACTTATGCATGGAGCAACATCACGTAGTAGACAAACAACACGACACGCGTTTATTTTATTTGAACAATATGATAGTGTCATAGATATTAGCATTACAAGTAGATGTAGAACCACATTGTTTTGTAAGGAATCAAATCGCAACAACTATCCTTGAAAACATGAATAATATGGGTTACTAACAAGATAATAAAGCTTTTAGCTCCCACTTAACTAGTCAACACTACAATAATGCCTTTTTCAGTAAGAAAATGCAATGCTCCTATTGGATTTGACAGCATTACTAGTGTTCAATGTTGCAAAAACCGTGAATCGGTAGTCGGGCGGTCGACCACCCTGCAGCGAGTAATCGGTCAAGTCAGGATTAATCGGTGATTAATCGGATTGGCATTTCCTGCAATTTTTTGGTATTTCTGGAGACCAAACTAAAAATCTTAACTGATTCCAAGCCTGCAATGTTTCCAAACCTCAATAAAAGGCTACAATTCTGATTATGATGCCCATTGTGCGTTATAAGTGAAATATACGATCCCAAAATTAAGTATAATGCCTAAATTATTATTATTTTTAAAATGACCGATTTGCCCGATTTTTTACCGATTCGGCCGATTTTGACCGATTCAGCCAATTTTTTGACTGCTTAGTGTCGATTTTTATCCTAGGCCGATTTTTCGACTGATTTTCAAAAATCGACAAGGTACTCGGCCGATTAACGATTAATCGGCGATTAATCAGCCGAGTTGACCGATTTTTGCAACATTGCTAGTGTTAGATAAGCAGTGAAAAGAAATAGCTATCTATTTACTTTCTTACTCACTTTAAATGCCTACAAGTAACAATTACTTAGGTATTAAAAAGAGTGTAAGAATTTCTATCATGTAGATGAGGACTATCCATCAATGTTATTGATTAACTTGAAATTGGGCATACAATTTCCTCCTTAATAGGCCTACCATTCTACAAGGGTATGTAGCACCTTTATTGGGCTAAAACAAAATAACTAAATAAATCATGCTAGTTTGTCTTTACCACTTTTGCGGTAATTAGTCCAGTTTCTAATTTAATAACTCATAAATGTCATACATCAAGATGTGGTCATTTGTTAACTATAGGAACATATTCTCCAGTTAACAAAAAGTCTTAAATGTTTCAAAAGAACACAACACCGTAAAAGAGTGATGAAATCTCTATGAAAATTAAGATGCACAATCTACTTAACCATGTATTTGCTATGAGTTATATTAGAACTAGGAAAATTCTAATATTCTTATTATTCCTTTCTCAAACACGAAAAAAAAAGGATTAAGTCTCACTCTTTCTAACATGGAAAGAAGGCTCTGTTTGTTTTTTTAGTAAAATCAATTCTAGCAAAAACCCTTATGAGTGTGGATGGATTCACCAATAAAATAACAAAACCACGTTTATGGTTTTAATGTTGCATTTAGACTATTAAAAGTATTTACAAAATTGAATTTTAGTATTTTTGATAATTCTCATTTAAAGAAAATTAAATACCCATGTTTAAGCAAATAATTAATTTCTTTAAGGCTAGTACCCTAATTGACATACCACCATTACATCAGTTGATATTCTAGCAATGGTGTATTCCAGAAGGTAAGTGTCGAACCATAATTGTCAATTTTGTGCAATTCATAGATCATTATGGAACTTACTTATGGCATTAGTGACTATCATGTAATGTCATGTAAGCATGTTTCATCTCATCTTATGCTTCGGGTTAAGGGTCTCACCAATTAACTTGATTAAGTCATCTAATAAAAAACTGTAAATAGTATACCAACGTCTTACGAAGAGTCGTAATCTACCTTGGGTTACAATTTACCTACGTCTCACGCAGATTAAAAGGAAATTGCAAGTGTTTTTACAATTGGATAGCATTGAAATTTTCAAAGGGTATAATTTTATTTGACCAATAAAATTTATATCAAATATGTACGAAGAAGCATGCATACATCTTGGTATCATAGGTTTTTTTATTAAAAAAAAAAAACGTTATTCAATTAAGTTAATTTATTATGGTGTAAATCACGTAGATTTATATGCAAATTCTTTGAAAATAAAAATAATGACATAACACCTTAAAATTGACGATTCAACATGATTTATGAGTTTAAAAGTAATGTACCTTTATCACGGGAAAATATTAAAGAATAACTAAACCCTATATTGTACTCTGCATGAGTCAGAGGACCCAAGTTCTTTCAATAATTCCCTCATATGCCGAAGCATGTAGTGGGGCGGGAAAAGATTAAAAGTCATTCAAAGCCTAGACCATGTTTTGATTATAACCAAAATACTTGTGTGTTCGTCGCAGGAGCAAATTACAGTATAAACCTAACCCAATTCATTATAAACACACAAGACTTAGTTTAATAAACTAGTTATCTTGAAAGTCTCGTCATAGGAGCAAATTACCGTCCAAAGCGAGCCCTTTGTTACACATAAGACTTTGAAAGAGAATACCTTATAATAAATCAAATTTCATAGTTTTTAGTCATGTTTAGTTTGTTTTCTAAAAACTCTTTGCTTTAATACAAGTCAATACTAAAATAAAAGCAAATAATAAACAACTGAAAATGCATATAAAAATTATCAATAACAATTAACCATTAATCAAAGCTCCCACTTGGTTTTCAAGCTAGGTACCAAGTAGACCACATACATTGATAAATCAATAGTGTAAGCCTTATCCAAATAAATATTATACATTATAACACATAAAGTTAATTAAAAACATGAAAGGAGTCATCCCCAACCAAAGAATTAATAATGAAGTAATAGAAATCGGGTGTCAAACATACCGTTACTAATTTACTAATTAAATTCAACTTAATTTTGCATGTTATACACTTAACAATTAACCAAGATCATATCATACGTCAAAAATCCATCATCCATGATGAAAACATGCAAGTTTTCACCATGGATATCCAATTAACAATTAAAAATGGCTCAAATTCAACTAAAATTGCATACAACCTAAAGGTGTATCTACTAATTTTATAACCCTTTTTAAAAATCACCCAAAGGGCTTAATAGAATTAAAGATCAACTAAAAACCCTATTTTTGTCCAATTTCATATAACACACGAGTACGCAATGGAAGTCATAGATCAAGTATAATGTAAATAATTAACATAAGCTCAAGAACATGTGTACCTTTTAGCAAATAAAAGCAAATGAACAAATTTTTGAATATTCGCATGTGAATAAATCTAACACAGAAAACAACCAAAGATCAAAGTAGATCTTCTCCACGTAAACACACGCAATACATTCTTAGCAAACAATTGCTAGAACTAGTAGTGAAAAGCTTAACGATCTCTTGAACTTGAACAAACGAATCTTGAAACCCTTTGTGTTTGTGTTTGATCGACTAGACCAAGTACCAAAAACGCTTTGGGGTTTGCATTCGGTCAATCAAGAGAACCAAACAAACCCAAAAACCTTTTATGGGTTTATAGCCGATCGAACAAGGACCAAAATCGAAACCCTTCGTAGGTTTTGTGATCGACCGAACTAAGAACAAAACAAGACCTAAAACTTTTGTGGTTTTGTTGTATTCGTTCTAATAAGAGCAAATGGAGAAGGAAGAAAACTTTAGGTTTAATGAATGATAATGAAGTATAAAAATTCAAGACCCTAAGGCTTCATTATATGTGGTTAGGATTACTTGGCTTTCAAGCCAAGCAATCCCAATCCTCGTACAAAACCGCCACCGATCGGCCTTAAGCCAAAGGAGGTGTGGTATGTGCTAAAACACATACCTTTTCTTTATCAAAATAGACCCAAAACAACCAAGAAAGAGCCGTTTATTGCTAATATTTGTGGTTTTCTTGAGTTTGTGCTTGTGCAGGTACGGATATGTAAAACACGCAAAAAGGATCCAAATCAGCGGAATCCGCACGAGAGATTAAGAGAGCTTAAGCTGAGCCGGAAGGTCAGAATTGAGCATTTATGAAGATTTCTAATCTCTGAGGATGATTTGTGAAGATTTGATCAAAGTTTGATGAATTGGCAAAATGGCCCCTCAAGTTTCAACAATTGGCAAAAATGGTCCTTAAAGATTCAAAAATTGCAATTTGGCCCTTGGTTTATTTGAAGGTTGGCAAAATCAGTCCTTGGAAGATAATGTCAGATTTACATGTTTGGTCCCTTGAAAATCCGAATTTACATGTTAGGTCCCTATGGTTGTTGTTGGATTAATTATATGCCATAGTCCATGTCCATTATATAATCCAATCCACTATACTTAACCCTTCGGCCCAATGATCAGATTCCATGACCCAATCCATCCCCAAATATACCAAGCCCTTTACCCGGTTTATTCATATTACCCGATTCCTAACCCATAAAACCTTTTACCCGTACTTAACCCAAGGCAACCCTTGACCCGGTCACCACTCAAACAATTATATTTAATACCCAAACGCGCCCTTTCACAGGACACCTTCTTCCTCCTCCCAAACACACCCGTACACCACCTCCCAAACATAGAACTTGGTACTAAGAATCTACCCAATCCTTCTAGACCTCTGATGTGTCAGATAGGATGCCTACGTGGCCAAATGGAAAGCTATAATTGGCTTAGACACCTCAATGAAGCTACATGGTGCTCTATGATTGGACAAGATGACCAAGGGATGAATGTGTGGCTGCTAATGGCCTTCTAGTATCTTCTGAAAGGAATCCAAAGAAAGCTCCATCTCTGCTATTTAAAGACCCTCGAGCTCACATTATTTCTTGTCCAATCTCTTAGGTTTTAGAGAGATTTTGACCATTTTACTTGTCATTTTAACTGCTTTCATAGTGTAATTTCTATTCTTGTAATCTTACCTTCCATTTAATGAAATTTCAGTTTTTCTTTTAAAGTCCTTTTCAATTCAAATCATGTAAACTGCTTATTGGTAATTGTTTATCAGTATATGTCTTAATCTTAAGCTCATACAAGCTTTATCAAGCTTGTGTAAGCCTTCCTTACTGTTACAGCTTTTAATCTCAAGTTTTGGAAAAAGTTTTCTCAAAAGTCAAAATTAGTCAAAGTTCAAGAGTCAAATCTGTTTAAGATGAATTTCTGGTTGTAAGGTGTTATTGGATGTAGTTTTAAGTCTGGTTGATTCATTTGATTCAGTGTTAATCAGTTTTAATCAAGGTTCTTAGTTTTAATGCATGTTGGAATTGTTTAAAGGGGTGTTTGGATTGCTTAATAAATAGTTGCTAGAGGTTTGTTTAGTTGAGTAATTAGTTGCTCTAGGTTTGATATTGTTATATGTATTCATGTCTGATCTTGATTTGTGCTTGTCCTTTTCAATAAGTCAAATTTACTTGGTAACTGACCTTGTTTTGAGCTTACCGTTGGAATCTCAGAACTGAAATCATCACAGATAGGTTGGGAATCTGTTAGAGTTGTTTAATTTGATCTTATTTCATGTCATTACATTGAATTCAGTCCTTGAATTGCTTCTAAAATTCACAATAGTCAACATTCTTATCTGTTCTTATAAGTCAACTGTGTTCAAAACCATTTTGTGCGAAATTACTACCACTGATAGTCTTCAATACAGCTAGTTAGGGTCTAAGATTTGGCACATTTTCAGTATTCTAGGTGGTCTTCAATACCCTATATCTGTTTTTGGCTTAAGCACTCCTGATAAGCCCTTGTATAAGCTCAAAGTAGGTGCCTGTTTCATTGTTTCTGCATCGCTACTCGTCCATTTTATGCCATTTTGATTTGATCTCTTATTGCTTCATTTCTGGTCCTTAATAGCTGCAACTTTGGAAAATAGTCTCTGTTGGTGGTCTTGAGGACCATACAGTTGGTTTCCCTCTAGCTTATTGGATAAGCCGTTACATCACCTAGAACAGTGGGGTCGATTCATGTTTTGGCTTTTGTAGCAGTTTTCTTGAATCATTGGTAGATCATTGTTTAGGTGTTAGGAGTAGCATTAAATAGTTGCTGTAGGGTAGTTTAAGGATAATTTAGCTTATGTTTTCAGTTGGTTCACTATAGAGCTTGTTAGCTTATTAAAAAGTGCTTATTCCATTGCATTTACACTACAGCTTCAGATTCTCCTACATAAGACCTAGTTTTTATATTTTTCTCAGCTTTAGAATAATATTTTAGAATTTCCTTACAATTTTCATAATTTTTAGACACTGTTTAGTATTTTTCTTAATTAAAATCAGTTTTTAATCAATTTTAATTAGCTTTAATTGCATTTAATTGAGAAAAAGTTCTAAAAAATAGTTTTTCAATTTTCCCAGTTTAAGATAAATATAAAAAGCATAAAAAATATTTTTCCTTATTTTTCTCTTTGTATTTGGTATTTTTAATAATTTAAATTTGATTTAAATAGATTTAAATTCCTAGAAATTAGAAAATTAATCTGAAAATTACAAAAATAGTTTTGAAAAGTCTTTTATGATATTTTAGATTTTTAGAAAGTAATTCCATATTTTTCCCTCTCTCTTTCATAATTTTTAGATAATTAGTTTATTTTTATTAGTTAATAATTAGTTTTTAATTAGAATTAAATCAAGAAAATTCCTAAAAAATAGTTTTAATTCATATTTAGTTTTCTCATATCATTTTTAGAGTAAAAGTAAGTTTAGATTATTTTTAGGAGTTAGATTAGTCGTATTTGCTTTTTATTCGCGTTTCGTTTAATTTCCGTATTTGCGTTTTAGCGTAGATTTGCGTAGTTTGCCGTAGTTCTTAGGATTTCCCGTAGATTGTATGTTCCATTTGCTTTCCTTATCCCGTAGTTTAGATAATATCATCTTATGCCCCTTTTCTCATTCGAATCCCGATTATCGAGACGTGAGTTGGAAATTCCATTCAACCCTCGTTCGGAACGATCTCGGTGCTCAAACCTAACACGTTTGAGTTACCCGTATACTACACTTCTATTATTATTGGTTTGTTGTCCGAAATCAATTTTTGGCGCCGCTGCCGGATTGTTTTGGACACCGAAATCGCTTTTTGGCCCATTTCGCCGGATTGTTTGGAAGAAATCAATTTTTGGCGTGCCGGAGGGCTTAATAGCGAGTTTTGTATTCCATTCTCATCGCTGCATTTGAAGATCCTTCCCCGAGTGAAGTTACCGTCATTTTTGTATATATATATTTTTGAAAAACCCAAAAATATTCTTCTTTACCCTCTGAGCCGTCAATTCTTTATCTCTTTACCCTCTTATTCATATAATTCTTCTCGATGTCTTCGTCTTACCATTATGGTTGTCAATGGTGTGGGGGACCTCAAAATGGTGGGAATTGTCCCGGTTGTAGCATTGTGAATACGGGAGACGAGTTTGTCTACGACCAATATCCCTACAATGATACGACCGATTTCCTTAACCAATCCCCATACCATGAGACGGAGTCATACTCGTGTGAGTACTGTGGAGGTCCTCACCAAGGTTTTCAATGCCAAACTCAATTTAACAATACAACCTTTGGTTATGAACCTTATCCATATACTTCACCAAACCCGTCACAACAATCATACTGTTGTGAGTATTGTGGAGGTCCACACATTAATTCCGATTGTCGATGCAAGAACCCGATTGCTTACGAGCAAGTTCCTTGTGATAATTATGACTATTCTTATGACCCACCTCCACAATACCAAGAGATTCAACCACAACATCCGCAAATTCCTCAAGATAGTTTCCAAAGATGTATTAATATACCCGAAGAATTTATGGGTAAAGATCCTCATCAGAAAACGTATGGTGAATTACTTGCCGAAGATCGAGCGTCTCGCAACGAAAGATCTATGATAGAATTACTCGAAGAAGAGGAACGAGCAGCTCAGATTAAAAAATGCCTTGAAGAAATACGAATTGAGGAGCAAGCACTTGCAAGACGTGCCCGATGGCTCGCGACTTACATCGACGATGATGATGAGGATTCCATCCAAATGAAAGAATATTATGCAAGTTTGTCGGATGAAACCCCTCCCGTTTCCGACCCTTCCCCTTCACTCACACCGGATGAGAGAAGTGATATCGTATTGGAAGAGGTCGATGATTCTATTTCTTCAAACATTGTTGATCCCGTTGACTCTCTCATAATGGGGGACGAGCCTCTTAGCACCATTTCGGAAACGGAATCGTCTAGTGTTGAGAGCCTTGACCCAATCCCATGTGAGTCCGAGGATGTATCGGCGGTGATTGTGATTCGCTTTATGTGATTCTCTTGACATCTCCGAGGTTACTTCCGGGATTTTCTCAAATCCTCTTTTCGAATTCAAAGATGACTACACCTTTTGTGAAGTTAATCCTCTTTTTGACCAAGATTTTGAGTCCGATTCAGAGACCACAACGGAAGTGGTGGATATTGCTAGCTCTCCGAGCACACCACTTGTCCCATCTCTGTGTTCCGACCTTTCTCTCCCGTCATGTGATGTTGAAGAAAGTATTGAATCCGACACTGAGGTTATTATGGAGATTGATTTTGAAATGGTTGAAGACGATATTCTTGATAAACCGCCACGTGATTCTGATATGGAAGAAATCGACTTACCTATTGATGACCCAATACCACCGGGTATTGAGGATGTTATGGTTGATCTTGATGGTTCTCTTGATTCTCCCTCCTCTGTTGAGTCGACCCTCACCTATCCCGTTGAGCACACATGTGAGGACAAGATTTTCAACCCCGGGATACGCGTTGATGAGTTTTATGCTAAAAATGTCATTCGAGATAAGGATCCTCCCTTGGATGCCTTCATGTTTAAGCCTATAAGAAACACCTTTCTATACCATGAGCTCCCGACTTCTTTGGAGTATTCTCTTATCGATCCTTCATCCCTTCGTCCGCCTGCAAAACCACCAGATGATGGATCGATCTTTCATATGCCTTATGTGAGTTTGGGAGGAGTCATTCTTTATGTGCTGGAGCCCGACATTTTCTTCCCCTCCCAAACCACCCGTCTCATTCTTTCGGAATGAGGACACCGTTTTTGACCCTGGTATCTCTACCATTTTCTTCCCCAAGGACAAATGAATTCGGGGACGAGTCAGGCTAGCGACTCGTTTAAGAAAACAGTAGCGCTTCGTGGGAGGCACCCCATGCTTATCCATCTATCTTCTTTCTATTTTCTAATAAGTGACGCGAAGGGGTCTGTCTCTTCGATTTCTCGTGTTTGGTTGTTTGTGATGTTGTGTGTAGGATGTTCCCGATATGAAGACTCTCGTGCTCGAAGTTTGTCATTTCTCCACTCGAGTCTCATGATCGATGCTGAAGGAAATCCGATATCCTAATCTTATCGACTAACGTTTATCTTTGAGCATACTTAATAAACGGCTTTTAGATTTTCGTGATACCCTTGCTTTAAAACATTGAGGACAATGTTTCGTTCTCGTCTGGGGTAGGGTAATCTTCGATTTGATTTGACCGCACTTGCTTATTTCTGTTGTGTTTCTCTCGTAACCCCGTTTTTCCTTAGAAAATGAAAAATTGTGCAAAAATGAGAAAATTTTAAAATTTTTGTAAGCTTTTGTTAAGTCTTTTTGATTGAAAAGTCTTGCTAGTCTCTTAGATTAGAAGCTATAAAATGCGAATTCTAGCTCACAAGGCCAAGATTTTGCAAGTTTCCCTGAGTGACTTTAAATATGCATAACTTGATTTCATTAGACGAAGCATTTGCTAAGTTAATATATGTTTTGACACCTTGATTGACTTTCCGCTGGTGAGAGTAGGAATGGAATTCTGACTTGACCGGGCGTGTTGAGCCCTAGCTTGTTCCCTTAACCATAGATAATCTAAAATTATCGGCTAAGCATCTGCGGATCTCATTATTTGGGATTTTAAATTTGCAGAGATCGAGAAATGATAGAGTTACTTATGAGTTTAGATGCTAAACGTGGAGTAGTTGGTTCTCTTTAGAGCCCATCGAAGGTACTTATGGCTTTTTGTTCCCACAAAATTGTTTCACCCCATATCTGTCTAAATAATTAGAGATGTCGAGTTTTTGGCGATAGTTAGTTCTTTTTCTTCTTAAAAGAATCTTTGTTTTAAAAATTGGGTACACATCAAGGAACCGTAATAAATAAATGAGAAATCAGTGCTAAGTAATAATGTAATAAGTAAAGTTGTGAGCTGCGGTGTCGAGATCGGACCCTTGGATCTTTAGCCGGGATTGAATGAGGTCTTAGCCTAGCCAGCCGGGATCCTCATCTCATGAAGCCTATAGTCTTGGAATTACCCCGTGAAGCTCCGTGGTTCACAGCTCATATAAGTAAAAGTATAAGTGCAATGTAAAAAAAAAATGTTGAAAAATGAAAATGAAAAATAAAGTATAAGTGAATAAAAATTCCTTGATGTGGACCTCATTTTTACGACAATGGTTCTTGTGAGAAGGCGGATAACTAATTATCGACTTAGCTTTGTATCTTTATCGGAATAACTCTTATCGAAACGAGAATTTGAAGAAATTCATTTCTCACCAAAAATAAAATAATCTAGAGGAAATAGGAAAATGGGAACAAAAGGTATTTACACAAGTAACTTCCATGGGTAGTGTTAGCATCTAGAATCATATGTAACAATGATTTCGATTTTACGCTTAGTTTGGGAGCTTGTGAAAAATCAGGGACGATGTATTCTATCCGTATGGTCACTTCGCGCTGTGTTGTGTTTTCTACTCCGTGATCCTAACGTGTCGTTTGAAAAATGTTTGAGTTATTGATCGACATGAAAGTTCAACAAACCGTCATTCATAATCAGAATATGCTTAATCGTTATATCTATATATGTGAATTAAAAGGTAAACGGGGCGTTTTTAGAATTAAGGCTTTCTTAATCTCTTTTGAGGAATCTTTGCTACTTCTTCATAGGTTTAGTAGAAAGAGATTGAAATCCTTGGTTTTAGAAGCGTGAGTTGATTGCATTGCGTGAGGACACGGCAATAGTTTCGTCTGGGGTATTTTGGTATGTGCTAAAACACATACATTTTCTTTATCAAAATAGACCCAAAACAACCAAGAAAGAGCCGTTTATTGCTAATATTTGTGGTTTTCTTGAGTTTGTGCTTGTGCAGGTACGGATATGTAAAAACACGCAAAAAGGATCCAAATCAGGCGTAAATCCGGGCACGAGAGATTAAGAGAGCTTAAGCTGAGCCGGAAGGTCAGAATTGAGCATTTATGAAGATTTCTAATCTCTGAGGATGATTTGTGAAGATTTGATCAAAGTTTGATGAATTGGCAAAAATGGCCCCTCAAGTTTCAACAATTGGCAAAAATGGTCCTTAAAGATTCAAAAATTGCAATTTGGCCCTTGGTTTATTTGAAGGTTGGCAAAATCAGTCCTTGGAAGATAATGTCAGATTTACATGTTTGGTCCCTTGAAAATCCGAATTTACATGTTAGGTCCCTATGGTTGTTGTTGGATTAATTATATGCCATAGTCCATGTCCATTATATAATCCAATCCACTATACTTAACCCTTCGGCCCAATGATCAGATTCCATGACCCAATCCATCCCCAAATATACCAAGCCCTTTACCCGGTTTATTCATATTACCCGATTCCTAACCCATAAAACCTTTTACCCGTACTTAACCCAAGGCAACCCTTGACCCGGTCACCACTCAAACAATTATATTTAATACCCAAACGCGCCCTTTCACAGGACACCTTCTTCCTCCTCCCAAACACACCCGTACACCACCTCCCAAACATAGAACTTGGTACTAAGAATCTACCCAATCCTTCTAGACCTCTGATGTGTCAGATAGGATGCCTACGTGGCCAAATGGAAAGCTATAATTGGCTTAGACACCTCAATGAAGCTACATGGTGCTCTATGATTGGACAAGATGACCAAGGGATGAATGTGTGGCTGCTAATGGCCTTCTAGTATCTTCTGAAAGGAATCCAAAGAAAGCTCCATCTCTGCTATTTAAAGACCCTCGAGCTCACATTATTTCTTGTCCAATCTCTTAGGTTTTAGAGAGATTTTGACCATTTTACTTGTCATTTTAACTGCTTTCATAGTGTAATTTCTATTCTTGTAATCTTACCTTCCATTTAATGAAATTTCAGTTTTTCTTTTAAAGTCCTTTTCAATTCAAATCTGTTAAACTGTTTATTGGTACTGTTTTATCAGTGCATATGTCTTAATCTTAAGCTCATACAAGCTTTATCAAGCTTGTGTAAGCCTTCCTTGCCTGTTACAGTTTTAATCTCAAGTTTTGGAAAAAGTTTTCTCAAAAGTCAAAATTAGTCAAAGTTCAAGAGTCAAATCTGTTTAAGATGAATTTCTGGTTGTAAGGTGTTATTGGATGTAGTTTTAAGTCTGGTTGATTCATTTGATTCAGTGTTAATCAGTTTTAATCAAGGTTCTTAGTTTTAATGCATGTTGGAATTGTTTAAAGGGGTGTTTGGATTGCTTAATAAATAGTTGCTAGAGGTTTGTTTAGTGGAGTAATTAGTTGCTCTAGGTTTGATATTGTTATATGTATTCATGTCTGATCTTGATTTGTGCTTGTCCTTTTCAATAAGTCAAATTTACTTGGTAACTGACCTTGTGAGCTTACTGTTGGAATCTCAGAATGAAATCATCACGATAGGTTGGGAATCTGTTAGAGTTGTTTAATTTGATCTTATTTCATGTCATTACATTGAATTCAGTCCTTGAATTGCTTCTAAAATTCACAATAGTCAACATTCTTATCTGTTCTTATAAGTCAACTGTGTTCAAAACCATTTTGTGCAGAAATTACAGTCACTGCATAGTTTTCAATACAGCTAGTTAGGGTCTAAGATTTGGCACATTTTCAGTATTCTAGGTGGTCTTCAATACCCTATATCTGTTTTTGGCTTAAGCACTCCTGATAAGCCCTTGTATAAGCTCAAAGTAGGTGCCTGTTTCATTGTTTCGCATCGCAGACCTCCATTTTATGCCATTTTGATTTGATCTCTTATTGCTTCATTTCTGGTCCTTAATAGCTGCAACTTTGGAAAAATAGTCTCTGGTTGGTGGTCTTGAGGACCATACAGTTGGTTTCCCCTCTAGCTTATTGGATAAGCTGTTACATCAGCTAGAACAGTGGGGTCAGATTCATGTTTTGGCTTATGTAGCAGTTTCTTGAATCATTGGTAGATCATTGTTTAGGTGTTAGGAGTAGCATTAAATAGTTGCTGTAGGGTAGTTTAAGGATAATTTAGCTTATGTTTTCAGTTGGTTCACTATAGAGCTTGTTAGCTTATTAAAAAGTGCTTATTCCATTGCATTTACACTACAGCTTCAGATTCTCCTACATAAGACCTAGTTTTTATATTTTTCTCAGCTTTAGAATAATATTTTAGGATTTCCCTGAAATTTTCATAATTTTTAGACACTGTTTAGTATTTTTCTTATTTAAAAATAGTTTTTAATCAATTTTAATTAGCTTTAATTGCATTTAATTGAGAAAAAGTTCTAAAAAATAGTTTTTCAATTTTCCCAGTTTAAGATAAATATAAAAAGCATAAAAAATATTTTTCCTTATTTTTCTCTTTGTATTTGGTATTTTTAATAATTTAAATTTGATTTAAATAGATTTAAATTCCTAGAAATTAGAAAATTAATCTGAAAATTACAAAAATAGTTTTGAAAAGTCTTTTATGATATTTTTAGATTTTAGAAAGTAATTCCATATTTTTCCCTCTCTCTTTCATAATTTTTAGATAATTAGTTCATTTTTATTAGTTAATAATTAGTTTTTAATTAGAATTAAATCAAGAAAATTCCTAAAAAATAGTTTTAATTCATATTTAGTTTTCTAATATCATTTTTAGAGTAAAAGTAAGTTTAGATTATTTTTAGGAGTTAGATTAGTCGTATTTGCTTTTTATTCGCGTTTCGTTTAATTTCCGTATTTGCGTTTTAGCGTAGATTTGCGTAGTTTGCCGTAGTTCTTAGGATTTCCCGTAGATTGTATGTTCCATTTGCTTTCCTTATCCCGTAGTTTAGATAATATCATCTTATGCCCCTTTTCTCATTCGAATCCCGATTATCGAGACGTGAGTTGGAAATTCCATTCAACCCTCGTTCGGAACGATCTCGGTGCTCAAACCTAACACGTTTGAGTTACCCGTATACTACACACTTCTTATTATTGGTTTGTTGTCTGAAATCAATTTTTGGCGCCGCTGCCGGGGATTGTTTTGGACACTGAAATCAGTTTTTGGCGCCGCTGCCGGGGATTGTTTTGGAAGAAATCAAGGTGATTTATAGTTTTCTTTTTCTCGGTTTTGCAATCTAGGCCCTTTAACAATAATTAGTTAAAAATTCCGATAAGTAACTTTTAGTTGATGTTTGTTTAAAGGTTTCTACTAATAATTGTTTTACGGATTAACGCGTGTGTCCCCATTGGCTCACGTGTTTATTAGATATACACTATTTGAAGTATCATCATATCCCAACAGAAAAATTGTGTGGTAGTTATTGATAGTGGTAATTGTTAATTGCAGCTATAAATGGGTGATTCAAGTTTCATTTTTATGACGTAAAAGTGAATGAATATATACTTGATTATATTATTCAACTCGTCATGAAGATAGATTTATGTAATTCTATGATTAAAAAATATGAGATGTAACTCGATACAGAATATATATTAAAGTCACCAACCATAGTAATTGTGTCTTACAAATTACGTGAAACTTATTAAACACCATGTTTAATGTTTATACTAGAAACATGGCTACGTAGGATCAACTGTAAAACCGTCCATGAGATAATAAGTTGCAATTTTTCTAATCCTTTTAGTTTAAGATTATAGTACTTTAAATTATATAAATATTTAGTTACAAAATTGAATTTTATAATGATCATTATACATATGTAATTAAGAACTCAATGATCATTACAATATACTTGTGTAGTTACAACATTGCATTTATATTGTTTTAACTTAAGTTTTAATATTGACATTAATGTACATTTACAAATAACTGATAGTTATAATGAATAATATTACTTGTATTAAATTGAATATTTATTTATCTTTTTCTAAAAAAAGAACTTTTAAGAATAGCAAGTGTGTAAGTGCGCTTAAAAATTTTAAAGCATCTAAAACTAAAATCCTAAATACTTTATATATAGTAGAGGACTAGAGATAGACATAAAGCATAAACCCATGTTGAATTGTTGACAATCACCACAATAAAACTACTAACTTACCCTTTAATTTGGATATTTGTGAAATTTGGATATAAACGGTAAAACAATAAATTTCTTTAATATTTTGATATAGTTTAATATTTAAAGAATCAATATCTGAGCAATAAAATAAAGAAAGCACAGAATTTTCAGAATTACATAATCCTAAATTTCAGATCTATATTGTACATGAAAATTTAGCACATTAAAATTCCAAAACTGCCCATTGTATCTTTTTGAAATTATACAACAAAAATTTTCTTTAATGTTTTGATATAGTTTCCATAATTACATAATCAACATTAGAGCAAACAGAAAGCACAAAATTTTCACATTACAAAATCCTAATTTCACGTTACAAAATCATTGAAATAGTTGGAACCATATTTTACTCAGTAAATCAATTATGCGTACTTTTTTATTTTTATTTTTTTTTAAATTTATGTGTATGCTATACTATGTCACATTCACTTCGCAATGACATTTTTATTTTTAATACTATATGTTTGTAAGATGATACTTGTTTTGTTATTTGATGACATAGATATTTTTGCATAACATTTAACCGGTAAATAAAATAAATTGCATGTTACCGGTCGTCGTAACGTGCGAGTACCCCGTCTTATAATCTAATCAAAGATGTTAATTAATATTTTAAATTGCTCTATTGATATATTGAAAGTCAGTTTAAAAGTTAAAAGGCAAATTGCAAAAAATGATATTAAACTTATGTCTAATTTTAATTTAAGTGAGCGAAGTTTTTTTCTTACATGTTGGACAATTTACAGGTTGTCAATTCCCACTTGTTCCAGCAACTATATTTCCTGCCACATGTTACTTCTGGCGACCTGTCGAATTCGGATGAACTCCCCAAATTTTAGGAAACCTTTGCGATTAACTATAAGATTATAAAAAAAAAGAACCCCAAAAATTAAACAATTTTACATTAAAATAGTCGAATCACAAAACTATTACTCCGTGGTACTTTATTAGATGGGAAATCCAACTATTTTTTAAACTGAGAATATCAAACTAGAATACCAAATCCATAGATGGAATGTTCATGATGTGTATTTTTTTCTTTGTGGGGACTTAGGGTGTGTTTGTTGAAACTAGCAGTAGCAGTTAGCAGTTAGCAGTTAGCAGTAGCTGTTTAATTAAAAGTGTTTGATAGAATAGCTGTAGCTATAAGTTTAATGTGTAAAATGACGTAAAACTAAATTCTAAACGCTAAATGCTTGTTCATTGCTTATTCAAAAAGCATTGAGAAGCTAATATTTTTATAATTTTATAAATGCTATATGCTTTCTTCGAAACGAGCTTTGTAATAATAATATTAAATGCTAAATGCTAATTGCTCTAAAATGCACTCAAAAACTATCTGCCAAACACACCCATCTGTATCGTAATAGTAGAATGTAAGGAAAACCATCTGAAATGGCCCCTAGTATAGAAAAACCACCTGGAACGGTCCCTTTGCAAATTTCACTATTAGGACTAGTGAACTTAATGTCCCTAGATTAGATAAATACAAGATTAAGGTAAGTAAATTAGTCAAAACTAGATAAATTATAATCAATAGTTGAATGACTTTATGAGGGCTTGTTAACTGTGAAAGAGTTGACCTTTCGTTACCCTAGGATTTGGAGAGAAGACTCACCTAGTTTACATTCTTGAATCACCAACGAAAATAAGTATGTAATCATTGCACTATTAGACATATCACTATAATTTGGTTGGATAAATTATGCTAGCACGTTCTTCCTAATATTGATCTATACCTTATCCTTTATTTGTTTGCTTGGTATTAATTAGTTTAATTAGTTTATTTGCTTTAGTAGTTTAATTAGTAATCCAAACTCGTGCCAGTCTCTCGGGTTGAACCCCCCATATTGCGTTAGTTTAGGTTATTTAGTAAAATTAGATAATTAGAATACATTTAGGTTAGTATTTAGGCAATTCACTCCTTGCGTACGACTCATACTTACCAATCACTAGCTATAACTAGTTGGGTACACTGCCCGTTAGTGTTAGTATATAGGTTAGTTCGGCAAAATATAAATATAAAATTTGGTAAAATAATATAGACTGTGATAAAAACATTAATATACATCACAACAACCATCATCATCCAATACCAACTGTATGCAACAACCACAGATCCCATAAATCCCACAAAACCAACTTGGTGTAAATACTGAAGATGACATAGATCCTGTTAATGTAAGGAACCAAGCACTAACTCTTATCTCTAAAGCTTTCCGAAGTCACTATTCGACACCTACAAACAACAACCTCATGATTTCTTCCAACACCTCAAATAGGCAGATCGCACATTTGGGTAGGAACATGGTTCAGGGAATGCAGATGCAACCAATTGAGTTTAATGTTGGGAATCAACACGGATATGTTACTGGTGTGAATGTTGGAATAAGACAGGGCATAATGCAAGATAGACTATTGGTGTTGGAATCACTCCTAACTTATATTTCAAGTGTTAGTATTTAATATGTAATAGGTTGCTTAAACTAGGCTTTTATGTTAGTTATTAATGACAAGGCTTATGTAGAAAGCCCATAGGCCTTGGCCCAAGCCCAATAAGGAAAGAAGGGACTAGACATGTTGCCCTAGCTCCCTTCCCTATATAAAGACATGTAAACCTTCATTTGAAGGTTGGTTGTTCACTTTACATATAATCCTACGCCTAAAGTTTCTCTACTCATACGTGTTTGTGTGTTTAGTGTTCATCCGATCTCTCTTACCTTTATTTCTTACATAATTAATTCTTGTGTTAACTTATGGTGACCTAACAGTGGTATCAATCGCCATCTAGTTGGGTGAAACACCTTTGTTTTTGAAGTTCTTTCTCATACACGTGGGTTTTATAGCGAGCTTAACTTTCATAAGCTTAAAGCTTTAATTTTTACACTTGTAAACTCAAGATTCTTGTGGTTTAAGGTTTATTGGGTGTTAAAGTTCAAGTTTTTTGCATCAAGTTTCAAAGTTTACGTGTGTAGAATAGTTTTAGCTTGGTTTTTGATTCGTGTAGTATATTCTACGCCTAAGGGTGAAATTTGTTTTGGATCATCAAGTTTCAAGCTTTATTGTTATTTTGGTGATATTGAAGCTATTTCATCATTAAAATCAGGTTACAAAACACTTTTGAGCATAAAAATCAGTTTTGGTAAAAGTTGGTACTTTCTACTCGCAACAAAACCCTAGTTCTACTAGTATACTCCATAGTCTACGCCTTTGCTTGGATAAGCCTGAAAACACTTCGACTTTGGATATCTTTTACACTTGGATAAGTGTAAAGGAGTTTTGGGTAAAACCCTAGTTTTATGCCTAACCTTAAAAGCTTACGAGTAGAAACTTCTTTGCCTAAGCATTTCCTACGCTTAAGCTTGTCTTTCGCCTAAGGAAATATTACGCATAAGGTTTCTTACTGTTAAGCCTTTGGTTTACGCCTAAGCTAAGTTTTATCTCAAGTCTACTCGTAAGCTCTTACTACGCGTAAGCTTTTGTCTACGTGTAAAAGTTTTCTAAGCGTAAGGTTCGTTCTAGGCCTAAGCTTGTTTCTACGCTTAAGGTTACTTCATCAACAAACTCAAAGTTTCATTCGACTACAAAGATCCATCATCAACACAAGTTTCAAGATGTCTCAAGCACCATACTCTCACTACTTTCCTCATGAGTATCCTCAACAACAACAACAACAACAACAACAACAATATCAACAATATCCTCCACCATCTCAACAACAATTACAACAATTTCAACAACAATTTCAACTGCCGTCTCAAATGTACTTTCCTCAAGGAGCAAACCCTCTTCCACCACAAATGGTTCAACCAAACCCTCGTCAACAAGTTCAACATTGTAACTACTATCAATATTAGTATCCCGCCAAGTATGCTATGAATGTTACAACGCCAAAGGAACCCTCTTAGTTTGCAAAGATGTGTGAAGCTTTAAGTAGCCAACAATCCATTCATGAAGCTGGATCCCTTGATAGACCTCCAATGCTCACTCCCGGAAACTACGATCAATGGGTGATAAGGTTCTTTAGGTTTTGTGATCTCAAGAAGCCACATGGTAATTTTTTAAAGAAGGTCATCCTTGAAGGTCCTTTTCAGACGCCTACTATCACTGTACCCGGAGATCCGAATGCTAATCCACCAAGAGATGATGTCACCAACGTTGTCGGTCTTGATCAACTTACTACTGACCAACTTCT
Organism: Chrysanthemum makinoi; assembly: GCA_910596185.1. Taxonomy (NCBI): domain Eukaryota; kingdom Viridiplantae; phylum Streptophyta; class Magnoliopsida; order Asterales; family Asteraceae; genus Chrysanthemum; species Chrysanthemum makinoi. The sequence continues at coordinate 142,512,843 of OU343225.1, read as the reverse complement.
TCACTTAGAAGCCGATGAAATTGCAATGCAATATATCCTTTTGGGATTGCCCAATCCGATACTTCGTAGTGTTGATGCTCAGAAGACTGCTAAAGCAATGTGGGAGCACATTCATCTTCTAATGGAAGGCACTGAACTCAATCAAGAGGACATGGAATCCAAAATCTACTTAGCATATGAACACTTTATGATTGAACCAGCGGAGACATTAGAGTCATATCATCATCGGTTTTCAAACATCATCAATGACTTGGATAAACATAATATCATTATGCCAAGGATTGCAATCAACACAAAGTTCCTGAGTTGTCTTGATCCTGATTGGGAGAAGTATGTTACATTCATCCGTCAAGCGAAGAATCTTCATCAAGCTACTTACGGATTGTTGTATGACTATTTGAAGCACCATCACAAGGAAGTAGACAAAGAAAGAATCATCCGTGGAGTCCCTGCTTCGCCATCACTCCCGGACAATCAAACTCTTGCTTTGTACACTCAAGCATGTTATCCTCAATTTTCGAATTTGCCAACTGTCTTCACAAATCCTCCACAACCAACAGCTCAGATAACACCATATGATCAATCACAGCAACAATCACAAGAAACTCAATTGGTTCCATACAACAACAACAATGATCAAGCACTCTACAGTGAATCAAATGAGGATGCAGAAGCCTTCGATGCATTGAATCAAGGATTTGTAATGATTGCAAGAGCCTTCGGACGATTTTCTAACAAATCCAACAACCGCATTCGCACCTCATCAAATACAAGAAATCAAGCTATTGTTAACAATGGAAGGATTGAGATTCAGAATCGTGGAAATGGTCGTCAGATGAGTAGTGGTCAAGGGTTTAATGTTAACAGTAGGAATAACATGGGAGCTCCACAACAACGGGTTCAAGTGGTTGATCAGGGAAATGCTCAGACTGGGGTTAATGGTCTCCGCTGCTACAACTGCAATAAGAAGGGTCATCTGGCTAATGCATGCCCAAAGCCGAGAACAAGAGGCAGCGCTTATCACAAAGAGGCTTTACTCTTGGCTCTTAAGGATGAAGCTAGTAGAACACTTACCAACAAGGAACAGAGCTTCATGGCTGATGCTGATTCTGATGATGACATGTAGGACTTGCAAGCTAACGCAGCTGTGATGTTAATGGCAAACATGCAAGAGCTCCACATGAGTGACACAGGCCCAGTGTATGACACTGATGGCTTGTCTCAGGTACCGGATCAAAATATACTCATTAATGATCTGATATCTCCGCCAACATCTGCATCCGACGAGGCTCAGAGTGTTCAACATGAATCTTCTACATCTCATTCCGACGAAAATCAAATGGATCCCGTAGTCATATTTGACTATCAAGATGACCTTATGGTTAATATTGATAATCAAGTTGACTCCGTGGTTATATTTGAGGATCTAAATAATGATCATATTGAGACTCAAGTTGAACAAGATGAACCTTTGTCTAATACAGATCTTGTGCTCATGACCAACTTAATTCAGACCACCCAATCTCAACTGGAAAAGTGCAATGACATCAATAAGAAACTGCAAGATAAAATTGCACTGTTAACTAAGGATAATGAATGCTATAAGTTCCAAATCAACATTTTTGAAACAAAAGAGAAACGTGAAAAATATTTTGAAGTCGCTTTTGCAAAATCATACCAAAATGAAAAATCTTTGGAAAAACAGATATGTGATCTAGTTGCATCCAAGAATGCATTGCTTTCTCAAATAGAACAATTAAAATTTGATCATAAACAACAAATTAACGCTCTCACTTCGGAAACTCAAAAAGCCAAGTCTGAGTTGTTAACTTGTCAAAAACAGTTTTGTGAGTACAAAAAGCATTCGAGGAAACAAATAGATGACTATCTTGAGGAAATTTTCGACTTACAACACAAAATCAAAGAGTTTCGAAATGTTGTTTACAAACATGGTGAGTCAATCACAACAATTCAAAAGTTTTCTTTTAAACCAAATCCAGATGGATATGGACCAATTCTTACTGATTACCAACCAAGTTTTTCACATAGAGCATTCAAACCTAATCCTCAAGTTTACAGTGCAGAACATAGAATTGATGACTCAATTATGAGTGTTGTTGAATATAATCGTACTGAGGAATTAGATGCAGAAGACGAGAGTCGGTTAAAAATGGAAAATGTTGTTTATAACAAACCATTTAACTATTCTAAACCATAACTTTCGTCACACAACATGATACTTCTAACACACCTTGGGTTATCACACCTAATCCTGAGTGCTCCTCCCATGATGGTCCCCACTCCAATGTTGCACAAATTAATGGTCCTTTACCTTCTTTTAGTGAAATAAAGCCATTAGCTGAACGATGTCAGGTTCTAAAATACTTTGACACTTTTATGTCTGACATCAAACTTTTGGAACATGCAATGGAAGTTAATTCTGAAATAAAAGCTGAACATTTTCAATCGCCATTTGCGCGACAACAAATGGATATTTTTCAGAAAGGGCTTTTACCACATGTTCGAAATCTAAAAATGTGTGCAATATATTGGGAACGAGAACTTCAGAAAGAGATTGGACTTATGAAAACAATATTCGAGAAAACAGAAACATCGATTTCAAATACTAAATGTCAAAAGAAAATGTTAAGAAATCATGTTGACCGACTCTTGGAAGATGTTATCTGTGCTGATACCATAAATGTTGTGTTATTACATACTGTTGCATATGCATATGATTATATCGCTGTTGATTCGGGTTATAATGTTGAGAATACCAATAATGTGCCTCAAATCGAGTCTTTGAAAGTTGAAAATGAGCATTTGTTAAATGAGCTTTCGAATGCAAAACATCGTCTTCAATGGTGTCAAAAAGATTGTCAAAATCGAGAACTTGCTTTGCCAAATAAAATCAACCAGTTGCGTTCAAAATCTTTTGATCCAAAAATAGAACAACTGGATGATGAAAACGTGTCTTTAAAATGTCAAATTTTAAAATATGAACAAGAACTTGCCAAAGTCAAAACAGAATATGGTGTCATATTTGATTTGCTCAAAAATAATCGTGCTAAAGAGTCCAAAGATGCTGATGATCATCTTGCATATACCAAAGAAGTTTTACGAAACAATGGAAACACTCACTCTGAAAATCAAGATTTGTTACACACTATCCATGACTTGAAAGCAGAGTTGGTAAAACTTAAACAAGATAAGATTAGTACCACAAATGTACTTGCACATGGAATGCTTAAAATTGACTCTAGAATGCTTAATGACAAACCACAAGTCACTAATGTGCTTCCTTCCACTGAAACATGAATAGTTGCCTCTTTTCCCAACGTTAACACTTCACAGCTTAAGAGCAAACCCAGGAAGAATAGGAAGTTGTAACGTAAGAGAATAACAATAAAGACCTCTAAAGTAGAAGAACACCTTAGGACTTTGAATAAAACTCAAGTTGCACCCACTTTAGACATTGCGTTAGACAAAAGTAATAGCAAAAGTGATGTAACGAATGCTGAACCTTTAAGTACTTTGAATGTTATGTTTGAAGCATCTTGTGTTGGTTTTCGTAAAAGCATGTATTCTGGTTATCATGATAAATGTGTTGCTAATGCTATCTTATCTCGTAAGCGGAACAATAGAATACGGAATACCTCTAGGCCCACTAATGCTTCTAAGTCTGTGTTAGGTAAAACGCCTTCTAGTGTTTCTGCAACTATCATTGATGTACCCATAGAACCCACTTCACCTCCTAGGAAGAAATTATCACCTAGTGCATTCACTAAGACAAAAGCTAAGACTAGTTGGACTTGGCAGAGATGGTTACAAAACATACCAGGATTTAAATGGATTCCTAAAATCATTAACATGTGTGTTTCAATCAGAATCGTAACGGAACCCTCTAACTCTTCGGGTTCCACCTCTACTTCTATTCCACCTGTGTCGCCTGTGTAATGCAGTGATACAGATCATCCACTGGATTGTTGATAGCGGATGTTCCCGGCACATGACATGCAATCTTAAATCTGTTATCGACTTTGTCTCAAAGTTCATCTAAGCATGTTAGGTTGGGAATGATCACTTCGCCGCTATCATGGGCTACGGAGATTACATCAATGGGAACATCGAAATTAGCAAAGTTTATTATGTGGAAGGTCTCGGTCACAATCTCTTTTCTGTCGGTCAATTTTGTGATGGAGATTTGGAAGTTGCGTTTAGGGAGAAAACTTGTTTCATTCGTGATCTACAAGGAAACGATATTATGTCTGGAAACCGCACATCAAGTCTTTACACAATATCAATGCAAGACATGATTGCTTCATCTCCCATATGTCTACTTTCTAAGGCAACATCAACAAAATCTTGGCTGTGGCACCGTCGACTTTCACACTTAAACTTTCAAACCATAACCAATCTTGCACGCTACAAACTTGTTGAAAGACTTCCAAGATTTCGGTATTCTAAAGATCATCTATGCTCAGCTTGTGAACAAGGGAAAAGCACTCGTGCTCACTTTCCTTCAAAGGTGGAACACAGCTCTCAGCATGTGCTTCATCTTCTTCACATGGATTTGTGTGGCCCGATGCGTGTGCAGAAGATCAATGGCAAATGCTACATTCTTGTAATTGTCGATAACTACTCAAGATGGACTTGAGTTTATTTTCTTTGAAGTAAAGATCAAGCTCCTCAAATGATCATCACCTTTCTCACGAAAATTCAAGTTTAGCTCCGGAACAAGACAAATCAGAACAGACTGAGGCACTGAATTTGTAAATCAAACTCTTCGTGAATACTATGAGAAAGTGGGAATTGGGCATCAAACATCAATTGCACGAACACCAGAACAAAATGGAGTTGTTGAAAGACGAAACCGTACGTTAGTGGAAGCTGCAAGAACGATGTTGATAAATGCAAAACTTCCATATTACTTGTGGGCAGAAGCCGTGTCAACTGCATGCTACACTTAGAACCTCTCTGTTACCCGAATAATGATCGTGATGATTTTGGATAGCTCAAGGCTAAAGCTGACATCGGAGTCTTCGTTGGATACTGTGAAAATTCTAAAGGATACCGAATCTAGAATCATCGTACAAGGGAGATTATGGAAACGATTCACGCTAATTTTGATGAGCTTACAGAAATGGATTCTGAGCAAAACAGCTTGGAACCCGGACAGAACCGTCTGAACTTCCCCCAAACCCCATCATCAGCTGAAGCAAGCTTATAGCTTACTCGTCTTCAAATGGAACATCTATTTGCTCCTCTTTTTAGTGATGATATTGATCAACGTACTCCAGATGTATCAACTGTTTCCGCTGCTCTACCTGATAAAAATCCAATCCCTGATACACCTGCAACAACAACAATTGTTAAGAAGCACCTCCAATTGATTCTACAATAACAGCCAAACAAACCGCATCCAATGACGTTGAACTAGCTGATGATCTTCTGAATCATGATGTACCTACACCTGCAGATTATGATTCAAATGCGTTCTTTAACCCTTTCGCTAATGAAACTGCAACTTCTGATGTTGCAGAATCATCGACAAGCCATTTGAATCCACCTAATCTGCATAATGTATATCAACATCAACCCTCCACACATCATTGGACTAAAGACCATCCTCTTGTGAACATTATTGGAAACCCGAATCAACCAGTCGTAACTAGACAACGCCTTCAGACTGATAGTGAACATTGCATTTACGCACTTACCGTTTGTCAATCTGAACCAAAGAACATTAAAGAAGCAATGAGTTATGACAACTGGATTGTGTAACATATTGGTTTTCATAAACACATCATAACATAACAATAAGGGGTGTATGGTTTAGGTTCTAGAGAGGGAAAGTGGAAGAGTTTTGGGAACTTAGTGAGACAAAGAAAAATGATAATATGAAGCTCCAACCCTTTGCCTTGCTAGGCAAAGGGTATTTATAGTTACAAGCTTAGACACCCTCCTTCGGGCTATGGATCAGGCATACAGTGGGTAAAGACCCGTTCATCCTCCACGGTGTTACTTAACAAAGTAATTACTAACACTAAATGACTACGACTACGAGATTTCTAACGATTACATATACTTGAGGTGACCGACTCTTTAACTACTGGATTTTCTAAATCCTAACAATCTCCCCCTAAGGGAGGTCACCTCAATTTACATTGAATACAAACAGATATTACATCTTGATTGTTCTTGGATTCTTGATTAAGTTCTTTGCTCTGTAGCCCGTAGTCTTTGAATCTTCATGTTCTGCATGTTTTGTTAATTCAAGTGGAGGTCTTTAACTGATCCACATGTTGATGAGTTTTGAGCCAGCATTGAGATCATCAGCCACCATAAATATCTGACTCATCCTTTGTAGCGTTGCCATAATGTGACGTTGTGACTTTTGGACCGACATGCTCTCATTCTGGATCATGATTTCTTCTTATCAGAGTTGCGGAAGCTTTTGTTGATTCATGATATTTGCAGCAGCGTAGCAGAAGCATGGAGTGAAAATATCAGAGTCACTTGATGAAGATATGCTCTTATCATGATTTCTTCGAGATGAACTTGATGTGTGAGCATGCCGATATGGATTGACGCCTCAATTCGGATCAGCTGCAACCGTCGGGTGTTCCTATAGACAACAGTTAGCAATAAAAGCGCACGAAAGTGTCTTTGATCACTTTTGATGAATTGAGGTACACGGCCCACGGTTCCCCGTTGATCAGTACAAGTAGTGCCTGTGAGCAGGTAGAATTCCGAAGAATCTCCTTGACAGGGTTTCGAAGCTGCTCTAGCTGTTCTCAAACCGGAACATCCCAAAGAAGACAACACGGAGTGAGTGAACCAGCAAATTGAGGTTTGCTGTTTGAAGAAAATGATTTGAAAAACAATCGTGTATTACTTAATAGAAAGAATTTTTTGCAATACAACGAGGGTTTTATAAGAGAGATCAATTTTCAATCATAAATATCTTTTGATTTTGAAAATGTAATACACAGTCGATGTGCTACAGAAAACAATTTTTAAGCACAACGACCGGTTTTTCAAAGGTATCCGTCAATCCATTCCTGAACTAGGATTGATTCATTATGTGAATCGCTCCATCGTTTCTGTCCGGTTGTCACATGGTTAATCTATTGAATAGACCTCACATGCCACCCACCAAGAGCTTGTTTGATGTTGGCTCTAGAGGGGCTTTCCATCTTCATTGTGAATGTGATAGCATATCACTCAGATGTTCTGGTAATACCACAAGGATAATGCGTAGGACTCTTAAGATATATTCTCACTTTCCATATTGTGTGAGACAGTGAGTCTTCATAGATTATGTCCTAATGAGATTTATTGATGATATCTTGGCTCTAGACTCAATAGTGCACTTTTGGTTTCCTATGCCGGAGATTAGGGAGAGGGTCTCCTTCTTCAATATCAACAATCTCTAAGAGAAAGTCGATAGATTATGTAGGTTTCCCGTGAGAATGAAACAAGCCCTGTTAAGAGGAACTTGAGTAGCTTGGGAAGTTTAGTGCAGTGCGTCACTGGGTCCATGACGTCTTGTCTTCAATACCAGTGTTACCTTAGTAACCACAAGTAGCATATGAACTGAACCCGGTTTCTGCCCTAAGGTGGAATAGATGGAGGGCTATTTCTTTTCACCCTTTTCTCATTTAATTCTTTTTCACTCTTCAACCCCTTCAGTGCTTATCGAGACTTCATTACTAGAACCTTGTTGGGTTTATTCCAGTTCTAGCTCTTTCTCAGTCCGCACTCTTCCCGTATTCTCATTTTTCTCCTTTTTTCATCATACCTAAGGACTTCTACACCATCTAGTGGATTGTCCCTGGGTAGATCCCTCCGGCTCTGGCGGGATCGTGGGAACGAATACCTAATCTAACCATCCTTATATCTCCATGCATAAAATAAGTTGGTAGGTCTTTTGGTATTGTTCATTCCGCCTCGAAACCAATTAAAAATCATTTGAAAATCAATCAAGGTACTTGTGATATAGAATCAAAGCGTTTTGTACCTTAATTGTTTTTGATATTTTAGAAATGCTCCCCCTCAACATGTGCTTCAAGTATTAGAAATTGTTTTAGCACATGGAAGCAAGAGGAATTTGAAATCTTAGATTAAGAATTAAAGATCCAATCTTTGATTAACATTTTCTAAAATGATCATCATCACTTCCCGATCAAATCTAGTATTTTAATTACTTTTGGATAAAACAATTTTTATGAAGGATGAGGTTTTCTTATGATTGCTCCCCCTCAATATGTGCATCGAGATTCGAAAGTGTTTTGCACATATTAGAGAGAACATGCACTTAGAGACAAATCAATCACGTTTCAATCCTTTTTGGTTTGAGATAAATTCTCCCCCTTAACATGTGCATGGAAAATTTGAAATCGTTTGGCACATGTAGGGAGGAGTGCTTGTTATTATCTTTATAAAACCACTTATTGACTTATCAGTTTATATCCAATTTAAATCACAAATTCTCCCCCGATCACAATTTTCAAATCCTTTGAGATTTGTGGCCTCTATTGATTTAAATTGTTTTTGAAAGCTTTTGAGGGGAATTGTGACTTGCTTTTAAAACATTTAACTGATAAGGATCAAATTCTGAGACTTTAAACTCCAATGATTAAACATGCTTAAGTATCTTATGAAAACATGACATTAGCCTTGGTCTGGATCCAATTGTACAAAAACATTGTTCTTTTTGATTATTCAAAATTAGACCTTGCTCAATTACGTGCCAATTGTTTGAAAAATAACTTTTTGATTTGATTGAAATCATTCTCCCCCTCAATCAAAGACATAAGTTGTTGATTGAGTGTTAAAATTTTTGACAAATGATAAGTCCAGATGATTTTCAAAAATATAGTCTGAGTTATTTTCAAAGCAATTTTGTTTTCATTAGATGAAAAATATTTTTCAGAAGAATATTTAGAAGGAAAAATATTTGTGAAGGAAACATTTGTCTTTTTGGCGACAAACCTTTGTTTTTAGAATCAGAGCATGAGGTTTCAAAAATTAGATTAAGCATGGCTCTGTTCTTTCTTTTAAAACGGGTTACTACCTGAAATGACAATAAACCATCATTTTTCTCCATCCCATATTTTTTTTTATAAAAGGTTTATGTACATTCGAACTTCATCTAAAGACCCGTGCCATTCTTTGAGTGACAAATCAAAGTCCGTAGATGTTATCGAAGAACATAAATCGATGGGAAAAATAATATTTTTGGGCTTTTTCAAAGGATTTATAAATATATATATTTATGGATTTTTGGAATTTTTTATTTTTCTATATTCTTTTTGTGGGTTTTATAATTTTGTATTATGCTTTTTGAATAAATATGTACAAGAGTTAGATGAAGAAAAGCCTTTACTCCTCGTCTTCCTCTTGAAGACATTTAAGTGTTTCCGGTTGTAGACTCTTAAGTCCAAGTCGTGGAAGAATAAACTCAAAACGTTCTCTAGGAAGAGCTTTAGTAAAGATATCTACTAGCTGATATTCAGTTCTCACAAAATATAGTTCCACCACACCTTTCTCCACTTGCTCCCTGATGAAGTGATGTCGAATGTCGATATGCTTTGCTCTTGAATGTTGAACGTTGTTGCATGAGAGAGCAATGGCACTTTTGTTATCACAATACAGAGGATTTTGTTGAATTCAAAGCCATAGTCAGATAATTGGGATTTCATCCATAGGATTTGAGCACAACAAGATGACATGGCTATGTATTCTACCTCTGTAGAGGATATAGATGTACTCATTTGTTTCTTCGAGGACCAGCTTACAAGCTTTTCTCCTAAGAATTAAGCACCACCAGACGTGCTTCGACGTGTATCTTGACACCCTGCATGGTCTGCATCTGCATATGGTTCCTTGGAGATACCGAAATACCCGTTTAACCGCTTCAAGGTGCTTTTTGGTAGGCTTAGCCTGGTATCTAGCACACATGCATACAGCGAATAGAATATCAGGTCTATTGCCTGTGAGGTACATCAGGGATCCAATCATACTTCGATATTTCGTTTGATCAACCATGATCCCTGAGTGGTCCTCATCCAGTTTTGTGCGCTCCACCATGGGAGTGTCAACAGGGTCACAAGTATCAAATCCAAATTTCTTTAAGATTTCATTAGCATATTTAGATTGATTAATACAAATGCCTCTGGGACTTTGTGAAATTTGTAATCCTAAGAAAAATGACATTTGTCCCATTATAGACATTTGAAATTTGGAGCCAATTTCCTTTGAAAAACGGTCACATTCATTAGGGTCGGTCGAGGCAAAGATAATATCATCAACATAGATTTGAACATGAATTAAATGTTTGCCTGACTTTCTGGTGAACAATGTGGGATCAACTGCTCCTTTGCTGAATCCGTTGGTTAAGAGAAACTTTGACAGTGTGTCATACCATGCCCTTGGAGCTTGTTTCAAACCATAAAGAGCCTTCTTCAAGCGATAGACATGAGTAGGACGTTCTGGATCCACAAAACCTTCTGGCTGACTGACATAAACGATTTCTTTCAGATCTCCATTAAGAAAGGCAGTCTTTACGTCCATCGATAAACCACCATGTTCTTACTAGCAGATTAGCCAAGAAGATTCTGACTGTCAGATACGTGCAAATGGAGCAAATGATTCCTCAAAGTCAGTACCCTCCTCTTGACGATATCCTTTTGCAACAAGTCTTGCCTTGTTCTTCAGCACATCACCATGCTCATCAAGTTTTACTTTGAAGATACATTTGAGAGCAATGATCATAGCACGCAGAGCGGTACCAATTCCCAAACATCAATTCGATCGAACTCGTGAATTTCTTCTTGCATTGCATTGAACCAACTGTCCTTAGACATTGCGGTTTTAACGTCTTTCGGTTCGACCTTTGATAATATGGAATTGAAGAAGCACCATAAGTCATCAGTAGCAAGTTGTTTACGAGTGGATACCAGACGAGAAGGATTCCCAATGATATTATCCAATGGATGATCATGTGTCCATTTTCTGAAATGCTCGTGTGGTTGTTATTGAGGAACTGATGTAGCAGAGTTGGGGTCCCCTGATAAAGATGGTTCAGATGATGGATCAGGAGCAAAAATATTTTCAAATGGTGCATCTTCTAGAGTGGCAAAGGGGTTATCTCCATCATAGTTGGCAGATGCATTTCCATGACGTACACTCGAAGATTGAGGATTTGAGGATGATGATGAGTGATCTTCAGCAGGCGCTTCTTGGGATAGTGACACAGAAATAGATGGAATATCTGTGTTGACAGGATTAGGAGCCGCCTCTGTTGATGGTATAGAATGGTTAATGTCATGAGGTTCATAGTATTCATCAAACATCGGATCAAACAATTTCTTCAGATCTTCTTCAGAAGGAGGTACATATGGAACTGCAGGTGAGGGGTTTTGTACAAGAGAAGAAATGATGGGACCACAAGGTGAATGTTGAGATGCGGGTCCTGAACTGGATTGTCCAGGAGCCATTTACCCAGACAGCTCATCGAACGTGACGTGAATAGTTTCCATGATATCTCGGGTTCTTTTGTTGTAGATTCGGTAACCCTTCCGGTTTGGTGCATAACCTACAAATACTCCAATGTCCGCCTTAGCTCTTAATTTACCTAAATCTTGACCATCATTTGTTGGATAGCATAAAGCACCGAACACACGAAGGAAAGAGAGATCAAGTTTTCGATTGTGGACAAGTTCGTATGGAGTTTTTCCATGAGTGGTGTGGATAAGGGAACGGTTTTGGATATAGCAAGCAGTGGCTATGGCTTCAGCCTAGAGAAACATTGGAACTTTTGAGTAAATTAGCATAGTTCTTGCAGCTTCCACAAGAGTCCGATTTCGTCTTTTAACTACACCATTCTGTTGAGGAGTATGTGGAACACTTCTTTGATGGCTGATTTCAATGCTTTCATAAAACTGACTTAGTTCTTTGTTAACAAACTCAGTTTCATTGTCCGTTCGATAATTTCGAGTTTTGTTAAGTCGAACTCAGTACTGTTTGATAAGTTTGATGATGATATCTGGAGTTTCATCCTTTGTCATCAAAAACTTAACCCAAATAAACTGAGAGTAGTCATCAACAACGACTAACACATATTTCTTCCTGTTTATCGTTTGCACTCTCATTGTTCCGCATAAGTCCATATGAAGAGTATGAAGAACTTCCATAACTGAGTTTGCAGGTTTGGGTTTATGGGCATATTTCTTGCTTTTTCCCAATTGGCATGCTGAACAAAGATGATCCTTTTCATACTTTAGTCTGGGCAAGCCTCTTACGAGGTCCTTTCTAGAAAGATCATTAATGGTGCCGAAGTTCAAGTGATTGAGACGGCGATGCCATAACCATGACTTTGTTTTTGAAGCCTTTGATAACAAGCAGATTGGAGAAGACTTCATCATGTCTTCGATAGAGATGGTGTACAAATTAGTTCCACGTGTTCCTTTCAAAATTTCAACACCATCTAGTTCTCTAACGAAGCGTGTATGTTTTCTAAAGGCCACCTCTAGATCAGAATCACAGAATTGACCAACATAAAACAAATTATGACCAAGACCTTCAACATAATATACCATGGAAATTACACTATCTCCAACAACATAATCTCCGTAACCCATGATTGCCCCAAAATGGTCGTTCCCGAATCTAACAGTCCCAATGAATTTACTCATGAAGTTCATGAGCCATGGCGATCTCCGGTATATGCTTAGAAACTGAGTCCAGTACCACGAACAATTTGAACCCGCATTGAACACAGCAAAGTATGGATGATGGATAATTTGGTTCCCCATTCGAGAATGGGTTCCACTTGGTTAGTAAACGAGATTGGAACACCCACATCAGAAATAAAATCAATGAGATTACTATAGGTAGATGCAGGACTAGAAGTGGCAGTAGATCTATTCAAAGTGTGTTCACTTCTAAAAGGTATTACTCTACCAGTGGGCATCCATTTCCTAATGGGCATTGATCTAGATAATTTAGGGCACAACTCATTAAGATTGAATTTATGGCCAGTAGGTATCCATTGATAACCTACATTACTAAATTTTCTTCCTGTTGGTTTCTAATGTTTTCTAGCCTTCTTCCATCTTGGTTTTCTGACATTCTTATCCTGTTTCCTGGTATTAACATTTTTTACCGGAGATTTAACAAGCATTACTCAAATCATTCACAACACATTCATGATTAATACCAGAAATCAAGCATTCATTACATGTTTTGCAAGTAGTAGCAGAATTCGAATTAATTACAGTACTGTAACATATTGGATTTCACATACACATCATAACACAAACATAAGTAGGCGTACAAGATGATTTTAGAGAGAGAAAGTTAGAGGTTTGGGAACTTTAGTGAGAGAAAGAAAAATCTTATTATGAGCTCCAACTCTCTACCTTGGAAGGTAGAGAGTATTTATAGTTTTACATAAATCGCCACATACAAAGGGGTAAAGACTCGTCCGTCCTCCACGGTGTTACTTAACTGAATACTACTTAACTTGTAATAATCTACGACTACGAGCTTTCTAACGATTACATATACTTGAGGTGACCGACTCTTTAATAACTGGATTTACTAAATCCTAACAATCTCCCCCTAAGGGAGGTCACCTCAAACACACATTAAAAAATACATTGAATACAAACAGATATTACATTAGAAATTGTTCTTGCATTCTTGATGTAGGACTTTGCTCTGAAGCTCGTAGTCATCGATTCTTCATTATTGCATGTTTGGTTAATCCAAGTGGAGGTCTTTATCTGATCCACGTGATACTGAGTTTTGAGCCAGCTTTGAGATCATCAGCAATCATAAATCTCTGACTCATCCATTGTGGTGTTGGTATTATGTGATGTTGTGACTTTTGGACCGACATGCTCACATTTTGGATCATTATTTCTTCTCATCAGAGTAGCGGAAGCTTTCGTTGATTCATGATATAGGCAGCAGCGTAGCAGAAGCATGGAGTGAAAATTTCAGAGTCATTGATGCACTAATCACGATTTCTTTAGATATGAATGTGTTGTGTGAGCATGCGGCTATGAATTGACAGCTCCATTCGATCAGTACAAACGTCGGGTGTTCCTGCATAAAACAGTTAGCAATAAAGCACACAAGAGTGTCATTGATCACTTTTGTTGAATTGAGGTACACGACCCACGGTTCTCCGTTGATCAGTACAAGTCTTGCTGTGATCAGGTATAATTCGAAGAATTTCCTTGACAGGGTTTCGCATACTGCTCTAGCCGTTCTCAAATCGAACGTCTCAAAGAAGACAACACGGAGTGAGTGAACCAACGAATTGAGATTCACCGATTGATAAAAAGAGATTTGAAAAACAATCGTGTATCGCTCAATAGAAATTGTTTTTGCAATACAACGAAGGTTTTAATGAAAATCAATTATCAATCATAAACACCTTTTATTTTGAAATATTTGTACACAGTCGATGTGCTAAAGAAAAGAGTTTTTAAGCACAACGACCGGTTTTTCAAAGGTATCCGTCAATCCATAACCTGAACTAGGATTGATTCAAAAGATTGAATCGCCCCATTGTTTCTGTTCAGTTGTCACATGGTTGATCTATTGGATAGATCTCACATGCCACCTACCAGGAGCTTGTTTGATGTTGGCTCCAGAAGGCTTTCCATCTTCATGGTGAATATGTATGCATATCACTCAGATGTTCTGGCAATACCACAAGGATAATGCGTAGGACTCATAAGATATAATCTCTCTTTCCACATTGTGTGAAACAGAGAGTCTTCATTGAAAGTGTCCTAATGATATTTATTGATGATCTCGTGGCTCTAGACTCAATTGTGCATATTTGGTTCCTATGCCGGAGACTAGGGAGAGGGTCTCCTTCTTCAATATCAACAAACTTTAAGAGAAAGTCGATAGATAATGTCGGTTCCCCGTGAGAATGAAACAAGTCCTTTTAAGAGGAACTTGAGTAGCTTGGGAAGTTGTAGTGCAGTGCGTCACTGGGTCCATGACGTCTTGTCTTCAATACCGATGTTACCTTGATAACCACCAGTAGCATATGAATTGAACTCGGTTTCTGCCCTAAGGTTGAATAAATGGAGGGCTATTTCTTTTCACCCTTTTCTCATTTCATTTCTTTTTCATTCTTCAACCCCTTCAGTGCTTACCAAGACTTCATAACCAGAACCTTGTTGGGTTTATTCCAGTTCTAGCTTAGTCTCAGTCCGCACTCTTCCCATTTCTCACTTTTCCCAATTTTTTTTTCTTTTTTTTTCATCAAACGTAAGGACTTCTACACTATCTAGTGGATTGTCCCTGGGTAGATCCCTCCGGTTTTGGCGGATCATGGGAACAAATACCTAACCTTATCTTCCTTATATCACCATACATAAAGTAAATTCGGCCGGTCTATTTGGTATTGTTCATCGCCATTGGAACCAATTGAAAACCATTTGAAAATCAATCCAGATACTTGTGATATATTATCAAAGTATTTTGTATCTGAATTGTTTTTGATATTTTTAGAAATAGAGCTCCCCCTCAACATTTGCATCAAGCATCATTTTGTAATAGAAATTACTTTCATCTTTGAGGGGTTGGCTTACATCTAAGAGTAGTTATATAAAAATGTGGTTTTCAAACTAGTTGCTCCCCCTCAATATGTGCATAGATATTTGAAAAGGTTGTGCACATATTAGGAAAAGACTGCACATTGAAATAAATTGATCACGTTTCAAATCTTAGTGGTTTAAGAGAGATGCTCCCCTCAACATGTGCATGGAAATTTGAAATCGTTTGTCACATATGGGAAGGAGAGCTTGTACATCCTTATAAAACCATTTATCGAATTATCAGATTAAATCCAATTTAAATCACAAATTCTCCCCGATCACAATTATCAAATCATTTGAGATTTGTGATCTCTTAGAGATTTAAATTGATTTTGAAAGCTTTTAAGGAGAATTGTGACTTGATTATGAAAACGTTTTAACCGATAAGGATCGGATTTTGAGACTTTAAACTCCATTGATTAAACATGCATGATTATCTTTTGAAAAACAATTGTATGACAAATAACCTTTTGATTTAATTGAAATCATTCTCCCCTCAATCAATGACATAAGTTGTTGATTGAGAGATAGATGTTTCTGACAAATGTTAAGTCCAGATGACTTTCAAAAATAGAGTCCGAGTTATTTTTCAAAGCAATTTGTTTTCATTAGATAGTAATTAATTGTTTATAGAATCAGAGTAAGAGATTTGAAAACCAAGATAAAGCATGGCTCTGTTCTTTCATTGAAGAGCGGGTTACTGCCTGAAATGACAATAAACCATATTTTCACTTTCTCCCAAAAATATTTTCACATTCGAACAACATCTAAAGTCCCGTGTCATTGTTTGAATGACAAAGACAAAGATCGTAGATATTATCGAATTGAGGAAAACAAGACAAAAAGACAATATTTTTGAAATTTTTCAAGATTTTCAAATTTTTATGGATTTTTTAAAGTTTTATATTTTTCTATTTGCTTTTTGAAGGTTTTGTAATTTTGTATTTTGCTTTTCGAATAGATATTTACAAGAGATAGATGAAGGAAAACCTTTTACTCCTCTTCTTCCTCTTGAAGACGTTTGAGTGTATCCGGTTGTAGGCTCTTAAGACCAAGTCGTGGAAGGATAAACTCAAAACGTTCTCTTGGAAGGGCTTTGGTGAAGATGTCTGCTAGCTGGTATTCAGTCCTCACAAAGTATAGTTCCACCACACCGTTTTCTACTTGCTCCCTGATGAAATGATGTCGTATGTCAATGTGCTTTGCTCTTGAGTGTTGTACGTTGTTGCATAAGAGAGCAATAGCACTTTTATTATCACATTACAGAGGGATTTTGTTGAATTTAAAGCCATAGTCAGATAATTGGGATCTCATCCATAGGATTTGAGCACAACGACATGGCTATGTATTCACCTCGTAGAGGAAATAGAAGTACTCATTTGCTTCTTTGAAGACCAGCTCACAAGCTTATCACTTAAAAACTGAGCACCCCAGGGACGTGCTTCGACGAGTATCTTGACATCCTGCATGATCAAGATGCATAGGTCGTTAGTGACATTCCGGTGTCCTTCGGTACCAAAGTCCCATATTGATGGTTCCTTGGAGATACCGAAAGACCCGTTTAACCGCTTCAAGGTGCTTTTTGGTAGGCTTAGCCCGATATCTAGCACACATGCAAACATGAACAAGATGTCGGTCTACTAGGCGTGAGGTACATCGGGATCCAATCATACTAAGATATTTCGTTTGGTCTACCATGATCCCTGAGTGTTCCTCATCTAGTTTAGTACGCTTTATCATGAGAGTGTCAACATGGTCACTAGAATCAAATCCAAATTTCTTTAAAATCTCATTTGCATATTTAGATTGATTTATAAAAATGCCTCCGGGACTTTGTGAAATTTGTAATCCCAAGAAAAATGACATTTGTCTCATCATTGACATTTGAAATTTAGAACCCATTTCATTAGAAAAACGGTCACACTCATTGGGATCAATCGAGGCAAAGATAATATCATCAACATATATTTGAACGTGAATTAAATGTTTGCTGAATCCAGAAGATAGAAGAAACTTTGATAGCATATCATACCATGCTCTAGGAGCTTGCTTCAAACCGTAAAGGGCCTTTTTCAAGCGATAGACATGAGTAGGATGCTCTGGATTCACAAAACCCTCTAGCTGGCTGACGTAAACCACCTCTTTCAAATCTCCGTTAAGAAAGCGGTTTTTACATCCATCGATATACAACCATATTCTTACTAGCAGCATTAGCCAAGAAGATTCTGATTGCCTCGATGCGAGCAACGAGCAAATGATTCTTCAAAGTCAATACCCTCCTCTTGACGGTATCCTTTTGCAACCAATCGAGCCTTGTTCTTTAAAACATCACCATGCTCATCAAGTTTTACTTTGAAGATCCACTTTAGTGCAATGATCATAGCACCAGGAGCGGTACTAACTCCCATACATCTAGTCGATCAAACTCATGAATTTCTTCTTGCATGGCATTGAACCATTTGTCTTCATTCAGGCGGTTTTAACATCTTTTGGTTCGATCTTAGAGAGTACGGAGTTGAAGAAGCACCATAAGGCATCGGTTGCAAGTTGTTTCCGTGTGGATACTGGACGAGAGGTTTCCAATGATGTTGTCCAATGGATGATCATGTGTCCATTTTCTGAGGTGTTCATGTGGTTGTTGTTGAGGAACTGAGGTAGCATAGTCGATATCTCCTGATGAAGATGGTTCTTATGATGATTCAGGAGAAAGTATGTTTTCAAATAGAGCATCTTCAGGAGTAGCAAAGGGATTAACTTCATCATTGATGCCGAAAAATTCCATGATGTACACTCGATGATTGAAGATTTGTTGATGAGACAGAGTGATCAGCAGCAGGCGCTTCTTGACTTAATGATATGAGATCAAGGGTTGACTTCATTCACAGGGATAGGAGCAGCCTCTGTTGATGGAATTGACATTTCATCAACATTTGGTTCATAGTGTTCATCAAACATTGGATCAAACTATTTCTTTAAATCATCTTCTGATGGAGGTACATAAGGAGTTGCTGGAGAGGGATTAGAAACAATAGTAGAACTGATAGGATTACTTGATGAAAATTGAATTGCGGGTCCGAACTGGTTTGTCCCGAGCCATTTGACCGGTCTACTCATCGAACGTAACGTGAATTGTTTCCATGATATTTCGGGTTCTCTTGTTGTAGATTCGGTAACCCTTCTTGTTTGGTGCATAACCAACAAAACTCCAATATCTGCCTTTGCTCTTAATTTACCTAAGTCTTGACCGTCATTAGTTGGATAGCACAAAGCACCAAACACACGAAGATAGGATAAATCAGGTTTTCGTTTATGGACAAGTTCATAAGGAGTTTTTCCATGAGAGGTATGAATAAGGGAACGATTTTGGGTGTAGCAAGCAGTGGCAATGGCTTCAGCCCATTGAAACATTGGAACCTTTGAATAAATTAGCATTGTTCTTGCGGCTTCCACAAGAGTTCGATTTCGTCTTTCAACTACACCGTTCCGTTGAGGAGTTCGTGGAACACTTCTTTGATGACTGATTCCAACACTTTCATAAAACTCAATTAAGTCTTTGTTAACAAACTCATTGCCATTGTCGTTCGAACAATTCGACCGTATTGTTGAGTCGAACTTGAAGTTGTTTGATTAGTTTGATGATGACATCTGGAGTTTCATCCTTTGTCCTCAAAAACTTTACCCAAGTGAATCGAGAGTAGTCATCAACAACTACTAGAATGTATTTCTTCCAATTTATCGTTTGCACTCTCATTGGTCCACATGGATCCATATGAAGGGTATGAAGAACTTCCATTACTGAGTTTGTGGGTTTTGGTTTGTGGGCATATTTCGTGCTTTTACCCAATTGGCAAGTTGAACAAAGATGATCTTTTTCATATCTTAATCTGGGTAAGCCTCGACAAGATCCTTCTCGAAAGGTTATTAATGGTGCCGAAGTTCAAGTGATTGAGACGACGATGCCATAACCATGACTTTGTTTTAGAAGCCTTTGACAACAAGCAGATTGGAGAAGACTTCATCATGTATTCGATAGAGATGGTGTATAGGTTAGAACCACGAGTACCTCTTAATAATTCCACACCATCAAGTTCTCTAACGAAGCAAGTATGTTTTCTAAAGGCCACTTCTAGATCGGAATCACAGAATTGACCAACAGAGAAAAAATTATGACCAAGACCTTCCACATAATATACCCTAGAAATTACACTTTTGCCAACTACATAATCACCATAACCATAATTGCTCCAAAATGGTCGTTCCCGAATCTAACAGTCTCGATGAATTTACTCACGAAGTTCATGAGCCGTGATCGGTCTCCAGTCATATCCTTGGAATAGCCTGAGTCCAAGTACCACATAACGATTTGAACGATCTGCAGTTGAACACAGACAAGAATGGATAACTGGATAATTGGGATCCCCATGCAAGAATGGGTTCTACTTGGTTAGCAACAGTGATTGGACCACCCACATCAGAAGTTGAAACAATGGAATCATTAGAAATAGATGCAGTGCTAGTGTCCATATTTGACCTATTCAAAGTATGTTCACTTCTTAAGGGAATAGTTCTACCAGTAGGCATCCATTTTCTAGTGGGCATTGATTTAGCAACTTTAGGGCAAAGCTCATAAATCTTACGGCCAGTAGGTATCCATTGATAACCTAGATTACTAAATTTCCTTCCTGTGGGTTTCCACTGTTTTCTAACTTTCTTTTACCTTTGCCTTTTAGCCTTCTTAGCTTGAATTTTAACATTAACAGTTTTATCATGGCATTTAGCAGTACTAGACAAATCATTCACACCACATTCAAGATTAGTAACAGAAACCATGCAATCATCATTACATGTTTTGCCAAAAGTGCGAATTCGATTAATTACAAGACGCTTAAAGCTAATACTAGAATCAACACGATTCGTTTTATTCAACTCAAACTTAATATTCCTAGGGTGATCTTCTACTCTCTTCCAATGCACATTCTTAGCTTGCGAGGTCCTATCTTGCTTGGTATTGCCCGGAGGCTTTGACCAGCTTGCTTTAATGTCACGATTACTCTGTAGAGGGAATTATGGGAACATTAGTTGGTTGATCTACTTTTTGCATTCCCGAACTAGATGTGCAGGGATCTGAACTACTTGAAGGCACATTAGTGTTTACTTTCTTAAAACTGGGCATAGAATGATTTGAATGCTTGGCACTAGGCATGGAACAAGGCATCACAGCTTTACCTTTCGCACCTAAGGATTTAGGACATGTTGCAATTAAACATTCTAGCAGCTCTTGAGATCGTTTGGCCTGAATGCAAGCAAACCTAATTTCTCTATCAAGAGGTTTATTAATGAAATCCTCTTCAACAATCTCACGGAGACATTCTAGACTATCCTTAAGGTGAGCACAATAGTTATGAAACACAAGTTCATTATTCCTAAGATGAGTGGGAATGTATTTAACAAATCACAAGTATTTGCGTCGAGGATGACTTTGATGCAACATTCTCATTAAAACAAGTGGCAGCTTCCCATTTTCCGACTCCTCGATTCTCAATTTCCTTTTGTAAAGACGTTATTTTTTCGTTGTTTTGGTCACGAGTGACTTTCATTGAATCATATAACTCTTTAAAGTGTCGTTTAACTTTTTCATTTTCTTCTAGAAAACTCTCGTTTTCCTTTTGTAAGGCATTAACTAAGTTTTGAAGATGAAAAGTTTGAGAATACTGAGAATCTAAAGGAGAAGGCATTTGGGATCCATCACATTGTTCTTTTCACCCTTTAATTGAGAGATTTGGGCTTTCAACTTTTCGATCGTGTTACAATGAGCTCGAATCTGTTCATCACGTTTGCTAATTTCAAAAAATGCATCAAATTCAGGAGCATCCAAGGATGTCTTGATATTTGAGGTTTTAACATTTTCTTTTAGATGTTGATATTTTAATTGCAAAGCAAGATGCTCAACTTTCAATTTAGAAAACTGTTTTACCAGGTTATCATGATCATCCTGTTCAACTTTATTATGCAGTTTAGAGTTAGTTTTTCAAGCTCAATGACACGATCATGGGAGACTTTCAGAGCAACAAATAATTCATGAAATTGAGAAGCATTAATGGAACAATTTGTAGCAATGTAAAACACATCTTGAGCAATACATTCAGAAATAAGATTCTCATTCAAGGTATGCAAGTTCTTCCTCTCAATCTCATTATATTTTAATTCTCGCTCATAGTCACTAACCTCAACAATCATCGCATCAAATTCCTTTTCCATTTCTTTAATATCTAAGTCCATCCCCTTTTAAGACTCTCAAATTGACCTTTTAATTGTTTAAAGAAAGGCATGACCTCAGTTAAATAGCATTCTTTAGTTTGCTCAAAACCCCTTTACCCTTCAGTTATCCCAGTGGGTGTGATCCTTTTCTTACAAGTTTTCTCAAAATCAACAAATAATTGAAAGATAACATATTGACTGATTAAGGTCTTGCTTTTAGTGGCAATAGTTCTAGGAACTAAATGCATTGGTGAATTTGGAGGATACACACGTCAAGGCATTTTCCTAAGGGGAGGGTTTGTTACAACAAGATTCTCTGCTTTTTACTTATCTAAATCCTTTTCCGAACACTTTTCGGTGTTAACAACGTTTGAGGCTTAAACCTGTTCAAGGAAATCCAATTTTCCTTCTTGTAATCATGGGGTTTGATAGTTATGTTATTCTCTTTACATTCAGGATCTTCTAGCTTCTTATTCATTTTCTCTCGAGATGCATCATCTAATTTTCTATCTTCCTCAGTGCCCTCAACGCAACTAGGTTTATGTCTAGGTTTAAGAATCTAATTTCCATCATAGATCACATTATTAGCAGCTCTAGCCCTTTTAATGACCTCTGGATTTGGTTCCACAACAAGGGGAATGCTATGCTTATCACTTAAAACTCTATGCTTAGTGATCAAGTGAGCAAATCAATGGTATTCCCTTGTACGTACAACTTATTTTCAAGCTTGTTTTTCAAAGTTTTTAGACTGGAAAAATCGTTCAAAAGTTTTGATTCCTTAGCATTGAATTCTTGCTTAATCATTTTAACATTTTCTTGAAGTTCCTGTTTTAGCTTAGCAGTTTTAGAAAGCTTTTCTTGTAAGGAGTTTAACTCTTTTTTTTAAGACTTCTTCTCTAAATTTACTTTTTCTAATAACTGTACGCATTTGGTCATCCATTTCCTGCTCACGGGTGGTCAACTCAAACTTAGCACGTTGTTCATAAATAGCAACTTGTTCTTTATAGGCATTTAGTTCAAAGATAACAGAATCATCAGGGGCACATGCAGTGTATTCATCAAAGACATAGTCCTTATTGACTGCGGAAGATGCATTACTTGGTACAATCTCACTTTCACTTTGCTTCACATATTAATCATATGGTACAATATTGCTATTACCCTCATCATCCATATCTGATTCATAAGTTTCAAGGTTTTGTACTTTATTATGCATCTTTTGCTCATCAACTTCATCATATAGTTTTAATACCTCAGAAATGATTTTGTTTTTGGATGGATTAGCATGTTGTGGTGGAGAGACCTTTGGAGAGACCATAGGTGAGATGCTAGCCATGAAGATTGTTTGGGCAATAGGTTCATCATCGACATCAGAGTCAAATGCATCACAGTCAGCTACTTGAAATGCATTTCTATGATTATTACCTATCTCTGAATTGGTCGTTCATCAACATCAGCATCATAGGTTCGGGAATTTCCTCAAGGAACAACAACTCCTCTTCATCTAACTCGCTCCATTATCCCGAGCTTGCACAAGCAACATCTTGTCTCAAGTATTCGCTTTCGTGGGACGTTTTGGAGATGTGCAGTTCCTAGCAATATGTCCTTCACCACCACAGTTGTAGCATTTGATTGGCTTTGCTTGACCTTGATTTCCAATCCTTCCCCGATTTTGATTAGTAGCATAACCTCTACCAGCTCCACCTCTTCCCTGTTCATACTGCCTTTCTTGAACTGGTTGCACCATAACCTTCCCATCTTTGACAGTTGCTTGGTTGTGTGGATTGGATCTTTGCTCGAGGTTATTGTTGGTGTGTGGAAGAGAGTTCATGTTTTGACTGACCATGAGAGACAGTTGATTGATGAAGTTTTCCATGAATGTGTTTGGGTCTGGTGGCCTATATGCTGGATCCGGGATGAGTTTGTAATTACCATCACCCATGGGAATAACTTGAGAAGCTTTGGTGGTAATACCAACATTGGTGTAGAAGGTTGTAGAATCATTTGGTGAACTTGTTTCTCCCTCGGTTGTTTTGAACTGTTCTAGAATCCTTTTCTCAAACATAGCATGTCTCTCATTCTGGAGAAGGAAGGCATACATTTGCTCATAGTTGGTGTTCTTCGGTCCTTTGGTAAGCTTCACGAGTGACAAATTTGTGCCATTCGGGATTCATGTTGTTCACAAATTTTGAGTTCAGCTGAATGTTTGGCATAGTCATTTTGATGTTCCTCATGTCATTCACAAGCTTGTGGAATCTCACATAGTATTCATAGATACTCTCATCTGGTTTCATCTTGAAGTGCTTAAACTCATCATAAGGTTGTGATTCTCGTCTTCTTTGGTTAATTCGAACCCAGAGAAGCATCTTGACATTATCCCAAACTGCCTTGGCTTCAGTGTTGTGATTGATCAGCTTGTAGATGTCTTTTGGAAGACCTTGAAGTATGATGTTTGAGGCCCTGATATCAGCATTGAACCTCTTTTTCTCCTTATCATTGAGCTCATCATACGTCTTTGGTCTATCTATTCCATAGATCATTGTTCCATCTGCAAATGTATCAATTAAGTCTCTTGTAGTCTCAATCTGATAAGGTCCTTCATCAATAGACTTGAGAATGTTGACTTCGTTTTCCTTTCCAAGACAGTACAATCTGATTCGTTGTGCCCAAGAGTCGTAGTCAGCTCATCAAGCATGGGTGGACGAGTATCTGAACCATTTGCTTGAACATCCTCGCAACAAGTGGAGATAATTGTAGGTATGGTAGACATGTTTGAAGATTACATGGGATTTTATAACTCAATGATTAAACCGGGAAATAGATTCTTTCATGGGATTTTACTAAATCAAGAGAAAACCGTATTACAACCAAAAATTAAACCAAGTCGCTAAGAAACCTTGAACCAAGTCGCTAAGCACCAAGTTGCTAAGTATTCTGAAATCAATTCGCTATAATGCCAAGTCGCTAAGACACAGTCAAGTTGCTAAATAACAACTCGCTAAGATCCAAGTCGCTAACACCAAATCGCTACGAATTTTGACAAAGAAGTCGCTAAGCACCAAGTTGCTAAGTCGTCAAGTCGCTAAATAGCAACTCGCTAGGGTCCAAGTCGCTAACACCAAGTCGCTAAGAAACTTAAGTACAAGTCGCTAACAAAATTGTAAGCAAATCGCTACCTTCACCAAGTCGCTACCCGTAGTGGAGAATCCACTAAGTGTACTGTTTGTCGGCTTGTCTCAAAAGACAAGTCGCTAGGACCAAGTCGCTACCAGAAAACACAACAACTCGCTACCTTTTACGGAAGCAAGTCGCTATGATGAAATTAACTATAAGAACCAAGTCGCTACCAAGAAAAACTTCAAAAACACACTTTTCAATCCAAAACAAGCTCAACCACAGTGATTCAAGCTTACCAAATCAAAACCCAAGCACATACAATGATCCTAAACACAAAAGTACACCCAAAATTCAAACTTTAACACTAGAAATGAATCAAATGATGCAAAAGCCACTAAACCTTTTCAACCTCAAAAACCATCTAAAAACCACTAGAAATCCAAGGATATGTAAGAGATGATCTAACCATGGCTCTTGATACCATTTGTAACATATTGGATTTCACATACACATCATAACACAAACATAAGTAGGCGTACAAGATGATTTTAGAGAGAGAAAGTTAGAGGTTTGGGAACTTTAGTAAGAGAAAGAAAAATCTTATTATGAGCTCCAACTCTCTACCTTGGAAGATAGAGAGTATTTATAGTACTTACATAAATCGCCACCTACGGGCTGTGGATCAGGCATACAGTGGGTAAAGTCCCGTCCGTCCTCCACGGTGTTACGTAACTGAATACTACTTAACTTGTAATAATCTACGACTACGAGCTTTCTAACAATTACATATACTTGAGGTGACCGACTCTTTAATAACTGGATTTACTAAATCCTAACAAGTAAGCTTATAGTTAATACTAGAATCAACACGATTCGTCTTATTCAACACAAACTTATTGTTCCTAGGGTGGTCTTCTACTTTCTTCCATTGATCACTCTTAGCTTGCGAGGTCCTATCTTGGTTTGTATTGCATGGAGGCTTTTACCCGCTTGCTTTAGTGTCACTGATTACTCCTGTAGAGGGAATGATGGGAACATTAGTTGGTTTTGCTACTTTTTGTGTTCCTGATCTGGAAGTGCTGGGATCTGAAGTACTAGCAGGCACATCAAAGTTCACATGCCTTACTTTTGGTATAGAACAAGGCATATCAAGAGTCACATGCTTAATACTAGGCATAGAGCATGGCATAATAATTTTATATTTAGTACAAAAGGATTTAGGGCATGTTGCTTTTAAACATTCTAAAAGCTCCTGAGATCGTTTGGCATATAAGCATGCATACCTAACTTCTCTATCAAGTGGTTTATTTATGCTATCCTCTTTGACAATCTAACGACTATCCTTAAGATACGAAAAATATTCTTGACACACAAGTTCGTTATTTCTAAGATGAGGGGGAATATACTTTATAGTCACAGCATACCTAGAATCCGTAGATGCCTTTGATACTAGATTCTCATCACCGACAATTGGCATTTTCCCTTTTACCTGACTCTTCAGATTCTCAATTTCCTTTTGTAAAGAAGTTATTTTTTCATTGTTCTTGTCACGAGTGACTTTCATTGAATCATATAACTCTTTGAAATGTTGTTTAACCTTTTCATTTTCTTCTAGAAAACTCTCATGTTCTTGTTGTAAAACGTTAATGATGTTTTGATGATGAAATGTTGGAATCACTCCTAAACAGTATTTCAAGTATTTATATTTCATATGTAATAGGTAGCTTTATTACGCGTAACAATGAGGAGTTACGAGTAGGTTTTAGCTTACGCGTAAGTAGGATATAAGCACTAAAGTTATGCGTAGACAAAAGTTAGGCGTAGAAAGTTAGGCGTAGGATTACCTTATGCGTAGACCTAAGTTGTCAAACAAGTCGAAAGAAAAAGCGTGCTCTACAAAAGCTAAATTTCTTTGCGATCACATCTGACATATGTATGACGAGCATGACAAGATGGAGAAAGAAAGGGAATTTGTTCACAAGTTCATGAAGAGTCATCGTAAAGAGGAACTGAACGAAATGATCGAAGGTTACACTAACAAGTACCTTTAGGATATCATTCCTAAAGTCCTAAAGGCTGGAAAAGACAAAGAAGAGATCATACTCACAAGTTTCTTCTCGACACCGACCCCCGGTGTGACTAGAGAAATATTTTCCGGACAACTCACCCCTAACATCGTAGCATTGGTTAAAAATACAATGGCCAAAGAAGCGATCTCTCACTGAAGTTAATTGCTAAACTTGTGATACAAATGTCAAAGCGATCTGGAACGTTTACTTCGGATGAAGCTAAATTTTTCGAAAATCTACTTGATTTTCAACTCGGATCATCATGCAAGGAGTCAGCCGATCAACCCAAACGACCAAGAGATGACGATGATAAGGATAAGGATTACGCACCTAAGCGCCGTAAGGCGATGCTGTAAATCTACCTCTATGCCACCTCCTCCATCACGAACTTCTTCTCAACAAAAGTCTCCTCCACCTCGGTCTTTCTATCGATAAACCTGGGGCGATTCCGAGTTACCACCCACGACTCATAAAAAGGTGATTACTTTGAGTATACGGGTGGTGGCGATGAAGAGGTCCTTGAGCCCTAAAACAACCCACCTCACCCAAACAAGTGCGAAACCAAGTATCATCATCAAGGCCTTCCAAAGAAGAAGAAGGACTCACAGCTGGAGTTGTCTCATGGCTAGATGACGATAAAACCGAAGAGTTTGAATGGTTCTCCACACTTGTCAATCAAACTCCCTACCCCGATGAAGGTCAAGAATTGGTAGACGGTTCTACATTGGAGCACGCAAAACTCTTGCAAGAAAAGTTCCATGTGAAGAAAATGACGAAATCTGAGTTGAAGCGAATCAAGAATGAAGCATTCTAACTTCTTAAAGACAAAAGCAACTCTGGCAGCGCCGAGGTCGAATATCATCTTGAGAACATCGCCGAGCAATGTCTAAAGACATGGATTGGCTCAATTCGGAAGCAAACATTGACTTCACACAAAGGGACAACCCTCCATACTACACCGATTGGACCAAACCCCTACCGACCATTGGCCAAGCAGACGAACCACGGATTCCATTCCGATACTTCTTTATGAGAGACACTCGATTTTCTCTTACGGTAGCGATGGTTCGCGAAAATACGCTACATCATTGACTCTTCCATTCCCGCGCTATTTACTCAAAACGCATAGCTATCGAGGAACGTGCAAATCACTTGTTTTCTGACAGCGTGCAAGCATACGACCAAGATGCATTGTATGGGATTCATCATTGGCCTGAACGCCGAAGAATCTACTACGAAAGCTGCATGGTTCGAAGTCTCAACATGCAAGATATAGTTCTAAGGACATCGTGGCCATCAAACACATTGATCTCAAGTCTAAGTGGGACTACACATTCTTAAAGAATATCATAGTCAAACGACAAGATTAACAGGACTATGGATTCTCACGAGGTGACTTTGAGAACTTGTCCTCAACGACATCGAAGACATGTACCTTGCCAAGGTACGAGGGTGGTCGTATGAGACAATTCTCATGAAGTTCAACATGAATTTATCAAGTCAGTTCTCATCTTCATTAGACGCATTGTGATCAAAGAGCGTGTTGAAGATATCCAGATGGCTGTTGAATCTTATCGACGGGCGTGTCAACCTCACTCCTCCAATGCTTACTCTTCCCGATCTCAATCAGCTACCTCAATATACGCTCATCGGCAAACCTTTCGGAGTTGTTTACCGCAGTGAACTTCAAAGCGCTAATGGCGTAGTGATCTTCAGAAATTGGGGATCATACTTTGAAGCGGTTAGGGCGGATTAGCATACAGAGTTGAAGGATATACGCTGAAAGTGGATCTCGTGCCCTGGAATTCTCGAAAGGAGGGATGTGAGAAGGATCATCACCATGATTGATGACGGTTGTTCGGAAGGGATCGGATTCAGACGATTGGAGAGCTATGTTGGTGGTCGACCCGGAGAAACATCACTTGGCTTTCAACGTCTACAAGCACTCACGGGAACATCACTACACTTCCTGGTACCCCTTGAATTGTTTCCTTCATATAATTTTGGATGTGTAATTTATTATGTCTATGGCTTGTGCACACGATTTACAACCCGTAATTGTCAAGAAAGGACCACGTGAGTACGCGATTGCCACAATCCTTATAAAAGGGGCGAAAGCTTCTTACTTTTGAGTAAAACCTATCAAACCTTTCATTTTTCAAGGTTTTGCTCAAAAGAACAAGTACTTCCCCTTAAGACTTTCAAAACCTCAACCGTTTATATCACTTGTTGAGGGGGATTATTTGAAACTTTGTTCACAATTGTTCACACATGGTCATTCTTCCCGCAACACTCGAAATGGTCATATTTATTCTCAAAAGTTTCAAAAATAACACTTTAATATGCCATTTTTGAGGGGGAGAAAATTGTGTGATAAGAAATATGTTGTACAAAATGCAAATGAATCTGTGTACCTCGAACTTAACCAACGAATTGACGATACTTAAGCGTTAGTAACTTCGAAAAGACTTGTCCCGCGGTAATAATTTCAAGCTAGTTAAGCTAGTGATGTAAAGCGTGTCTCGCCAAGGACTTGTCTGAGTAGAATGTACCATTCGAGAAACTTTTGATAGACATGAACTCGAGCGGGTTTGACAACCTTCCAAGGTTTGTCTACACCTTCAAGGTAGTTATTAGAGCTAGTTGTCACCTAAAAGCCGACAATGTAACTCTTTAACTATGCAACGTAACCGTGTCTCGCGTGGGATTGTCTATCTTCAGTGAATCAATTCAAAAAGTGCAAGACTTTCCTCACTGTGCATTTAACCATTAAAACTATTAAGCACATGTGGAGGGGGGTATTTATGCAAAACATCATCTCTCACAATGGTTCAAACATGTTTTTCATTTAACAAACCCTTTGGGAGACATTTTTCATACAATGGTTTTAATGGCAAACATAGGTTAGTCATGGAGTTATAAGGTGACTAAGGTTAGGAATAACCGTCCTATGATCCGCCAGAGCCGGAGGGATCTACCCAAGGACACTACAAATAGTTAGTATTTAGAAGTCCTTAGGTATGATTGTAAAAAGGAGAATATGAGAATCGGAGAAAGAAGGAGTTGAAGAATTAAAAAGAAATGCAAAGAAAAGGGTGAAAAGAAATAGCCCTCCAGATTATTCAACTTAGGGTATACACTGGGTTCAATTCATATACTCTTGGTTGTCACTTAGTGACGCCGGTATTGAAGATTAAAAGTCGTCATGGACCCAAAGGACGCATGCACTAAACCTTCTTATCCACTCAAGTTTCTCTCAACAGAAGCTTGTTTCATTCTCACAGGGAACCCTACGTAAACTATCGGCTTTCTCCTAGAGATTGCTGGTATTGAAGAAGGAGACCCTCTCCCTAGTCTCCGCTCAGGAAAACCAAAACGCACTATTGAGTCTAGAGCCACGAGATTCATCAAAAGATCTCTTAGGAACACTTGACATTTAATCACTTGATGATCAAATAATAAGATCATCAGTGGTTCATATCGAGTCCTTCACAGATCTTAGCAATCTGTCGAGAACATTTATGAGAGGTTCACATCTGTGATCCTTAATGATTGAATGGAAACTCTGCAGGTCAACATCAAACGTACCACTGCAGCGAGGTCACTGGTAACTCCCCGTGGATTACGCAGTGTGTCTCAAACGGTCTACATCGTGAGGTGATGCTTCGATTGTACCTCGGCGACTCATCGGCAACTGTAGATGTACCCGATTTTTGTACATCGCGTTATCTCATTTGTGGGACTTCGATTCAGAGAACGGCCTTTGTAAGAATTAGAGTTGTGTCCTCACACTATCTTTGTTGACACTCTCAGTTCAAACTTGTAAGTGCCGGAAACCGCTTATTACTAACCGTTTGAAATGTTTTCTTCTTACGGAAGCTTTGGAGCGGGATGATCGTCGGCGATTCTTCTCATGATCACGCCAACATCATCACTAATGGAAGTTCTATCCAAAAGCAACACAACAGTCTAATGATTCTTCGTCAAACCAAAGAATCTACAAAGTTAAAGACTTAAAGAACTTCATCAAGTATTGAATTCCAACGTCAAAGAGCGTGTGAGCATGTTGAAGAATGGCGTGGAGACAACGAGCAAGCGAACTGGGAACCGATGCAGTAACAACATACTATCACTCTCACCACAAAGAACAATGATCAAAGAACAAAGTTAAAGATGGCGTCAAAGCATAACTGTTCAAAGATAACTATCTCTACATGGGGAGATTGTTGAATCAAGGCAATTCTTCTCACAAGAAAGAAGAATGTCGAGAAGGCGTCCATTGCTACTATTACATCAACGCCTTCACCGTTTTCATTCATATATACTTGAGGGGGAGATTGTTGGAATCACTCCTAAACAATATTTCAAGTATTTATATTTCATATGTAATAGGTAGCTTTATTATGGCCTTTATGTTTGTTTAAGGTCAAGCTTATGTAGAAGGCCCATAAGCTTGACCCAAGCCCAATAAGGAAAAGGGAAGGAGAAGGAGTGTTGCCCTAGCTCCTTGCCTATATAAACCATGTAATAACCTTCATTTGAAGGTTGGTTGTTCAAGTTGTTTCCTTTCATACTCCTATGCGTAAACCGTATTATACTAAATCGTGTGTGTGTGTGGTTATACTTGTTCAATCGCCTCATCTCCTTTCTTATAAGCTTGTGTTGTAAAACTAGTGACCTAACATGAAAGTTTTGAGAATTTTGAGAATCTAACGGAGGAGGAATTTGGGAGCCATTCACATTATTCTTTTCACCCTTCAATTGTGAAATTTGGGTTTTCAATCTTCTGATCGTGTTACAATGAGCTCGAATCTGTTCGTCATGTTTGCTTATTTCAAAAATCGCATCAGACTTCGGGGAGCATCAAGGATGTCTTGACATTTGAGGTTTTAACATTTTCTTTGAGATGTTGATATTTTAATTTCAAAGCAAAATGTTCAACTTCCAGCTTAGAAAAATGTTTAACCAAGTTATCATGATCATCCTGTTCTATTTTCTCATTTAGTTTTGAATTTTTGTTTTCAAGCTCAATGACACGATCATGGGAAATTTTCAAAGCAACAGATAATTCATGAAATTGAGAAGCAGTAATAGAATAATTTGTAACAGTATAAAACACATCTTGAGCAACACAACTAGAAATCAAGTTCTCATTTAAGATATGCAGATTCTTCCTTTCAATTTCATTACATTTGAGTTCACGCTCATAATCATTGACCTTAATTTCCATTTCATTGAACACCTTTTTCATTTCTTTAATCTCTGTGTCAATGCCCTTTTGAAGACTCTCAAATTGTTCTTTTAGTAGTTTAAAGAAAGGCATAACCTCAGTTAAATAACACTCTTTAGTTTGCTCAAAACCCCTTTCCCCTTCAGTAATCCCTGTGGGTGTAATTATCTTCTTACATGTTTTCTCAAAGTCAACAAACAATTGATAGACTACGTATAGACTGATTAAGGTCTTGCTTTGAGTAGAAAGAGTTCTGGGCACTAAATGCATAGGTGTATTGGGGGTACACAAAGGCTGGAGACATTCTCCTACAGGGAGGATTCTTCTCAATCAGGTTATCGATTTTTTGTTTATCCAAATCTCTCTTCCAGAATACTTGCTCAGGGGTTAATTGAGTTTGAGGTTTAAACTTATTCAAGGCTATCTAGTTTTCTTTAGTGTAATCATGGGGTTTAAACGTTATATTATACTTTGTACACTTAGGATCATTTAACTTCTTTGCCATTTTCTCCCTAGTGGCATCTTCTAATTTTCTATCCTCATTACTGCTTCCTATACATGATGGTGTTTGCCTAGGCTTAAGAATCTCATTACCATCATAGACTACCTTTTGTGCAGCTCTAACAACTTTTCCATACTCGGGATTGGGTACCTCTACAAGGGGAATACTATGCTTATAAGCAAGACTCTATGCTTAGTGATCATGTGAGCGATAGAATGGTGTTCCCACTGTATGTACGCTTTGTTCTCAAGTTTGTTTTCAAAGTTTTTAGGAAAATTTTGGAAAAGTCATTTAAAAGTTTTGATTCCTTAGCAGTAAACTCCTGTTTAAGCATCTTTACATTTTCTTGAAGTTCTTTCTTTTGCTTAACAGTTTTATAGAGCATTTCTTTCAAGGAGTTTAACTCTTGTTTTAACATTTCTTCCCTAAAGTTACTTTTTCTGATAATTGTATGCATTTGGAAATCCATCTCCTGCTCACGGTTAGTCAATTCAAACTTAGCACGTTGTTCATATATAGCAACTTGTTCTTTATAGGCATTCAGTTCAGAGTTTATAGAGTCATCAGGGGCACATGCAGTGTATTCATCAAAAATATAGTCATCATTGACTGCAGAAGATGCATCGTTTGGTACACTTTCACTTTCATTTTGATGGATCTGGACACACACCTTGTGTCAGTGATATTTTGTATTATATTAATAAGCACACGAAATTTACTTAGTAACACTTAGAAGACGAATTATATGATGTATTGTAAGTGAACACAGATTAAACACAAAACTAAGCTCCAAAATTATTAATGAATAATACGAGTGATCTTGCTTATCACTAGGGTTACACCTTGAAGCTTATGTGAATGATACGTATGTAAGTAAGTACCTAAGACAATGACCTAAGACCTCTTTTTATAGTACAAGGAGTCCTTTACAAGATAAGTATAAAGCTAATAATATAGAATATACACAAGATCTTTTCTATACTTATCTAAACACGTTTTCCAAACAATTATCTAATAGCAGTGGTAATAATGTGCCAGGTGGTGGTGGTAATACGTTTCCAATCGCTAGTGCAATACTTAGCGATTGTCTTCCACAACTATCAGTGGTAACAGATTATTCCCAACAATCCTCCCCTAAACTTATGATTTCTCTGCAAATCAATAAGTTTCTTCAATCTTCATTATCTTCAAGGATTTGGGGAATTCTACCAAACACTTCACTTCTTCCTTAATGCTTGAATAGCTCTTGAACGTTGATCTTGAAGCCTGAGTAACAATGCTCTGACCTTCTCACTATCTTCATGAACTCTTATATTAGTACACAACATCACTATGAGAGTTCCAGCTCTGAGTGGATATTCTTTCTCAGCAAGCATGAATGCATCTACTCCATTTGCTGTAGAAACATGATGAACTTCACATGAATCATAGTAGAACCATTTAGTACCAGGACATGAACATGAGAATTTTCAGAAATCATCATTAACATCTGGTTCATAGAGCCTTCTAAGATTAACCCATAGCATCTTTCATATCTTTGAGATCTTCAGCATCAAACCTTTCTTGAACTAACTTCCATAGTGTATCAAGATCATCTCTGTCAAAAGCTTTGATGAGATCTTCAAACTGAATAAATGATGAAGTTTCACCACCTAGCCTTGTAATCTTCCATGTTGGAGCAAAGTTGCTAGCAGGAAACACTTCCATCCAATGATAGGATGTCTGGACTTGCAGTGGTTCTGGATAAAATATTCTTCTTCAATCACAATCATATCGGTCAATTGTTCTTCAGTGAACTTCTAGTTGGAACTTCTTGTTCTTGACAAACTTTGTCTTCTTAACAACGATCGAGAATCACTGTCTTTGGCCTTTCTCTTCAAACCAGGATACCTTCTTGCTTCTTCTTCAGAGTCCATTGGAATGAAATCTTTATCTTGTCTTTGAACTCTGTAGTAGATACTTTCAACTTTATCATCAGGCATTCCTTTGAATTGATGCTTTTTCCAACCACCAACATTGTAACAATAAGTCTTCATGTATGCAATAACTTGTGCCTTAGTTGGCTGCCTTGGTTTCTTTTGACCATTTCTAACTGAACTAATCACATCTTGAAGTACTTGATTATTCTTTATCTGAATAAA
The DNA here is from genome assembly GCA_910596185.1 of Chrysanthemum makinoi. Classification (NCBI taxonomy): domain Eukaryota; kingdom Viridiplantae; phylum Streptophyta; class Magnoliopsida; order Asterales; family Asteraceae; genus Chrysanthemum; species Chrysanthemum makinoi. Next base: position 142,477,894 of record OU343225.1, on the reverse strand, counting down.
ATCTTTCAACTGAGCAGTTCTTTGTTCTGCAGTTAAAGATTTATCAGCTACAAGGTCAATTGCCTTCTTCTTGATTATTGGATCATGTGCAATCAAGAACTCTATTTGTTCTTCTTGATAGGTACATAGCTGAACTCTGGAGTCTCTCTAAGAACTGTAGGTTGAACGATGGAAAGTGGATCTTCTATTGGATCTTCCATTCTATCCAGCCTTTTAGCCTCCATAAAGCTTGCAATCTCCAGTTCTTTAAGCTTTTTCTTTTCAGCAACTTGTTCTTCAGTAATCTTTTTAGCAATTTCTCTATCAAGAGCAATCTGAACTTGTTCTTTCTTTGAAATCTTTCTTCATGTTTGCTCCTTGCTTTGCATAGCAGTTTTACCTTTGTCTTTCTTCTGTTTATCAATTTCTTCGCTTGCAGTGGTAACATAATGTCCAGCAGTGGTAATATTTGGCTCTGTAGTGGAAATTGGATTAGTGGTAAAATCTGCACTTGTAGTACTGAAGATATCTTGCTCTAGTTTCTCTTCATGAGTATCAGCTTCCTCTGCACCTTTACTAGAAACACCTTTATCTCCAAAATCTAGCTTCCTCCCCTTAGCTTCAGCACCTGTTTTCCTCCCATGTTTGGGAGAATGACCCAAATCTGCACTGAAATCTTCTGAATCACCATCATGAGGTGAGGATGGAGGTGATAGCACAATCTTTGCAGCTTTTCTTCTTTGCTTTAACCCCTGCAACTCTTCCTTCAAGGTCTGAATCTCCGCCTTCAAAGATGAAATATCCTTGGCATGCTGCTCCTTAAGTTGTGCCAAGTCTTGTTCCGAGATTTAACCGCTTTACTAATGTGGTACAAATTTCCATCAATTCCATCGGTTGCCCACTGCCCTTAACACTTCCAACTGTGTGCACTGTTGGGAGAGGTGAATCATAGGGTATTGGTTCAGATTCCTCCCTAGTTGGACTAGGTTGAAGCACGGAACCACCACTGCTTGTGCCTAAACCAAAAGGATCAGGTACATGCTGTGATGTAATGGGAGGAGTTGGCTGTTTTTGCGTCCTCTCATAGGTTTGAGAAACTGGTGGAGTATAATCAATGATTGGAATAGTGATTATTGGTGTAGTTTGTACTTGTAAAATCTTTGCAAGCATTTGAGGAAAGAGGGGTGTAAAATCCATATTGCCATCTTTATTCATGTTTTGAAAAACTTTAGGCTTAAGGCAATGGATTTTGTAAATGTTTTTATGAGGCTGCAGTTGAAACTCATTTAGCACTGCTTGCACAAACCTTGGATACATCAAAAATTTTGTAGAACTCTTTACATTGCCTTGCATACTTTGAAAAATATATTTTGACCAATTAAAAGTCATATCTAAAGCTAGACAAACCAAAGGGTAAGCCATTGTTGAACTGAATTGTTCATAAAATGTTTTCTTTGGACTTAGGCAATGCAAAAGAGTATGTATCAAAAATCTCCAATGGGGACAAAAACCACTCTTTTTGAAAGTAGCCTTTTTATCAGTGGTATCATACCCCATGGACGATAAATTTTCATGTATTTCTGGCATAGGTAATGTGATGATACCATTGTGATCATCCAATTGGAGAATTCTCCTCAAGGATTCCTCAGTAACATCAATAGTTACCCCATCCACAGTGGCTCTTAGAGCATCCACTGTTTCATGTGTATCTCTATTCTCAAGTGTTATGGACTGGCGAAGTCCAAAACTGTTTGATTTGAGAGATATAGATTGTGAGATTTAAAAGTAAAGCATACCTTATATGGGTAGTATTAAGAAAGTCCACAATCTGATGAAAAACAGGGCCACTCTTCTCGTTTGACTTTTCTAAGTAGGCTACTTGGTTGTGCTCATTTGCAAATTTTAATGGTGCCATAGAAACTTTTGATGAAAAAGATATTATGTCAGTAAGAATTGAAGGAATAACTAGCCAATTGAGACAAAAGATATATAGAGGTAGGGTTTAAGAGTTTTGTGCAAGAAAGAATATCTAAAGAAAGTATTTATCTTTAGGGGATAAATATCAAATAGGAAAGTAGATAATCTTCAAAAAAGTTACCCTATATATATGGAAAGCAATTTTCTAGCGGCTAGTAAAAATTAGTTACTTGATACAAAAGTTGTAACGGCTAGATCAACAATGGTAAAAATACTACTGTCAGTGGAAACTGTGAACTAGCAAAGTGGTAATTTTTACAAAAATTTTCAAAGAGCAGTGGTAAAGAAAAACATATAAAAACTAGACTGCTCTTATCATAGTTTTTAGCAAACTATCAACTATCAACGGATTTGATATGTCTTTATCATGAGCCGTTTGCTATGGACTAGCCAACTCTTAATCGGATAGAATATGGTGAGTTGATAACCATATAGTTTTTGGTAAACTATCAACCATAAACGGATTTGTCAAGTCTTTACCAGAGTCCGTTTGCTCTGGACTAGTTGATTCTTATGTGGATTAGACATGGTGAATCAATAACCATTTGTTGTGTATCTCAGTTATACACCTTTTTAGATCAACTCCCATCGATCTCTGCATAAAAGTTATTGAACAAGCAAAAACACAAGCACAAAAACGTATACAAACTAATACAACAATGTTAGTACCCAGAGACTTCCACTCAACACCAAAGACCTTTAGACACAAAAAGTTTATGGATTTATTCCAATACTTGTTACCAAGTACTGAAATCTTCCCACATCAAGTCCTTTTGTTAATAAATCAACATAGTTGTCATCAGTATGAATTTTGACAACTTGAATTAGTCCTTTTTCATAACAATCTCTTATGAAATGGTGTCTAATTTCAATATGTTTAGTCTTTGTGTGTTGAACTGGATTCTTAATAATGCAAATGGTACTGCTATTGTCAATATGAATGATGGTATTCATGAAATTGTACCCATAGTCCAAAGTTGATTAAAGCCATAGAACTTGAGCACGCAACTTGCAGCCATACATACTCACTTCGTTGATGAATTTGCCACCATTGTTTGTTTCTTGCCTTTGCCATGACACTAATCTGTTGCCAAGAAATTGGCATCCACCTCTTGTAGATTTTCTATCCAAACTAGCTCCAGCATAGTCACTATCTGAGTAAGTAACCAAATCTAGAGGAGATTCTCTAGGGTACCATAATCCCAGAGTGGGAAATTCTTTAAGATATCTGAAAATATTCTTCATAGCAGTCAATTGAGAGAACAGGAGTGACTTGAAACCTTGCACGCACACACTGCAAACGTAATATCTGGTCTAGATGATGTAAGATACATCCAAGAACCAATCATAGACCTGTACATGTGCACATCAACTGCTTCACCACTATTTTTTTTCAAAAGTTGATGTGTGGTCTTATCTGCAGGGGTGCTGGATGACTTTGCATCAGTGAACTTGAACTTCCTTAGTATCTTAGCCACATATTTATCTTGATTGATGAAAATACCATCTGGCTTTTGTTGTACTTGAAGTCCCAAGGAGAATGTGAGTTCACCTATAGAACTCATCTTGAGTTCTTCTTTCATTAGCTTCTCAAATTCTTTGCACATCTCTGTCTTTGTAGATCCAAAAATGATATCATCAACATATACCTGAACTAACAAGATATCATTCTTGTCTTTCTTGATGGACAAAGTTTGATCCACTCTGCCTCTATGAAACCCATTATCAAGAAGATAAGTAGTCAAGGTCTCATACCATTTTCTTGGTGCTTGATGCAAGCCATACAATGCTTTAACCACCCTGTACACTTTGTTAGGATATGCAGGGTCTTTAAAGCCTGGAGGTTGTGAAACATACACCTCCTCATCAATCTGCCCATATAGAAAAACACTTTTTACATCCATTTGATAGAATTAAAAGCCCATAAAGGATGAATAGGCTAAGAACAGCCTGATTGCTTCAATTCGTGCAACTGGGGCAAACACTTCTTCATAGTCAATACCCTCCTCCTAAGTGTATCCTTGAGCCACAAGCCTAGCTTTGTTCCTGATAACAATTCCTCTTTCATCCTTCTTGTTTCTGAACACCAATTTAGTACCTATTACCTTCTTGCCAGAAGGCAAATCACATAGTAACCAAACCTTTTGAAGCTTGAATTAAAGTAACTCTTCTTGCATTGCTTCTACCCAACTTTCATCTTCAAGTGCCTTGTATACATTCTTTGGCTCCATTTGTGACAGAAAACACATAAAGAGACATTCATTCTTTCCTTCATGAGTCTTAGATTCATATACTTCACTAATGAATCCATGAATATCAGACAATTGTGTTTGTCTTCTAGTCTTCACTGGTGAGTTGACAGCCCCAATCACATTTTCAAGAGGATGTGATTTATGAATAGAAGTATGGGGAGTCTGAGGCACTGCAATCTCATTTGGCATATTTTAGATTTCAACATCATTGGCTTGAGCTCCCTCTCAGAATGGCGAGTTGTATTTTCCACTTCGGTGTTGCGGTGGAAACTTACGCCTAGCGATTGGAATATGAATTTCCACTGCTTTTAGGATCTTCAGTGTTCATGTTGCTATCTCCTTTCTTAACAGAATCATTAGAAGAATGAGCATCTCCAGTCTTTGGAATATCATCATTATCTGCATAGTCCTAAAGAGGCAAACTGAATTCATCTTGATCATCTGCTTGATCCTTGCTGGGTTCATCATCATCAAGAAACACTTCTGAACCTGCAGAATCATAAGAAGATGTACCTGTAGAGATAGGTACATAATTCATAGTATGGGTTAGTGTATCAAGATCAAACAACCTTTCTCGACCAGTTCCTTTGACATTCACTTTGTTTTCCAGGAACTCAACATGCAGATTTTCTTTAATCTTTTGGGTTCTTAAGTTGAATACTCTGAAAGCTTTACTGACCATGGAATACCCAATAAAATACCCTTCATCGACTTTTCTTAAAATTTACCCAGATAATCTATGGTATTGAGAATAGTAACATGACATCCAAATGGTCTCATGAAGTCAAGGATAGGTGATCTACCCCAAAATAACTCATAAGGTGTCTTGTTCTTTATTTTCACTACTAAAACCCTGTTTTGTACATAACAAGCAGTGTTAACTGCTTCAACCCAAAAAGTGATTGGCAACTTAGAATCTGCCAACATGGTTCTAGCAGCCTCTATAAGTGTCTGTTCTCCTCTCAAAGCAACACCATTTTGTTGAGGAGTTCTAGCAACACTAAATTCTCTTTTAATACCTTTATCTCTGCAAAAATCATCCATAACTCTATTCTTAAATTCTGTCCCATTGTCACACCTGATGATTTTAACTTTCAAATCATATTAGTTTTCTACTTGTGTGATAAATGTCTTAAGGATGCCAGTTGTTTCATCCTTTGTATTAAGAAAGAAAACCCATGTAAACCTGCTGAAATCATCAGTTACAACAAGACAATACTTCTTAAGATTTAAGCTGCTCACAGATGTAGGACCAAACAAGTCCATATGTAACATTTGTAGTGGGTGAGCAATAGAGTTAACCAACTTTGACCTACAAGAAGCTCTGTGTTGTTTTCCTTTTAGACAAGCTACACAGGTTTGATCATTTTCAAATCTTTTCTGAGGTAAGCCTCTTACCAAACCATATTTGACTATCTTATTAATGGTTTTGAAATTTACATGACCAAGTCTTCTATGCCATAGCATGGATCCATCCACTGTGGCCTTTGTAATTAAGCAAGCATAATCATCTTTAGCAACAATGTTGTTCATATCAAAGCTATATAGATTGCCTTTTCTAGGAATCTTAAGAAGAATCTGACTTTCATCAGGCATCTTAAAATCCTTTTAGAGAACAAAGCACATATCTTTAGTAAAAAGAACATTGTTTTTCTTGTCACACATTTGTGACACACTAAACAGATTATAATTAAGCTCTTTTACATAGTACATAGGTTCAAAATCCAAGTTACCAGTTTTAATGACTCCTTTACCAAAGAACTTTTCCATTAACTCCACCTCCAAAGCTGACATATTGTCCATCATAATGTTCAAAATTTGATAGATAGGACTTGTTGCCAGTCATGTGCCTTGAACATCCACTATCTGTGTAGCCTTGATCTGATCTTTTTGTCCTTGGATGTTCGTGCACATAAAAGTAAAGAGTTAGTTTCTTTTGGGGACCCAAGCCATGATTGACTTGGATTTGCCTCGTGTATCAATATAGTTATATCTATCAAAGGTCATTGATATACCATTGGGATTGGTTGGAGAAGTAATTCCTTTAGGTTTCCATTCCCAACATGATGAGGCCTTCACAGCATTTCCCATGTGTCCCCTGGTCTTGTTTACACTCCTTACAGTGGTAACTTTTGATTGGCGTGGTAACTGCTTGGCTTTGTTTTTGGTACCCATTGGTTAGATTGAACCCTTTATTATAAAAGACCTTTACCTGTTTGTGCAGATCTTGCAAAAGTTGTTTTGGGTTTTGCACTTGAAACAGATGATTTAAGGTGAGCGATTAAGGTGTTACAGTTTTGCAAGTGGCTAAAGTTTTAAGACCACTTCTTAATTGAACTGCTCTTAGGACCATTTTGTTGTGTGAATTAGGGTGTAAATTGTTTTGAAACTTGTTAGACTCCACCCTTTTGTTCCCATGGACTTCCCTTCTCCCAACATGATAGTCACAATAAGCATGTAAATGATCAAAACTACCACAGATATAGCATGCCTTATTGTACATCACAAAGTCAATACCTAGTTGTTGAGATTTAACATGATTCCAACTCCGCTGGTTACCCCTAGGAGCTGTAGGCTTGTTCCTATATATCTCAGCAAACCTTACAGTTGGTCTAGGTTTGTTAATTGGTTTCCTAGGTTCCTCTGTAACAGTATTAACAACTTTTGGGATAGAAGCCTCTACATTCTTCTTAACATCCTCATCAACAACTGATGAGTCACTAGCACTTTCAAAAACATAAGTTTCATGCTTAACCTGTTCCTCATTTTTCACAAATGTGTCCTTTAGAGGACCATATTCACGTTCAAGTTCCTGAAAATCTTCTAAGCCTGTATGAGCTAAATCTATGCCTGGAGGTGATGGAACACCTCTGAATGGTGGTGGCACTATATTATAACCCATACCTGACTTATCTTTACTCTGTATTTGAGCATTCCAAATTTTATCAATTGACTTAGACTGATAATAACAGGTGCCTACAGTTAAATTGACATTTTCATTTATCTTTTTAAGTTTTTCAAGCTCTTCATGGTATGCCTCATTCACAGCTGTCTTATGATCTATCTCTCTTCTAAGAAGAATCATATCATCATTATATTTTGACTCATTTTCTCTATAGTGCTTTAGTTGTTTTTCTAATACAGCTATAGCTCTCCTAAGATTTGACACAACATAATTAGCAGCAAACAACTCTGTTCTTTCATTAGAATATAGATCATTAAGCCTTTCAACTTCTCTAGCAGCCCTACATGTTTTAGAACAACTTTCAAAGTTTTGTACCTCAGAGTCAGAGAAAGCCATGAGAGCAAATTCAGCAGACACAAGAGCATCATCTGAAAGTTCTTCCTCTTGTTCATCACCATGAAACTCAATCATAGCTCACACCATCAATTGCCAACATTGCCTTTGGTTCTTCCACAGTTGGTTCTTTCTTTTGCTTGTACCAAGTAGACCTGTTGTCCTTCATTCTTGGTCTTCTGCATCCCCTAGCAAAATGTCCCAACTTGTGACAATTGAAGCACTCTAATTTTTTTTCGAACCCTGTTTCACCACCATTTATGTGGATTGGCTTGCCAGTCTTCTTGTAGAATTTCCTAGCTCTCATGCTGAGAAGAGCTATTTGCCATTTTATATCCATCTCCTCCAAGTCATCTTCATCAATTTGCTCTATGTCTTCATGAGTTAATATAGAGCTATTAACTTGAGTGGAGATAAAGGCATAAAAGGTAGGATCTCCAATACCAGTAACCTTCTTCTTTGAACTGCGCTGGTAATGCTAACATTACCAGTGGAAACTATAGAACAGCAAAGGTGGCAATATCATCATCACTGTCATCTTCAGAATCATCACTGTCAATAGATGTTGACATCAAAGCCAAGTGCTGAGCTTGTATTAAGTTTCCAGCCTTCTTCAATCTTTGTTCAATGAGTTTGAAGTTGTTGTAAAGATCATTGAGCTTCATAGTTTCAGTATCTGGTTTATTTTCCCGTGATCGTAACATTAGTATGAAACTCTGAATGCAAACTTCTTAGAAACTTTAAATCTAGGTCTTCCTTTTCTACCTCAATACCAAACACAAATCGGTTGTGTAACAATCTTCTAGAGTTTAGTGAAGATGCTATCAAGTGAATCATTGCTTGAAGCAGAGAAGTTTTCATAACTTTGCTTCAACATGTCTTTTGTGTCTTCTTTGTAGCATCATTACCACCAAACACTGAGCAAATATCTTCAAACAGTTCTTTAGCAGTCTTGAACTTCTTGAATGCTATGATCTCGGTCTCTAGGGAGAGTCATCGACAACAAACTTCTAGCCTTTAGATCATTCTTCTTGATTGCTTTCAATATTAGTCTCAGGCACAAAAACTGTCACAACATCTGTGTCACCAACCTTTTGAGTACTAGTCACAGGCTTGAAAGAATCGCCAGTTAAGATGATCTCCCATAGAGCATAGTCTTGAATGAGAAAGTATTGCTCAATCATTATCCTCCACATCTCAAACTCATTAAGTTTGAGCTTAGGAAGTCTTGGAGTAGAAGAGTTAGACTGGTTGTTTTCCATCCCCATTGATTTGAGTGATTAGGTTAAGCTTATTCCTTGGATCTTCTAAAACAAAATATCAGAACCTTCGCTCTGATACCACTTGATGGATCTGGACACACACCTTGTGTCAGTGATATTTTGTATTATATTAATAAGCACGCGGAATTTACTTAGTAATACTTAGAAGATGGATTATATGATGTATTGTAAGTGAACACATATTAAACACAAAACTAAGCTCCAATATTATTAATGAATAATACGAGTGATCTTGCTTATCACTAGGGTTACACCTTGAAGCTTATGTGAATGATACGTATGTAAGTAAGTCCCTAAGACAATGACCTAGGACATCCTTTTATAGTACAAGGAGTCCTTTACAAGATAAGTATAAAGCTAAGAATATAGAATATACACAAGATCTTTTCTATACTTATCTAAACACGTTTTCCTAACATTTATCTAATAGCAGTGGTAATAATGTGCCAGCAGTGGTAATACGTTTCCACTGCTAGTGCAATACTTAGCAGTGTCTTCCATAGCTATCAGTGGTAACAAATTATTCCCAACACATTTTGCTTCACATATTGGTCATATGGGACAACATTGCTATTGCCCATATTTTCAATATCTGATTCCATAGTTTCAGTTGGTTGTACCTCGTCGTGCATCTTTTGCACATCAATGTCATCGTATAGTTTTAATACCTTTGATATGATTGATTCCTTGGAAGGACAGGCCTGTTGTGGTGAAGGAGCCTTTGGAGAGACCATTGGTGAGATACTAGCCATAAAGATGGTCTGGGCAGTGGGTTCATCATCGACATCAGAATCAAATGCATCACGATGCGCAACTTGAAATGCATTGGGATTGTTGTGTCCCATACCCTCGACCAGTTGTTCATCCACGTCTACATCGTAAGTTTTGGCATTTCCTCGCCAAGAAACAACAATTCTTCTTCATCCAACTGCTTCATTATCTTGAGCTTGTACCGCCAACATTTTGTCCTTGAAGTACTGCATTTTGTGGACGTTTAGGAGAAGTGCAGCCTTCTCTCAATGTGTCCTTCTCCACCACAGTTGTAACACTTGATTGGCTTCCCTTGACCTTGAGCCATGTTCCTTCCTCGAATCTGATTACCTACATATCCTCCACCTACACCAGCATTTCCGTAACCCCCTCCTGCCATTCGTTGTTCATTCTGTCTTCCTTGCACATTTTGCACCACTACCTTTCCTTCCTTGACAGTAGCATGATTGTGGAGATTGGAAGCTGTTCTGAGATGGTTGTTGGTGTGTGGAGTGAAGTTCAAGTTTTGTTTAACCATTAGAGCCAATTGATTGACAAGATGTTCCATGAATGTGTCAGAATCTGGAGACTTATACCCTGGATTTGGAATGAGTTTGTGATTACCATTTCCAGTTGGTATGACTTGTGATGCTTTGGTGGTTATTCCTACATTTGTGTAGAATGCAGTTGAATCATTTGATGAGCTTGCATCTCCGTAATTGGTCTTGAACTTTTCCAAAATCATTCTTTCAAACATCGCATGTTTCTCATTTTGAAGCAAGTAAGCATACAATTGCTCATAATTTGTGTTCCTCAATCCTTTGTTTAGCTTGACTGAAGTGACAAATTTGTGCCATTCGGGATTCATGTTGTTCTCAAACTTTGAATTGAGCTGGATATTTGGCATAGTCATTTTGATATTCCTCATGTCATTCACAAGCTTGTGGAATCTCACATAATATTCTGTAACAGTTTCCCCTAGATTCATCTTAAAGTCCTCAAAGTCATCATACAGCTGAGACTCCCTGTCTTCTTTAGTTAATTCAAAACCCGAGAGAAGCATCTTAACATTGTCCCATAGTACCTTCGCTTCAGTGTTGTGATTGATAAACTTGTAAATGTCCTTAGGCAAACCCTGAAGTATGATATTTGAAGCCCTGATGTCTGCATCGTATCTCTTCTTCTCCTTATCATTAAGTTCATCATACATCTTTGGTCTATCCAATCCTAAAATAACTGAGCCATCAGCAGCAGTTTCAAGAATGTCTCTGGTAGTCTCAACTTGGTATGGTCCGTCATCAATTGATTTTAGGATATTAATCCCATTTTCCTTTCCTAAGCAGTACAATCTGATTCTTTGAGCCCAAGAGTCATAATCGGTTCTATTCAGCATGGGAGGACGAGTATCAGATCCTGCAGCTTGAACGTCATCAGCAATGGAAGAAGTGATTGTAGACATGATTACAAGTTCCACAGGATTTACAACTCAATGATTAAATCGGGAAATAGATTCTTTCACGGGATTTTACAAAATCAAAAGAAAACCGTAAAACGTAACACGAAGAAACAATAAGCCTAAGAAAAACAATTAGTCTCAAGAGACAAATCACACAATTTACAAGTCGAACCCTTGAGAAATCGCTCTTCAGACAAATCTCACCTTCAGACAAATCGCTCTTATGACAAAATGCACTCCAGACAAATCGCTTCTCAGACAAATCGCACCTTAATTACCAAATCGTTTAAACGACAAATCGCTTAGCAGACAAATCGCATAGAAGACAAATCGCATAAACAGACAAATCGCATAGTACACAAGTACACCCACTATTTCCACTACTTTGTCCTTTCTTGTCGTTTTGTCTCAATAGACAAATCGCTTAGTGGACAAGTCGCTTCTATGAAATAGACAAATCGCACAAAATGAGACACAAATCGCTTCAATAAGCGTTCAAGATAGGGACAAATCTCATAGTTTTTGAGACAAATCGCATAGAGGAAAAATGGTACGAGACACAAATCGCATCAAAGAGACTATAAAAAACACCAATTTTCAATCCAAAAACACTCCAACCACGATGATTCAAGCCTTCCAATTCAAAACCTAAACACTTACAATGATTCTAAACACAAAAGTACTATCAAAATCCAAACTTTAACACTAGAAATGATCCAATTGATGAAACTAACTCTAAATTCATTCAAACCCAAAAACCTTATGAAAACCACTAGAAATCCAAGAACATGAAAGATGAATGATCAAACCATGGTTCTTGATACCATTTGTAACATATTGGTTTTCATAAACACATCATAACATAACAATAAGGGGCGTATGGTTTAGGTTCTAGAGAGAGAAAGTGGAAGAGTTTTGGGAACTTAGTGAGACAAAGAAAAATGATATTATGAAGCTCCAACCCTTTGCCTTGCTAGGCAAAGGGTATTTATAGTTACAAGCTTAGATGCCCTCCTTCGGGCTGTGGATCAGGCATACAGCGGGTAAAGACCCGTCCGTCCTCCACGGTGTTACTTAACAAAGTAATTACTAACACTAAATGACTACGACTACGAGCTTTCTAATGATTACATATACTTAAGGTGACCGACTCTTTAACTACCGGATTTTATAAATCCTAACAGATTGAATCCATGAAAGAAGAACTAAATAAGTTTAAACGTCTTGAAGTATGGGAATTGGTTGAAAAACCAACAGGGGTCTATGTTATTTGTTTTAAGTGGATTTGGAAAAACAAGTTAGATGCTGAGGGTACGGTTATCAGAAATAAGTTACGTCTGGTGGCTAAGGGTTATAGACAAGAAGAGGGGATTGACTTCGAGGAATCATTCGCACCTGTTGCTAGACTTGAGGTGCACGGATTTTTTCTCGCATTCGCGGCTCACATGAACATCACGGTCTATCAGATGGATGTCAAAACCACTTTTCTGAATGGTAAACCGAAGGAAACGGTATATGTTAGTCAGCCACAAAGATTTGTTGATCCAGAGTTCCCTAATCACGTCTACAAACTGAACAAGGCTCTCTACGGTCTTAAACAAGCCCCTCGGGCATGGTATGATGAGTTATCATCCTTTCTTCTATCCCATAATTTTGTCAAAGGATCGGTCGACCCAACACTGTTTATACAATATCACGGGGCACACATTTTAATCGTTCAAATTTATGTGGATGACATCATTTTTAGGTCAACCCATAAGAAGTACTCAAACGCTTTTTCAAAACTTATGAAAAAACGTTTTAAAATGTCAATGATGGGTGAACTTACGTTCTTCTTAGGACTACAAGTTCATGAATCACCCCGTGGTATTTTTCTAAGTCAGTCCAAATATGCTCTTGAAATTTTAAAAAAACATGGAATGCAAAGTCAGGATACCTATGCCACACCAATGGCACATACCAAAAACTAGATCTTGATTTGCATGGGAAATTGGTTGACCCTACCAAATATCGAGTATTATTGGGTCTCATGTATCTAACGACCGACATTGTATTTTACGTATATCTTTTCTCCCTTTATCAGTCGCGACCAATCGAGACACACCTCTCGAGGCTAAAAGAATCCTCCGATACATCAAGGGAACCATTAACTTGGGGATCTGGTATCCAAAGGATTCTGGTTTTGAACTAGTAGCTTTTTCAGACGCTGATCACGCAGGTTGCTTAGATTATCGGAAAACTACTTCAGGTGGTTTGCAATTCCTTGGTGATAAATTGGTGTCATGGAAATCGAAGAAGCAAGATTGTACATCGCTGTCCTCAACTGAAACAGAATATATAGCCATGTCTGCGTGTTGTGCTCAGGTCATTTGGATGAGAACACAACTCAAAGATTATGGTTACGTATTTGATAGAATCCCGGTGTACTGTGACAATCGAAGTGCTATTGCGATCTCGTGCAACACCGTTCAACATTCGAAGTCCAAGCACATCGATCTTAGATATCATTTCATCAAAGAGCATGTGGAAAAAGGCGTATTGAATTATATTTTGTAGGTACTGAACACCAACTGGTGGATCTTCTCACCAAAGCCTTAGCTCCTGCTAGGTTTATTGATTTGATCCACCGGATTAGCATGAGGTGTTTGACTCCAGAGAAACTGGACGAACTTTTAATACAATCTTAAAACCAGTCAAACACCAAAACCTCTTTTGCAAATAAATTTTTCAAAAACAAAATAGAAAAATATAAAATCTGATAAAATACAAAAATATTCTTCTATCTAAATTCTTTCAAACATTGCAAGTACAAAACTTCCGTCAACACTTTGTTCTATTAAAACTCTCATTATTTTCCCGAACAAGTGTTGGGGGGGGGGGAGAATGTAAATATTTTTCAGTCTCATAAAACCTAGTACTTTCATGTTACCTCATTTGGTTGTTTCTTTGAAAATGATGGATACGTTTCTTGTTTTACACACTCCTCGGACTCAAATTTGTAAAATTTCATCATTTCTAAAGTCAAGGGGGTGTGTCGTCAAGATTCTCTCCAAAATATCACGTTTAGCTTAACCAAAATGGAGGTTATGGGTCATGGTTGAAAATGGTTGAGGTGGAAGGACCAAATGTGTCAAATTTGAAAAATTATTTTCATTAACTCTTTTCACCTAATTTCACTTACACATTTATTACAAACATTAAAACCTTCAACCACCATAATCCACGGCTAAGATTAAACCTCAAATCCGTGCTTCAATCTTCGAATTTGTAAGTGTAAAACGTTTCCTTGTGTGATTACAAACATAGGTTTTTAATCTTAAACGATTTCAACGGTTAGATTTTCCAAACAAGTGATTTTGTGTTCATACGCTTACGCGAACAAGTTCTTGGCAAATGATGTTATGATGAAATGGTTAGTGTTAAAATGGTTAAAATCAAGTCTTATAGTCAATTGCATCCAAATTTTCCACCCAGAAATCATTTTTAATCACATTCGAGTTTTAGGGTTTATGCGTGAATTTGAGTACTTTCTATTGTGAGTGTTTGAGGATAATTAGATGCTTGAGAAATGTTTGTCACATGTTTAATTAACCTTTAACACCTTTGAATGATGCCCAGTAGCAACAAATTCTAAGAATTGAACCTTAAGGTTTATGAACACGTAAAAATGGGTATTCTTGATTCATGGTTCATTTGATGTTAAAACTTGATGTAAACAACTCATTAAGATTCTAAGACATCCCAGAAAAAGTTTGGTTTATTTTCCATGGTTGAATTGTTTACTCATAGAATTTGATTGCTAGGGTTTAAGTATACGCCTAAAGTCTTTCCTACGCGTAACTGGTTTTAACTTGTGATACCATGTGATGTTGAAAGTGATTGAAGTAACATGTTAATATGAGTATTATGATTGATCTATTTCAAGCTTCTACGCGTACCAATTTCAAAATCAAGGGTAAATGGAATCTACGCTTATGGAATACCTTATGCGTAGATGTTACGCATAAGAGAAATGTTACACCTAACTCTTACGCATAAGGGTCTACAATGGACTACGCGTATCCTGTGAAGGATATGCGTAAACTTGGATTTCTACGCCTAAGGCTTAATCTTACGAGTAAACCTTATGTGTAAGTCCTTAACCTAAGCTTACGTGTAAGCCTTATGCTAAGAATCCACTCCTACGCGTAAGCCCTCCTTACGCCTAAGGGTGATTCCTACGCATAAGCTTATTCCTACGCTTATGGTTACACTGTTTACGCATAAGCTTACTAACCTACGCTTAAGCCAAATTGTAACTAAATTTTTTGAAATGTTACGCGTATAAACTTGTAATAAGTTACTCATAATGTCACAAAACCAAAATGTCACTAATAAGCTACAAAAGTTAAAACGTTGTGTGATTAAGTAAACTTTGGACATTAAACATTCAAAATTAACATACTCACGTAACTTATCTCGTCAACTTTGGACTATTGGACAATATGTAACTTTGGACTCGTAACATTCATTAACATAACAAATTCAATAATTGGACAATAAAATCAACTTTTGACTAACTCAATGTCTTTCCATATGTTGGTTCTTTTGTCTCAATACCTTTCAGATCACGATATGGACGTCATCATGGAAAATGTCAATGTACCAAATGAGCTCACAATGAATGATATCTTCCCAAATGATTACAGCAAGACGATTGGAAAGAACAACCTCAAGGTCAATTTTGAGAACTTCACATGCTCAGGGTCATCATGTAGGATTCTATGGATATACTCAAAACTCATCCTTACAACAACATGCTAACCAACTCAGGCACTGTACCCGAAATCTACATTCATCAATTCATGCACACGATGAAAAAGGTTGATGGTCAAGATGTTGTCACAGTGACTCTCAATGATAAGGAAGTCCTGTCACGGTAGTGCTGAATCTGTGAACAATTCTTCTTCGGCCGCTATCCACACCAGCCATTTTAAGACTATGTAGCAATTCCTAATGAAGAGGCTACAATGCAATTCATGGTCGACATTGGCTATGATGAAGTTGCTGGAGTTATTACCAAGCACTCCACGGTAGATCTAAAGAACATTCCTCAACCGTGGAGGACTTTGTACATCATGATCGCCATGTCTGTGTCTGGAAGAGATAGCAGTCATAAGCATCCTAAACTCATGCAGCTACAAATCTTCTAGGGCATGGTCAACAAAGTGTACATAGACTATGCAAGCCTGATCTGGGAAAACATGATGTCCCACCTCAAGAAGCCTGGGACAAAGGTTCCCTTCATCAGATACACGAAGCTGTTGATCCAGAATATTCTCGGGAAAAATTAGGACATCCCGTTGAGAATCAATGACCCCAAGAATCACTCTGCATTGTATGAGCCTACATTGAACATTGTCAGATTCAAGTTCTCATCAACAAAGAAACAAGGTGCAGTGTTACTGGACTGCCTTCTCAATGACGAAATCAAAAGTCTTCCATCGTATCTACGATATCAAGAAGCAGTGAGAAGCGGACAAAGTCGAGGTTTATGAATGAAAAGACTTCAATTTGTTCCATCAAGAAACAAGAAGGTCGAGGCGATCTTTGGAAGCATTAAAAGCAATGGGAGCGCTCTTAAGTATCCAAAGAGGCATCCAAGCTTCAAGAAAAGAATCCCTTCTCAGGTTGCTCATCCTAATCCTAAACCAGAACCAACTCCAAAGGATGACGATTCTAAAGATACTAAGTCTGAAGAGGTGGTTTATCAACAAACTGCTACAGATGATACTACCTCAACAAGGTTAGAAGGCAAACCACCAAGTCCCAAATCAGACAAAGGGAAGACACCCGTTGCTGAGGAAGAAGAAGAAAGTTCTGATGATGAAATTGATCCAAAGGATGAAGAGAGAGCTTACCACAAAACTAACAAGCAGCTGAGGCTTCAACATGTTGCAACGAAATTCAATCTCCAACAGACTAGAGGCCCTGGAGGTTCCAGTGGTGGAGCACTAACCACACCAGTTCTTGATGCGGTTAATCAACCCGATAAGGGAACTGGTACCACCACTAAGGAATCAACAGAGCAACAGCAACAAAATTATGAAGCTCCGTTCGAATTTGAGGAAGAAGAGCAAGAAAAGAATGCGAAGATAACGGACGAAGATGTGGAGCAAGCTGCTAAGGAAAAGGCTGAAAAAGAAGCTCGGGCTAAAGTTGATGAGGATGAAAGGATCAGACTTTGAACTGACAGTTTCATCCAAGACAATCCCGATCACAACCCTGAACAATATTCTGAGCCACAACAAGAACCATTCCCAACTGATTCATCATCTCACTCATCACCACCTCCATCTGACAAAACAACCACCGATCATCTTCCAAATCAATCAAGAAACCCTCTGACACTTGGGCATCTCGTGCCAAAACCAAGATTGTTAAGGCTGTCAAGAAAGCAAGAAAACGTAACGTGGTTAACAAAAAGTTGAATCAGTTGGCTGACAAGGTTAACTTACTCAGTAATGTGATGAACGAGTTCATAGAGGAAAGAGAACAAATCCAGCAATTCCTCAACAGAGACATTGAAGGTGAAATGGACAAGACGATTAGGGAATACACTCATAAGTTCCTTCTCGACATTGTCCCTGGTGTTACTAAAGAAATTTTTGCAAAACAACTTAATCCTTATCTGAAGAAAATGCTCAGGCAAACAATTACGACAACACCAGTGGTTATGCAAACACGACCAGTTCAGCCTCCTAATGTCTTGGTGGCGTGATCTCACAGCTGATAATCCAGATGTCTCCTCGATCTCCAACTTTCACATCGGATGAATCTAAACTCTTTGAGGCATTGCTTGAATATAAGCTAAAAACAACTTGCAAGGAAGCTGATGGTCAGGAAAAGCAACCAGGAGACGACGATGATGAGGACAAGGATCCAAACGCTAAACGACCAAAGAAAACTAGCGAGTCCTCATCTAAGCCTCCACCACCACCAAAGACCACCTCCACCACACAAGCATCACAGAAGACTTCCGCATCTGATAAACCTTAGGACTCTGAGTCTCCACCACCGTCAGAGAAAACTGGTGATCACTTCCAATACATGGGGTGGTGACGCATTAAAGAGAATCTGAGCCCCAATAACCGACCCCCATCTCCAACATCAACTAAGCAGCAACCAGGACCATCATCAAAACTAAAGAAGAAGAGATCCAGCTCTGTCATCTCATGGTTATATGAAGATGAAAATGAAGAATACGAATGGTTTAGCAAGCTTGTGATGCCACTGCTTAATTACCGGAAGGCCAAGAACCAGTAGATGGTCGTACTATGGAGCAGGTTAAGCTTATCCAGAAGGAATTTAAGGTGAAAAAGATGACGAAGAGGGAGGTACGCCGAATCAAGAACGATGCTTTCAAATTGCTAAAGGACAGATCCAACAGTGCCATTGAAGTCAAATATCATCTCGGCAACATTGCACGAGCTATGTCCAACAACATTGATTGGCTCAACCCTGAATCGAACATTGACTTCACAAGACAGGATAAGACTCCATACTACATGCATGGACCAAGCCACTACCAACCATTGGTGCCCGGATCAACCCGGATTCCCTACCAATACTTCTTCAACAACGACCTAGAATTTCTGCAACACGGTAGCAAAGTCAGCAAGAAATATGCTACGTCACTCACCTTCAACATACCAGCAGCAGTCTTCTCCAACAATGCAGCCAACGAAGAAAAAGCCACCAGGATGTTCGTTGACAAAGTGGTGGATTATGACATCGATGCCCAATATGGTATTCACCATTGGCCGCCTAGGAGAAGTCACGTACTCTGAGAAGCGCCGAAGTTCTCAAGTCGAACAAAGAAGTGTTTAGTGATAAAAGAATCATTGCTATAATGAATGTCACTGTGGCTACTAAATGGGATTACTCATTCCTGAAGAAAATCACCGTCAAACGCCAAGACAAACAGGAATATGATTTCACTGAGGCCGATTTTCCGAGATTGTCGCTCAACGACATTGAAGACATGTACCTTGCTAAGGTACAAGGTCGGATGAGACAATTTTCCACCAACATCCCTCCATTCATCACAGCCTTGTTGATATTCATTAGAAGCAGAGTGATCCAAGAACGTGTTGAAGATCTTCAACTTGCTGTGGAATCATACCAGAAACAAGTCAATCTCACTAAACCATTGCTACACTTTCCCGACATCAACCAACTATCTCAGTACACCATTCTCAAGAAACCGAAGTTTGGAGTTGTTTATTGCACTGAACTTCACCACAACTGTTTCATGGCGTGCAACGAGCTACACAAGTTTTGCGATCACACATTGAAGTCTGTTCGTGATGGGTTAGCAAATAGGTTAAAGGACATACAGCAAGGAATTGGGTCAAAGAAGCGTTGGAATTCTAAGGAAAGAAGGGATGCTAGGAAGATAATCACGAGGATAGATGAAAGGCTATTTCATCGTGATCAGATGCGGAATTTGGAAAGCTTTGTGGGTGGAAGAGAGAGTTTCCCTCTTACGGGTTATCAACGTCAAGAGAGAACTCCCGGTCTTATTGACGAATTGCCTGGTACTCCTTAAATATTTCATTGATTGAACATTTGGATTATTTGATCTGTATATTTGACAATGGTTTATGCACACATAACGATTATGTACAACCCGTACTTGTAATGAAAGGACCCTGTGGTACGCTTCAGTGCCACAATCCTATAAAAGGAGCGAAAGCTTCTTACTTTTGAGTAAAACTTATCAAAACTCTCACTTTTTAAAAGTTTTGCTCAAAAGAACAAGTACTTCCCCTTATGTTTTCAAAACTTCAAAAGTTAATATTACTTGTTGAGGGGGAGTATTTGCTAACAAATCTTTGTTCACAAAACATTCTTCGTGGAAATCTTCCCACAAAACTCGAAATGGTCATATTCGATATCAAAATTTCATCAAAAATAACACATATATGCCATTTTTGAGGGGGAGAAAAATTGTGTGATACAAATATGTTGTAAATATGATGGAATCTTCATGTGCTAAGACTTAACCCATGAATTGACAAGATCAGGCGTCATACATCGAAAAGATTTGTCTTCCAAGACTTATCCAGTAGATTGTACCTCTTGAGAAAATCTTGATAGACATGAACTTTGTGGGTTTGACAACCTTTAAAGGTTTGTCCATACCTTCAAGGTAGTTATCAGAACTAGTTGTCACCTAAAATCTGACAATGCAACTCTTTAACTATGCAACGTAACCGTGTCTCGCGGGGAATTGTCTATCTTGAGTTAATCAATTTAAAAGTGCGAAGCTCTACCCTCCTTTGTCTTTGATTTACAGTCAAAACACTTGAGCACATGTGGAGGGGGAGTATTTCTGAAAATACAAAACTCTCGAAGTGTTACAAAATGTTTTCACTCATAAACACTTTGAGAGATTTTTGAGAAAATGGTTTTGTGGCAACATAGAATAGTCATGGAGTTATAAGGTGACTAAGGTTAGGAATAACCGTCCTATGATCCGCCAGAGCCAGAGGGATCTACCTAAGGAGACTACCAATAGTTAGTATTTAGAAGTCCTTAGGTATGATAATAAGAAGGAGAAAATGAGAATCAGAGAAAGAAGGAGTTGAAGAATTAAAAAGAAAAGTAAAGAAAAGGGTGAAAAGAAATAGCCCTCCAAATTATTCAACTTAAGGAAGACACCGGGTTCAATACATATGCTACTGGTTGTCACTAGATGACACCGGTATTGAAGATTAAAGTCGTCATGGACCCCGTGACGCATGCACTAAACCTTCTTAGCCACTCAAGTTTCTCTCAACAGAAGCTTGTTTCATTCTCACAGGGAACCCTACGTAAACTATCGGCTTTCTCAACAGAAGCTTGTTTCATTCTCACAGGGAACCCTACGTAAACTATTTGCTTTCTCTTAGAGATTGTTGGTATTGAAGAAGGAGACCCTCTCCCTTGTCTCCGCTCAGGAAAACCAAAGCAAACTATTGAGTCTAGAGCCACGAGATTAATCAAAAGATCTCTTAGGAACACTTGACATTTCATCACTTGTCGTTCAACATTAAGGACGCAAGTGATACAATTCTAGAGTCCTACATAGATCTTAGCAATATGTCGAGAACATTTATGAGGGGTTCACAATTGTGATCCTCAGTGATTGAATGGAAACTCCTGCCAGGGTAATCATCAAACAGCCCTATCACAGGTCACCGGTAACTCCTCGGTAGGTTACGCTTAGTGTTGTCTCAAACGGTCTACAATCGTGGAGTGATGCTTCGGTGTACCTCAGACTCACCTAAACCGTAGGTGTACTTCGGTACATCATGTTATCCTACTTGAGGGACTCCAGTTCAGGAACAACCTTTGCTAGAATTAGAGATGTGTTTTCACACTATTTGTTAACTGCACGCTCGAAGTTTGAACTTGTAAGTGCTGGAAATCCCGCTAAGGAGATTCCTTTCAAGAATCGAGTCCTGAAGATGTGGGTCATAACTTGAACTTGTTCAATGTAATTCCAACTGTCCCTTATGGGATTCGGACGGCTAATTCACCCAACCAAGGTGAATGGAATCAAGACATTCATCAGAAGAATAATCGTAGTGGTCAATTCTCTAAGAAACGACCACAATGATCGATTGGTGTTCATCACTAACCCATTCTTATGTTTTCTTCTTATGGATGCTCCTGGGAGATGATCGTGCTGATTCTCCACATGCTCACACCAACAACAATTCAAATTGAAGTTCTCTCGAAAGGCAACACAAAAGTCAGAATGATTCTTCTTCAAAGCCAAGGAATCTACAAAGTATAAAGACTAAGAGAACTACATCAAAACTGAAATCCAATGTCAAAGAGCGTGTGTGCATGTTGGAGAAGGACGTGGAGACACCTGAGCAACGAAGCGGACCTGATACAGACAACAACAACATAACATCACCATATCCACACCAGAACAAAGAACAAAGATAACGAAGACGTCAAAGCTCAAAACTTCAAAAGAAACAAGATCCTCACATTGGGGAGACTCAAGGCACTTCTTCTCACAAGAAAGAGGAATGTCAGAAGACATCAAGGAAACTATTACATCAACACCAACAACTTTTCCAAGATTGCTGGAGTCATTTAATAATTACCAACACTTAGGGGGAGATTGTTGGAATCACTCCTAACTTATATTTCAAGTGTTAGTATTTAATATGTAATAGGTAGCTTAAACTAGGCTTTTATGTTAGTTATTAATGGCAAGGCTTATGTAGAAAGCCCATAGGCCTTGGCCCAAGCCCAATATGGAAGGAAGGGACTAGACATGTTGCCCTAGCTCCCTTCCCTATATAAAGACATGTAAACCTTTATTTGAAGGTTGGTTGTTCACTTTACATACAATTCTACGCCTAAAGTTTCTCTACTCATACATTTTTGTGTGTTTAGTGTTCATCCGATCTCTCTTACCTTTATTTCTTACGTATTTGATTCTTGTGTTAACTTATGGTGACCTAACAATTGGAAATTAGATGAGATATAATGCAGGGCTGAATGCTGAAATCAGATGGGATATAATGCAGGACATAATGCTAGAAATCAAGTGGGTAATGATGTTAGGAAAACCGTTGAAAATCTTGATGGGGTAAATATTGCACCGATTGTTGGGAATATTGGAGGTGGGAATCAGAATGCAAATCAGGTATATTGGATGTGGCAATCAGAATGCAAATCAGGTGAGGTGTTATAACTGCAGAGGAGTGGGCATATTGTTAGCTGTACAACCAAGGCCAAAAAGAAGGATTCAAAATGGTTTGAGGTCAGATTGTTGTTGGCCAAGAAGGAAGAGTTGGGAATACTGTTGAATGCTGAGGAAAACGACTTTATGGTTAATACATGTGAAGAGGATGTTGAAGTGGAACTCAATGCAAACTACATCTTTATGGCCAAACAGTGGGAAGCCACACTACACAGTGATTATGATACTCCTCTTTCATATGATACAGATGCACTTGCTAAGGTACCAAATTATGATAGTTATTATGATAATGATGTGTTTAATTTGTTTGCTCATGAGAGGCAGCATTCTAAGCTACCCAAATCCATTAACAACACAATTATGGAGGAATAGAATGATAGCAATATTCATTCTAATACTCCAGATATGAGTCTTACTAGAGGAGAAGTAGAATAGCATGCTAATATTGATGAGGAAACACATGCTTTCTTTAAATCATTACTTTATAATTTGCAAGTACATGTTGAAAGATGTAACACGGTCAATCGCGAAGCTAAGGATGCAAATGATAAATTGACCGATGAGCTTGCGAGATTAAAAAGACAAGAAAAACATTTGAAATCAATAAAGAAAATATAACATAACTTGAAATTAGTTACAAAGATGCGGTTCACAAAGAAATTTCTTAATAAAACAACTTGATTCACTTCAAGTTAGTCACAATAAAACAGTCAAGTCTTTAAACGAAGAAATTTTAAATCTAAAATACTAACTTCCAAAACAAACAACAACTTTTACTAATCTTGAAAAAGAAAAGGATAAGTTGAAAACTTATTTTGCAAGACATGAAGATGAACTTTCGCATACAATCATAGATTCTGAACATAACATCAAAGAATCAAATAACATTAATGCTAAGACGGGTCAATCCATTCAAACGATACATATGCTTTTTCTTAAGCCAGACTCGTTTTACAATAGTGAACAAAAAATGGCTCCTGGTTACGAAAATCCTGGGTATCTCAAGAAAGCTTAAAAATAACAGAATTGTTTGTATAATTGAAATACTCTTTTCCATCATGAACCTCCTATTTTGTCTGATTCCTAGGAAACTTTACAACTTGCTGATAAGAGTCGATCAATAATGAAAGCATTGGAAAATGGAAATATAACAAATTAACTCTTCCGAGTTAAACAAAGTTTCTAAAGTTTTTGTTACGCAAAAACAAAAATCCAAAGAACAAAATTCTTTTCAAATGCTTTCAAAAAGACTCGTGTTCTATAAAATAGTTAAAAAACTTGTGTTAACAAAAGTTGATTCAAAGAACGAGACATCTTCAAACGATACCCATAAGAATGTTGTGAAAGGATTTCTTAATAGTATCAAAACTAGAATTGAATCACTTCAAAAGATTGTTCAAACAAAATCACTTTTGAATGTTAACAAATGGAACTCAAGACTTCATAAAGAAATCAAGAAGGTATTTGAAACAGAAATTGTTCCCTTGTTAATAACCTTAGCGTGTTAGTGATTAGTTTTGAACAAGATTTTTTAAAAGAAGCAGCTGAATTTGTAAAGGCTACAAATTTCTTGCAAAGGAAGCTGATGAATCTCTAGAAAAAGTAGAACATTTTGAAAAAGAACATGATTGTCTCTTGAAAGCAGTTATGATTGCTGATATTATGTCTAATATTGTTGAAACTTATTCTGTTGAAGATTATGCAAATCTCCAAGCTGAGCTCTCCATAAAAAATATTAATTACAAAAACTCTCTTGAAAAGCTTGAAAAAGAAAACATTCATTTGTTTAAAAAACTTGATCGAAAAATAGAAGAGTGCAAGTATAATAACCTGAAAATCCAAAATGACTTTTGAACATTTGATGCGAATATAACCGAAGATGTAAACTACACATTATGAATGAAAAATAGAAGATACAAAATTTTTGGTCTAAGTTATCATAAATCGATACACCTTATATCTTTTGGAACCTTGCACGTTTATGTGTTTCATTTGAACTGAACCTACACTATGTTACATTTAAACTCGACACACACTCTTTAATGTATACCAAATATCACACGTTAACATACTACTTTGGAATTCTATTGATACGCGTACAACGCGCGTTCAGGGTCAAAGGAAACTTCTTTTTCTTCGAGCAAGTTTTCAACCACCAAGGCAGTGAACCTAATCGTTGTAGTGTAGTATTAGGGTAAGCCTCGGGATTTATATCGTTCTCTATGGGAATAGGAATGCTAGTGAGAAATTACTACACTAAGGTTGGGGTTGAGGAAGATTATTTTTTATCTTTTTTATATTTTTTATAAAATTGAAAGGTACGAATCTCGGTGTAACACCCCGAAAATACGGTTTAGCGGAAGCATACGAGCCATTGGGTGCTACAATCTTGGTATCACAACATAAGGTACAAAGAATGGTTTTTATCCCATTTGTTTAGAACAAGATTCATTAATTCAAAACATTAAGTTTACATTAATGAAAGTAGTGCGGAAATAGGCCCAAAAGAATATTAAAGCGGTCCCGTTTATTCATCAGTGTCGCCTATGACCATGCCCCTTGCCAAGCGTCTTCCAATAGTGAGCTATTGCCTTAAACACAGAACACATGCTAAAAGGGTCAGCTTACGCTGGTGAGTTCATAGAGTTTAGTTACAAAGTGTAGTAGTGGACCTGATAGAGTTTATTGCCATGTGCGACTAAGGCAGACATATAATACACATCCCATTCAACAATCAATCCAATCCATAATCCATAACACAATCGAGATCTCAACGGCGGCCCCGAGCGACTCTAGCCAGCACGGTCGTAGCAAGGCCTAGAACACAAGCTACCCTGGACTAGGTCAGTTACACTTAGCTAGGCATCGCGTTATAGCATAGGAATGCTACCCTAGTCTAAGTAATCAACTTTCGCACGTCTAACCTTTCCTAGTCAACACATTAGCAATTCAAAAGAATAGTGGCAAGTCCAAGAAATAGTTTGCATTCACATAAACACGTAAAATGTTCAATCACCAAATCAAGTATACCAAACAACATTCATTCCAAATAATATTCATATATCCAGTTATAGTTTGTTAAAAGTAGCATGTATTCTCCCCTAAAATAGTTATGAAAACTTTAGAAAATAGGGGCTATGAAACTCACCTTAGCCACATCAATGCACTATTCACTATTGACACGACTGGCATCTAAAGCTAATCTCCAAGGCATCCAGATGAATGTACAACGAGTACAACCGAATAGAAGTGACACAACCTAATGCTTATACGAAAATCTCAAAATACAACTCATATGATAAAGAAGTTGATACAAGTATCGTGTCGTAGTTTTCGTGGATTAATCATGTCGTTACTTTCAAAAGTCCATCATTGTTCCCAAAAGTTTATAATCAATATCTCAAAATTTTAGTTTTAACATTTTGTGTGGTGGTAAGAAACATAGACGCGACGTACAACTCACGCGAAGGAAGAAGAGACATCGACATAATCGAGACATACAGACCATACCTCATGCCAAAAAGGAAAAGACATTGACAATGTCAAGAAATACTGAAAATACTCAAGCTAGTCAAAGACTAGGAAATGACAACATCTATTTATGACAATTAAATAGGTTAACTTTCGATAAATTCCCCAAAATCCCCTAACGTACATGTTTATAATAAAGGAATAGTTTCCATTTATTTCTTGATAATAAAGGTTTCATAAACGTTACTCGTACTTAGACGAATTTATGATTAAGTACCTCTAATAAGTGTAGTATATTATAAATGACGCGTTTGTTTATCCAATACTACCAAAATAGTTGGTATATCGTCAAAACGTATATGTTTTGAAAAGGTTTTAGGATATTTAAAGAAATCACAATGATTTAAGTTTATAAAAGATTTTAGGAAATTTTCGGCATGAAGTGCCCATTTATAAAACATTTCCAAGTCATAATGACTCTTGAATAATTTAAAATTTATCGTTAAGTTTCTTAATTCGTCAAATGTTACAATTTATAATATACAATTGAAGATATCATTCGCGTATATATTAGTTGTTTAGATTTATCGACCATTTTGTATGGTTCGGGTCCAGATATGTTAAACTCTTATGAGTCTAACATACCCTTCCGTCGCGTGTACCAAAGGGTCCATAATGTCCAAATAACTAATGCCGTAAATCCAATACGTCCAATCCTTGTCCAATCATGTATATAATGTCACAATGCTTGTAAACGAGTCCAATAAATCAATGCTTCAAGTGTTGCAATATATACCTTAACTATTGTTATCGTCTTTCCCATTCTAAATAAACGTTAGCCGAAACCATCTCAAAACATAAATGAATAATTAAAACAATCAACTAAACAAAAATAAATCTTGCCGTGACTCGCCGTGATCACGGCTTGGTTAACCAAGGCTGCCGAGACCCAATGCTACAAAACGGACATGACTCGCTTCCATTTTCCAACAGAAATAACAATAATATTTTTATCCCACCCTTATTAAGTAACTATGAGACTCAACCCAAATACAAAGTGATACAATAATCACCATCGTGACCAAAAGAAATGCAACAAAACCGTCCCAACTGATCCGAGACCTAAGCGGATCGTACAGCCCGGCCCGATATAAATCTTACCACGTGACACTTGACGGAAATATTTCAGAAATAAGATTTGCACAAGATAATAAAACTAATCAGTGACACACCTTACCACACGAAGTTATACTAGCTCGTTTTTACACCATACGTTTTATTAGATGGGTTACCACATGAATCAGAATCAAACACGCTTTAACGTGGATTTTAAAAATTGTTTACCACACGAAACTATTAACCAATCATTTTTAATCCATTTACAATGAAAGCTTAACACATGATTATTAACCAACTCATTTTAAAACCTGTTTTATTAAACTTTCATTCCACGAAACGTTGACAACAATAATATCAATCGGCCAAAACTGAAAATAACAATATAATGAAAAGGGGTTGTGTTTTACCGTGCGATAAAGAGATGAAGATGAGGCTGTGGTGTCGTTTACGAGTACCACTCATGACCAAGCCAAACTAGGACCCCTTTAAAAATGTGTAACCACGAAACCCTAGAAATCCGAATCTTTAAAATTAGATTTAGGGAGCGTGGCTAGGTTTTGTAAGATATAGGATTTCACAAACACATCAAACCAAATCCATATGGGGCGTACACTAGGTTTAGAGAGAGAAAGTTCTAGAGAGAGAAAGGGAAGAGAGTTGGGAACTATGTGAAACAAAGAAAAATGGTATTGAAGCTCCAACCCTCTACCTTGGGAGGTAGAGGGTATTTATAGTGTCTTACAATAAACGCCACCTATGGGCTGTGGATCAGGCATACAGTGGGTAAAGACCCGTCCGTCCTCAATGGTATTACTTAACTAAGTACTAACTAATATTAAATGACTACGACTACGAGCTTTCTAACGATTACATATACTTGAGGTGACCGACACTTTAATGACTGAATTTTCTAATTCCTAACAATCTCCCCCTAAGGGAGGTCACCTCAATTTACACATAATACAAACAGATATTACATAAAGATTGTTCTTGGATTCTTGTTTAAGTTCATTGCTTTGTAGCTCGTAGTATTTGATTCTTCATTTTTTGCATGTTTTGATAATTCAAGTGGAGGTCTTTAACTCATCCACGTGATGATGAGTTTTAGCCAGCTTTGAGATCATCAGCTTGCATAAATCTCTGACTCTTCCATTGTGGTGTTGAATTTGTGTGATGTTGTGATAGTGGACTGACATGCTCACCTTCTGGATCATGATTTCTTCTTATCAGAGTAGCGAAAGCTTTAGTTGATTCATGATATTTGCAACAGCGTAGCAGAAGCATGGAGTGATAATATCAGAGTCGTTGATGAACTTATCATGATTTCTTTTGAAATGAATGTGTTGTGTGAGCATGCGGCTATAGATTGACCTCTCCATTCGATCAGTACATTTGCAAGCGTCGGGTGTACCTGCATAAAAAGTTGGCAATAAAGCACCGAAAGTGTCTTTGATCACTTTCGTTGAATTGAAATTACCGCCCACGGTTCCCGTTGACCAATACAAGTCGCCTATGATCGGGTATAATTCGAAGAATCTCCTTGACAAGGTTTGGTAGCTGCTCTATTTGTTCTCAAACCGGGCGTCTCAGAAGACAACGGTGAGTGAACCGGAATTGAGATTCATGATTGATGAAAATGATTTGAAAAACAATCATGTATTGCTTAATACAAAGTGTTTTGCAATACAACGAAGGTTTTAAGGAAAATCAATTATTAATCATAAATACCTTTTATTTTGAAATATTAATACACAGTCGATGTGCTAGAGAAAAGAATTTTAAGCACAACGACGGTTTTTCAAAGGTATCCGTCAATCAATAACTTTGAACCGGATTGATTCAAAATTTGAATCGCCCCATTGTTTCTGTTCAGTTGTCACATGGTTGATCTATTGGATAGATCTCACATGCCACCTACCAAGAGCTTGTTTGATGTTGGCTCTAGAAGGCTTTCCATCTTTATAGTGAATATGTTTGCATGTCACTCAGATGTTCTGGCAATACCACAAGGATAATGCGTAGGACTCTAAATGTATATTCTCTCTTTCCACATTGTGTGAAACAGAGAGTCTTCATTGATTGTGTCCTAATGAGATTTATAGATGATCTCGTGGCTCTAGACTCAATTGTGCACATTTGGTTCCTATGCCGGAGACTAGGGAGATGGTCTCCTTCTTCAATATCAACCATCTCTAAAAGAAAGTCGATAGATAATGTAGGTTCCCTGTGAGAATGAAACAAGTCCTTTTAAGAGGAACTTGAGTTGCTTGGGAATTTGTAGTGCAGTGTGTCACTGGGTCCATGACGTCTTGTCTTCAATACCGGTGTTACCTAGATAACAGCCAGTAGCATATGAATTAAACCCGGTTTCTGCCCTAAGGTCAAAATAATGGAGGGCTATTTCTTTTCACCCTTTTATCATTCATTTCTTTTTCATTCTTCAACCCCTTCAGTGCTTACCGAAATTTCATAACTAGAACCTTGTTGGGTTTGTTACATTTCTAGCTTTATCTCAGTCCGCACTCTTCCCATATCTCACTTTACTAGTTTTATCATCATACCTAAGGACTTCTACACTATCTAGTGGATTGTCCCTGGGTAGATCCCTCCGGCTCTGGCGGGATCGTGGGAACGAATACCTAACCTAACCATCCTTATATTACCATACATAAAGTAAATTTGGTCGGTCTTTTTGGTATTGTTCATCAGGCATTGGAACCAATTGAAAATCATTTGAAAATCAATCCAAGTACTTGTGATACAGGATCAAAACATTTTATACCTGAATCGTTTTTGATATTTTAGAGAGCGGCTCCCCTCAACATGTGCATCATATGTTTGAAATCATTTTGGCACATGGAGGCAAGAGGAAGAATTCACTTCTTTGATAAATATTTTCTAAAAATCTCGACATTACTTTTCCGATCAAAATCAGTGTTTCAATACAGTTGAAGATATTTTCAGGGAAAGAATGTGGTTTTCAAAATTTGCTCCCCTCAGATATGTGCATCGATTTTGAAATTGTTTAGCACATATTAGGAAAACCCTGCACTTAGAGACAAATCATCCGTTTTAATCCATTTTGGTTTGATATAAATGCTCCCCCTTAACATGTGCATGGAAAATTTGAAATCGTTTGGCACATGCAGAGAGGAGAGCTTGTTAATCACGTATAAAACCATTTATCAAATTATCAGTTTAAATCCAATTTAAATCACAAATTCTCCCCTGTTGATACAAAAGTTGGGCGTTCCTTATTTGGGTTCCGATTCCGTATCAATTGGTTCTTAATGCTTGAGACCAGCGCACTAGGAAAACAGAAAACACCGTTAGGCTTACCGTGGGATTGTCTCCCACGATTATCCTCCAGCGTGAGAGTAAGTAATCGGTTTAGGATATAGTTAGGAATTAGGGTTTTGTAAATCGTTACCTTTAATGAGGATAGGGTTCCCTTTATATACACCACGAAATCCTTGTTGGTTTCGTGTTCCCCAACCTTCGCGTATCCGCCTAAATTAGGTTGGTAGCGTTTATCTCCACATTAGGAGATATCCGATATCTTATTCCATAAATAACCCGGTTTGGGCCTTTGTGAGCCCAAACCATTACCGGGTTAGCCCATGCGTACTGGGCTTAATTGTTAGTATCGTGCATTAGTCGGGTTCATGACCCGAATGTAGACTATCGTCATCATGTACTCCCGGAGTCTAGTATGCGCAGTGACCGGCTTGAATGCTAGACTAATAGTTGTAGCCAATAAAATTTTTGAAGCGTAGCAAAGAAACTAAAAGAATGAATCTAGGCGAAATATTTCAAATTCCCACCTCGTAAAATGTGGGAAAGTTGCTAAAAATACGTCACATCAAACGATCCTAGCCACACAATGTCGAGATAGTGGGATCCACGTGGCAGTCATCGTGTGGAGGAAGAAACTTATATAACCCTCCGTCTCCTTATTACTGTGAGTATCACGATAAATCATTTTCACCATTGTTAAAAAGCTTCAACTTGCCATCGAGGAAACCCTTGATATCTAAAGGTATACGCGTGCATCTTACTAATAAGCGTACCATGGTCCGTGGTCTAACCGATTTCACCTCCGACCAGCGGCGAACTTCTTGAGTTCTCTTGAATATTATATTCCCTTCGCGCTGCATTCGGAAGTTCCGATGCGGCGTCAATTCTGCGCAGACTTTCCGAAGGACGGTGGGTATACACGCGTTTTTTCGAATTCGCGAATCAACGTGTGCCCATATCCCTATTCTTGAATGACGTGTTAAATTACTACCGTCTACATATATCCCGGCGCCTGCATAGGTGCGACCAAAATAACAAATTTTGAGGTTAATTACCGTATCCTGGCAATTAACCCGACTATCCACCTATTCCGCATTTTACCACAACGTGGTCAAGCGGGTATATTTGCTAAGCACGCAGGTAAACTTCAATGTTACGGAGAAACTGGCGCGCTTAGAAATTGGAGGGAAATTTTTTTCGGATTGATAAGGCGGTCTTTCCACGGGATTTTGAGTTTTATACCCGGGTTCTGCGAAGGATGAGCCCACCTGGATCGCATAAGCGAGGATCTGATACAATAAACACAAACCGCATACCCATCGGTTCCTACCGAGGAATTTTGGTGCATATGGGCATCAATCGTAATTACTTGGTCGACTGGGAGTTGCCGATATTCTTGGACGTGGATGGTCAGGGTGGGTGCTCGTCCTTTTGCATTCCTTTGATTTACTAATGTGAGCATCCCTTTTAATCTTTGTACTTTTCGTAACCTGTTTGTTTATTTGTCTTTGTTGCGAGAGATGGATCTATTCGCAGTGGTGCGATTAGCAAAGCCTCGCCAAGTTCTTTGTGGGTGCGCCCATTGAAAGAAGGAGAAGAGCCCATGTTGGAAGCTACTTCGGGGCGTACCCTAGAAATGGTGAGAGAGACCGGAGGTAGTTCATCTGTCACACCTGGAAGTGACCCCACGCAAAGCATTCCGAAGCCGTAGGAGCCTACTCCATTAGTGCAGCCGTCACAAGTAGGAGTGGCGGAACACACGGAAGAAGAGGAGGAGGAGGACCAAGGGTTGAAGCCAAGAGATCGGCTGGGAGGTGATGGCGCGAGCTCATCGAGAAAGAAGCGCCCCGTTGTCCTGGTTGTGGAATGGTCATCCCGTGGCGTTCGCGTACGCCTCCCCGTCGGTGATACCACCTGGTCCACAGTAAGTAATATCATCAAAGTTTTTGCCCATCCCTGCTCATGTGAGAAGTAATTGCTAATTCCCTTTCTTGTGTGCAGGTTTGAACACTCTTGAGTCCCCAGGCTAGTCCTGTGACGCTCGAGTTTTGCGAGCCAAACAACCGAAGCCGAGCCATTGGCTGGGGATGCGCCAATGGATCGGCTTGTTGAAGAGTTGGTACTGGCTGCGCATCAAGCTTCACGGTGGAGAAGGTAAAGGCCAAGCACTTTGGGGAAGCGGCGAGAGCACTCAAAAGGATCAACAAATTGCGCTGTTGGGGCGCAGATTGGCTAGTGCCAAGGTTGAAGCAGAGGGCTGAGCTTGTACGCCCAAAAGCTTGCAAGAAAGATGACCTTCTTTGGGTCAAATAAGTCGGGAGCGTCTGCATCATCGGGTATAAGGCTTCGTGTCTCTGGGCATTGAAGTATCTTGAGAAGAGGCGGAAGAGTTGGTCTCAGATTTGGAAAATTTTGTGCCCTGTGAGTAGTTCATTGGCAGCATGAGATGAAGTTGTGCAAGCTCAGCTGAAGTATGATGAGGAGTTATATCCCCAACTCTGTCTACTATCATGAGTGCAGGTGGCTCATCGGCCATGGTCTACGACTTGCTGTCCTCAGCACCTTGGAGTCGCAGGAAGTAGTGGATGCTTTTGGGGGAGTTGTTCAGTGCGCGTTGGCGTGGGGAAAGGCATAAGCTGTTGAGGAGCTTCAAGAGGCTGATTTGTTGAAGGTGCCTGCTGATAAGGTTCCTGGTTATAAGGCGCACTCATACGATGATCTGGTGGCTGCTATGGAGAAGATGAAGTTATTAGAGCTTCCCCTGATTGCTGAGATAAAGCGCGACCAGGATTATCCCATAGGGGTCATTATGGAGGGGCTGACCTTAGCTCGGCATCGCGCTAAAATGCGGGAGCACAGCCTGACTATTTTTTGAAACCCGTTGAATCCCAACTTCAAGTGCCTGTGTTTGCTCGTCCCAAGGATATCTTGAATCACTTCTCCCTGGAGAAGGAAGTGCCTTTAAAGCAAGTGTTGGAAGCGCATGCTACAAGACTTGCCAAAAGGAAGGATTAAAGGTAAGGCCATTTTGTGCGGTGTTGGCACGCTCATCTCCCGATCTGACGGGATACGGTTAGTGTTGCCATGGTATCTCGCCAAGACTCCGACCTTTTGAAGAAGCTAAACGAGATTGGGGACGCTGCAAGCTGTGTGGGGAGTTCATCTCTTAGACGTTGTAGGAGTATGTAGATAGTAACTTGTATTGTAAATATCATTTTTGTAAGAACGCACGGTACTTAATGAAATATTACTTTAGTTGAATGTTGTTGCGACTTATAATATTTGTACTTAGTTACTTGTCTTTCCATGAAAAACATGTGTACTATCTAAGAAGCAAACTGTTGTATAAGCGCGATTAATCTTTGTTGTTCATAATTATTTATGAACTATCATACTTATAAAATTTCAAGTATTTCTAACATAGTCATGTATGTTATTATACTAAAGCGTCTGCAAATATCATAGTAAGGAGCCAAGTGTCTTGATTCCTAATTTGTTAAACGCGCATAGTATGCATTGTTGCGCATCCATCGTGGGATGCACACCTAGCTTATTCCAACGTCTTGAGAATAAGGTGTTTAACAAGGATACGTGATCCACCGTTGATGGGTTTGCAACCCTCTTACTCAACGAGTTATTTAGTAGGTTTACTCATCCTTTTACCATCGTGGGTTTATTAAGTGCATGCACGCCATGTAGGCAAAAGATAAAAAATGTTAAGACATAAGTATATGGAAATAACAAATTGAAATATGTCACGGAGTTAGCTAGAAACCGCAACGTTGTATTAATACTTGCAAGTTTTTGTGAAAGTAAATAAATAAGACATTTGCCTAAGTAAAACGAAATGTACATACACAGATTTTTATTTGAGCCCTATATTAAAGTGTGAGAGTGTCCGTGCGTTGGGCCGTGGCCTTTCCTAGAGATAGCATTGTTTGAGATTGCAGATATTCCATGTACGTGGTAGCTCACGACCATCCATGTAACGCAACTTGTAATCGCCTTTTCCTAATGTTTCAACGACCACATAGGGTCCTTCCCATTTTGGTCCAAGCTTCCCTGTATCTTTTGCATGGCTCGCATCATTGGCGCGGTATCGAAGTCGCTGATGCAATGAAACACTTCGTACTTTAGCGTCTTAGTATCCCTTCATTTTTGACTTAGCTCTTGCTTCACATATAGCCGTGCGTTCGCGTCTTTCCTCCCATAGGTCCAAGTCGATACGCCATTCATTGTCATTGGTTGCAACATTGACTTCAGCAGTGCGAATAGTTGGCATCCCAATTTCACCGGTATGACGGCCGTCCCATAGACCAGGGAAAATGGAGTGTCTCCCGTGCTAACCTTGATTGAAGTACGGTGTGCCCACAGAACATGCGATAATTCTTCCACCCACCTTCCTTTATGCTTGTCGTCGGCCTTCATTCCTTCGCCCAGACTTCGATTTGCGCATTCGACCAAGCCGTTGGTTTGTGGGTGTTTAACCGACGCGAAAGTCTGCGTGATTTTCAACTTTTCGTACCAGTCCTTGAAGGGGTTGTCACAAAATTGTTTCCCGTTGTCCGAGATGATTTCCGCAGTATCCGGCGGCATACAATATTTTCCCAAACGAAGCGTTTCACGGATTGCCGTGATTGTTACAACCGACTTTGCTTCTATCCATTTGGTGAAGTAATCTATGGCCACTATAAGGAACTTCAATCCTCCGCTCCCAGCCGGGGGAAGTGACCGCACTGTGTCGATACCACCCTTGTAGAATGGCCATGGCGCCGTGATAGGTGTTAGCTCCTGTTGTGGTTGGCGGGGAACAGGTCTATGAACCTGGCAGTCGCCGCACTTTCTTATTAAGTCTCGGCATCACTTGTGCATGGTGGGCCAATAGTATCGACCGTAGTAAGCGGCGCACCACCACGGACCGTGGTCCTGAATGCATCTTTGCTGCATGATCGGCATGTGAATTTCAGAGTACATAATTTGCTTGCAGGGGGCCGACACAGCGGAGCCATGGTTGCAGGAAGGAGCGTCGATATAATATACCATCTCGAAGTTCAAACCTCTGTGCTGTGCGCCGTATTCTTCGGGCTTCCTTCTGCTCTTGGGGCAATACGCCCTTGCTTATGAATTCCATTATTGGTGTCATCCACGTAGGACCTTCCTCCTCTATTACCGTGGATATTTCCATCTCTGAGATGGACTTGCTCTTCAACGTTTCCCCAACACTTGTTTTGACAGGTGGGCAAAGCTTGTGGATGCGATCTTGCTTAGTGCATCCGCCTTTCGATTTTCCCCTCTAGGAACCTGCTTGATTGTAAACCTATCGAAACTTTGGATTAATGATTTGGTCTTGTCGAGGTATTGGATCATTTTTTCTTCTTTAGCCACATACTCACCCAACACATGGTTGGCCACTAGCCGGGAATCCACATTCGCTTCAGGTTCGCGTACACCCATTCGAGCTGCAATCGTAGTCCGAACGATTAGGGCTTCATACTCTGCTTCATTGTTTGTCGCTGTGAATTCAAAACGCAGTGCGTAAGTGAATTCCATTCCTTCCGAACTTGTGAGGATGAGGCCTGCTCCTGACCCATCCATGCATGAAGATCCATCTGTGAACAAGATCCATGGATCTTGTAGTTCCTTCTTGCTTGGTGCGGGTGCATCATCAGTGTCTGGTTTTTCAATGATGAAATCTGCTAGTATCTGCTCTTTTACTGCAGCGCGGTGCTGTAGGAGATGTTGTGCTCACTAGCAACATGCTCCACGGCTTCGTAGTGTCCGAGGTTTGGACATTATTTGCTTGATAGGTTGATCTGTAATTACCGCTATTGGATGCGCTTGGAAATACACCCGATCTTTTGGCGAATACTAATGCTAGGACCAATTTTTCCATGGCGCTATAGTTAATCTCCGTTT
The DNA here is from genome assembly GCA_910596185.1 of Chrysanthemum makinoi. Taxonomy (NCBI): domain Eukaryota; kingdom Viridiplantae; phylum Streptophyta; class Magnoliopsida; order Asterales; family Asteraceae; genus Chrysanthemum; species Chrysanthemum makinoi. The sequence continues at coordinate 142,441,344 of OU343225.1, read as the reverse complement.
TCTTGAGTGCTTTGCTTACAAAATACTGGCGTTTGTACTGAGTTCCTATCGTCGTAACGCATGACTGCTCCATGAGTCGTAGATAAGTACATGATTAACTCTTCCCCGGTCGGGTGCTACTGCGTGGGGAGTGCTGCCAGATGTTATTTAAGTTGTATAAAGGCTTCTTCTGCCTCCGTAGTCCAGCGTAAATCTCCCTTTTTTATGCACTTCTTGAGTGTTTTGAAGAGAGTGACTTGTCTGCTGATTTGGACAAGAATCTATTTAGACCGGCCAGTTTTCCATTAAGGGACTGGACTTATTTTAACGTGCGTGGTGAAGGAAGTTGGATGACGGCCTTGGTTTTCTTTGGACATGGTTTAATGCCATCTGGTTCTATCAAATATCCAAGTAACATGCCTTCTGTAGCGCCAAAAGTGCATTTCTTAGGATTTAGCTTCATGTTGATATCTTGTAAAGTCTTAAACGTTTCCTCTATGTCATGCACCAATTCATCCTCAGTGTGGCTTTTTATGACCAGGTCGTCAACGTAAACCTCTAGGTTGCGGCCCGCCTGTTTTTCAAATGCGTTATCTACTAGTCGCTGGTAGGTGGCGCCTGCATTCTTCAAGCCAAAGGGCATTTTAGTGTAGTAATAGACACCTTGGCTTGTGTGGAAGGCCATTTTTTCCTCATCTTCCTTAGCCATCTGGATTTGGTGGTATCCTTTGTATGCATCTAGGAAGCATTTGAGTGGGTATCCACACAAGGACTCTACTTTCCAGTCTATCTCAGGTAGTGGGTAGCAGTCTTGTGGACATGCTTTGTTGAGATCTGTGAAGTCCACACACATCCTCTAACTACCATCGCTCTTCTTGACCATCACTGGGTTAGACAGCCAGTCGTGGTAATAGACCTCTCGCATGATACCTGCGTCCACAAGTTTGTGTACTTACGCCGAGATTGCATGCGCGCTCTGGGCTTGGCTCTTCTTGATGTACTAGAGTATCCTTGTCGGATTCTCGCTTGTGTTGATGGCGTGGTACACCGGTCATGTGCTTTGGTTCCCATGTAAAGATATCCAGATTCTTTTGCAAGAGTGCGCACGCCCTACCTTTATCAGACAGTGATACCCCAATCGATACTTCTTGATCTGGGTAGTCAGAATGAATTGCAATCCTCAGGTTTGGTACTTTACGTGCGCGTTGCTCTGAACTGTTTTCCGTCTCACACGCAATCGTATTACAGTCTCTAGGTGGTACAGTGGCATTGTAGAGAGTAACAATACCTCCTTCCACTGGGAATTTGAGTATCCCATGTGCTGTAGACGGTACTGCGCGTATGGATGATATCCCTGGTCTTCTGATAATGCCATTGTATGGCGAAGGGGATTTTATCACCATAAAATTCATCAGTATCGCGGAGTGTTCCTTATTACCAACTTTGACTAGTAGGCGTATTTACCCCATAGGCCATATCTTTTCTCTGTAAAGCCGTCCAACGCTGTCATGGCCGGGCTTAAACTGCGTATCTCCAGTCGCGTCGCTTGAAACAATGTTCGTACATTATGTGCGGATGCTCCTCCATCAATATAGATCGGTGGATATCGTGACCCCGCATTAATTTCAATGGTGGCGGTTCTACCACTGCGTTGTCCGCATCAAGGAGGGGAAAGAGATTTCACTTCGCGGGAAAAATTTCTGATTTTCTGCCTAGTTACTCGCTGCCATGATTGTATCATGAAGATGGTGTCCGCCTTATCTTTAGGTACGCCATCCTTCTTGTTCCCGGTTTTTTGCTTATCTTTTCCTTCCTTCATATTCTTGACTAAATGGTCCAATCTGCCTTCTTTTACCAACTTATCAATTAGTTGGCGCAATTGGCCACACTCATTGGTGGTGTGGCCCTTCTGTCCATGGTAGTCGCAGTATCCGTTCCCACGCGCCTATCTTTTGGGGTGCGCATTGGTGGGGGTCTTGGGAAGTTCGCTCCTTCCGTCGCAAATATCTCCTTTGGAGTCTTGGTTAGCGGGGTGTATTTGTCATTATCTTTTCCGCTCCCTTGGCCACGGTAGTTCTTGTTGCGGTTGCTACTTTGGTCCGTGGATTATCTCCGGGACTGTTCTTGTGGCATGTAGTTTGAGTAGCCCTTCCTGCTATCCGCCGCGGCTGCTTCTCCTTGGATAAAGGACCTTTTCCGTTTCATAAGTTCATCAAAGGTTTGGGGAATCTTTTCGTTCAACCTTTTGATGAGTTCTGGGTTATTGATCCCATTCATGAACCCCGAGATCTTCAGTACTTCCGGGCATGCTTTAACCTGTATGCACTCATCTTTGAAGCGCTCCAGATAAGCGCTTGTGGATTCCCCCTGGCGCTGTTTTACCCTAGCGAGTTTGACAGGGTTTTTGGCGCACTTTTTCCTCTGAGTGAAGTTTAGGCAATTCTTCAAAACCATCAATGCTTCTGCGTGGAAGCTTACTGAACCAGTTGCGCGTGTTACCCACTAATGTGGAATTAAACATATGGCACCACACAGGCTGTGGCCAATTTTTGATGGTAGCCGCTGATTCAAAAAATTTTAGGTGATCATCTAGATCACCTGTTCCGTCATAGGTTTTCACATTAGCGGGCATGCGCCTTCTCTTATTTTCTGAGAAGTCACTAATGCGCCGAGTGAACGCATCCACCTTTTGGCAGCGCCAGGGAAGAGACATATCTTCCTCCTCATGGTCGCGATATCTTCCCCTGGACTTCTAGTGTCGGTTTCGTTGTCCTCGTTGTCCGAGGAATTACCGAGGCGTGTTTTTCTTTTGTCGGCTTGCGCCTACCGTCTAAGGAGTCTCCGGATGATGAACTTCTTCTCTTTCGCTTGCGGCTGTCCCTCGAATCCGAACTTGAAGGGCTTCCACTTGAGCGCCGTCGTCCAAGTCTGTCACGAACCCTGCGGCTTCCAAGCCTATCATGGACATTGATACGCCGCGTCCCTCTTCATGTTCTTCCGATCTGCAGTTCATCTGCTTCATTGTTTTCCACTCTTCTCCCAACCCTGGTAAATACTGGGGGTCGGCGGTTATTCTTTCCGCGCTTATCCCTCTGATGGCGCGATGGGGAAGTCTCAGTGTCGAAGTTTAGTCGGGCTTTTAGGCTCTGGCTCGACCTCCTTTTCGCCTCCTCTTGCATGAGTGCCGCCAAGGTTTCGTAGTTTTGGGAAACGAAGTCGCTTGGTGCTAATTCAGGTGCGACTCCTTCTAGTGCAAGAATATCTGTTTCCATATCTGGACTCCTGTTTCGGAGAGGTGCACCTGGCGTTTTTGTAAGATCCTTTTCTAGTAGGGGAGTGGTATAAAGATTACGTAGTGAATCTTCTACGTTGGTTGTTGTTGTGGCAGCATGGGTTGTTCCCGTGCGCTGTTCCACTATTGGGAAGATCAGATCGACTGACCCTTGGTTTTTAGCCGCACTGGTTGTTCCAGAGGCTTGTTTGAGGGCTGATCCGCTTTGCTGTTTCTTCCCTTGTAAGTCACCATGCGATCGCTGATTTTGGTTTCCTTGCTTCGTCATTCTAGTTCTTAGTGTTGGGTCCTACGGATGGCGCCACTTGTTGATACAAAAGTTGGGCGTTCCTTATTTGGGTTCCGATTCCGTATCAATTGGTTCTTAATGCTTGAGACCTGCGCACTAGGAAAACAGAAAACACCGTTAGGCTTACCGTGGGATTGTCTCCGACGATTATACTCCGGCGTGAGAGTAAGTAATCGGTTTAGGATATAGTTAGGAATTAGGGTTTTGTAAATCGTACCTTTAATGAGGGATAGGGATCCCTTTATATACACACGAAATCCTTGTTGGTTTCGTGTTCCCCAACCTTTGGCATATCCCGCCTAAGTCGTTTGGTAAACGTTTATCTCCACAATTAGGAGATATCCGATATCTTATTCCATAAATAACTTCGGGTTTGGGCCTTTGTGAGCCCAAACCATTACCGGGTTAGCCCATGCGTACTGGGCTTAATTGTTAGTATCGTGCATTAGTCAGGTTCATGACCCGAATGTAGACTATACGTCATCATCCCCCGATCACAATTTTCAAATCCTTTGAGAGTTGTGATCTCTATTGATTTAAATTAAATTTTGAGAGCTTTTGAGGAGAATAGTGACATGCTTTTGAAAGACATTTTAACTGATAAGGATTATATTTTGAGACTTTAAACTCCATTGACCATTCATGCATAAATATCTTTTGAAAACATAACAATAGCCAAGGTCTTGAACCACTTGTATAAAACATTGTTCATTTTGATTATCCAAAAGTAGACCTTGCTCTTTTACGTGACAATTGTTTGAAAAATCACCTTTTTGATTGAATTGAAATCATTCTCCCCCTCAATCAATGACATGAGTTGTTGATTGAGAGTTAGAGATTTTGACAAAGATAAGCCCAGATGATTTTCAAAAATGGATAGAGTACGAGGTATTTTCAAAGCAATTTTATTTTCATTAGATGACAAATATTTTTCAGAAGAATCATTAGACGGAAAAATATTTGAAAAGAAAACATTTTTCTTTTAGTGACAAAAATTTGTTTTAAGAATCAGAGCATGAGATTTGAAAAATAGGATTAAGCATGGCTCTCTTCTTACCTTTTAAAACGGGTTACTGCCTGAAATGACAATAAACCGCCATTTTTCTCCGCCTCATATATATTTTTTTTAAAGCAATTTATGTACATTCGAAGAACATCTAAAAACCCGTGACATTCTTTGAATGTCAACACAAAGTCCGTAGATGATATCGAAAAAAGAAAAACATGACAAAATAACAATATTTTTTGGAATTTTTCGAGATTTTCAAAATTTTATGGATTTTTGAAGTTTTATATTTTTCTATTTTCTTTGGTGGGTTTTATAATTTTGTATTTTGCTTTTCGAAAAAATATATACAAGAGATAGATGAAGCAAGACCTTTACTCCTCGTCTTCCTCTTGAAGACGTTTGAGTGTTTCCGGTTGTAGACTCGTTAGACCAAGTCGTGGAAGGTTAAACTCAAAACGTTCTCTAGGAAGAGCTTTGGTGAAGATGTCTGCTAACTGGTATTCAGACCTCACAAAAAAGAGTTCTACCACACCTTTTTCCACTTGTTCCCGAATGAAATGATGTCGAATGTCGATGTGCTTTGCTCTTGAATGTTGAACGTTGTTGCAAGAGAGAGAAATGGCACTTTTGTTATCATAATACAGAGGTATTTTGTTGAATTCAAACCCATAGTCAGATAATTGGGATCTCATCCATAGGATTTGAGCACAACAAGATGACATGGCTATATATTCAGCCTCTGTAGAGGATATAGAAGTACTCATTTGTTTTTTTGAAGACCAGCTCATAAGCTTATCACCCAAAAACTGAGCACCTCCAGACGTACTTCGACGTGTATCTTGACATCCTACATGGTCAGCATCTGCATAGGCTGTTAGTGACATACCGGTGTCCTTCGGATACCAAAGTCCCATGTTGATGGTTCCTTGGAGATACCGAAAGACACGTTTAATCGCTTTAAGGTGCTTTTTGGTAGGCTTAGCCTGGTATCTAGCACACATGCATACAACGAACAGAATATCAGGTCTACCGGCTGTGAGGTACATCAGGGATCCAATCATACTTCGATATTTCGTTTGATCTACCATGATCCCCGAGTGGTCCTCATCGGTTTGGTACGTTCCACCATGGGAGTGTCAGCGGTGTCACAAGTGTCAAATCCAAATTTCTTTAAAATTTCATTTGCATATTTAGATTGATTAATAAAATGCCTCCGGGACTTTGTGAAATTTGTAATCCCAAGAAAAATGACATTTGTCCCATCATTGACATTTGAAATTTGGAGCCCATCTCCTTAGAAAAATGATCACATTCATTGGGGTCAGTCGAGGCAAAAATAATATCATCAACATAGATTTGAAAATGAATTAAGTGTTTGCACGACTTTCGGTGAACAATGTCGGATCAACTGCTCCTTTGCTGAATCTAGTAGATAGAAGAAATATGGATAGCGTATCATACCATGCCCTTGGAGCTTGCTTCAAACCGTAAAGAGCCTTCTTGAAGCGATAGACATGAGTAGGATGCTCTGGATTCTCAAAACCTTCAGGTTGGTTGACGTATACGACTTCTTTAAGATCTCCGTTAAGAAAAGCCGTCTTTACATCAATCTGATAGACTACCATGTTCTTACTTGCTGCATTAGCCAAGAAGATTCTGATTGCCTCAATACGAGCAACTGGAGCAAATGATTCTCCAAAGTCAATACCCTCCTCTTGACGGTATCCTTTTGCAACCAATCGAGCCTTGTTCTTTAATACATCACCATGCTCATCAAGTTTTACTTTGAAGATCCACTTTAGAGAAATGATCATAGCACAGTCAAGAGCAGGTAGTAATTCCTATATATCTAGTCGATCGAACTCATGAATTTCTTCTTGCATGGCATTGAACCAACTGTCTTCATTCATTGCAGATTTAACGTCTTTTGGTTCGACCTTGGATAGTACAGAGTTGAAGAAGCATCATAAGGCATCAGTTGCAAGTTGTTTACGTGTGGATACTGAATGAGATGGATTTCCAATGATGTTGTCCAATGGATGATCATGTGTCCATTTTCTAAGGTGTTAGTGTGGTTGTTGTTGAGGAACTGAAGTAGTAGAGTCGTTTTCTCCTGATGAAGATGGTTCTGATGATGGTTCCAGAGCAAATATTGTGGAAAACTAGAAGGGGGGGGGGTTGAATAGTTTTACCAATTAAAAACTTCCTTTTAATTCTTTAGATCGACTTATGTCAATCTATTTGGTTGTTTATGTTGGATGTTGATAGATAGATATATAAACGTGTAATGAAAGATAAAGAGTAAGAAGCACATCACCACGACACAAGTTATTTATAGTGGTTCGGCTACAAGGACACCTTCCTTGCCCTACTCCACTCCCCGAGTCACCTACTCGAGAGTTCGTAAGCACTACACAAACTCCTTATGGCGGAGAAACCTTCACAACTTCGCTTAACCTTTTTCCGGTACAAAGCTAAATACCGAGTTCCTTCACACCAAGGCGAACCACACCTAACACAACGTCGCCTACCCTTTATACGGTGCTAGGCTAACCACCGATTTCTTTCACACCAAGGAGAACTAATCCTATCACAACGTCGCCTACCCTTTATTAGGTACTAGGATAAGCACCTAGTTCCATTACTATGGAGGAACTACTACCCTTCACAACACAACACCTAATATCAAGGAGATCAACTCCTTGTTACACCATCATCAAGGATATCACCGACCTTGGAAATAAATAAATACTTATATGTATAACGATGCACCTCATCGATTATACGACCTAGGCATTCTTCCCAAATGCGACTTGATTTGATTCTTCGGCATCCTTCACTAATGCCTTTGATACAACGCTTGGCATCCTTCACTAATGCCTTCGTCTTGACACCTTTAGCATTCTTCACTTAATGCTTTGACACGGATGATGAGCACCTTTCACTAATGCTTTCATCTTGACACTTTCAGCATTCTTCACTAATGCCTTCAACCCAACATCTACGGAGAAAGGAAGACCTATCAACAAGAGAACCTTAGTTGTCTTGATGATGATGAAGAATGACAACTCATGGACTTGAGCTTGCACGTCTTCAAGAAGTGGTGATCTCGCCTTTAAGAGGAACCTAGAAGATCACACAAAAACAAAAGACAATCTACATAGATCACTTGGATCTGAGGTTAGAGAGTTATAATACTTGGGGGAAGTATGTGTGTAAAGTCATGAATAGAAAGGAAGAAATGGCTCTCTATTTATAGAGAAAATTCTCTACTGTTCCCCGGATCCCACAGATCCCTACCACAAGGGATCCGGCTAGCACAAAGCCAGGGATCCGTGGAACGCTCCTCTTTGCCCATGGGTATTTTTGGTTATGGGTCATGGGTCATGGGTTATGGGTTGATCCATGGTTTTCTTTCTAGATACAATGAACTTGGTTAAGTGGTATATATAAAACCATGGGTTATGGGTCAATACCATTTGCTAGTTTTTACCCATTTAGTATATACTTGTTTTTACCCATTTTAGTATATACTTGTTTTTACCCATTTTAGTATACTTAGTTTAAGTATATGCTAACTCAATATGTAAACACTAGTTGTTGTACATATGTATCTAAATCATAAAATCACTTATACTTGTTTTAGTGTTTTATGTGAAAACGTAAGTGTGTTAGGAAACTATTAACTCAAACTATTTACGTATTCTATTTGTTTCGTTGAAATGATTTTACGTTTGTTATCGACAAAACATTAGAAGATCGTAAAATATAAATAAACGTTTTTACGGCTTATTTGTATTAACAATCTCCCCCTTTTTGTTGATGACAAAACATAAACTTATTTTAAGGAAAAGCTAAAATTCGTAAAAGTTTGAATTTGTAGTTTTTACTTTCTTCTCCCCATTTTTGTCGAAACAAAAAGTGTTAAAAGAAACTAACACAATTTTTATAAGAAAACGTTTGTAAAGACGTAAAGAGAGCAAGTGACGGGAATGGTACTCGTCTTAACTCCCCCTTGACGAGTCCATCCCTTTGAAAGGGCGTCAAGGACATGACGTAAAATAAACTAATTGTGTTTGCAATTATGTTTGCAAATGGTTCGTCTAAGTGACGAAAACGTGCTCCCCCTTGCAGATTGCAAAGTTGCAATGGGGTGTCATGAAGTATAGTCCAAAATCGGATTAAGTTGCAAATGTTTTTGTCAATTTTGTTTGACACAAAGCTCCCCCTAGCTTTATGGTGTCAAAATCTTCATCTGTATTTTGAAAATCTACAAAGTAAAGGTTAGAAAACAAGAGTATAGTGCAGAATTTCCTGTAAATAAAACTCAAGTTAGTAGAAATTTGTGCTTCTGTACCACGGATCCCACGGTTCCCTTCATGGAGGGATCCGTCTAGGAATTTTGGAGGGATCCGGCTATCTGGTGACAGTTTCTTCAGCAGTGAAGAAATGTCAAACAATGCTAATGAGGAAATGAGATATATGTACAATGTAACAAGCACAACACACAAAATAATCATAACATATAAGTATTCATTCAATAAAACAAGAGATAATCAACCAAATCTCTAAAACTAAGAGAATGAACTTAGCCATACAAATACTACTAATGCTAACTAATTACTAGACTTAAAATGCGACAATTTGCTTGAGTCTAGGGATGAGTGGACTTGTTGATTTGATCCAAATTTGCAAGAAGATGATTAAACATGAAATGTATCTCATTTCGTACTTCTTGAACAAGTCCTTGAGTGTTTAGACAATTTGGGCAATTATTGTCTTGGTTTGGACCCGTAGGGAAATGGATATTTTGAGGAGGTTCTATGTGTGATTGTGGGTCTTCATTTTGAGAGGTAGGATGAGGTTCTAAAAATGAGGGTGGTAATGGAACTTCTTCCATATGATTAAGATTATTCCTTGTCTCCCATGATGGGCTAGTTGGTGTTGTTGGTGGTTCCCTATTCAATGAAAAGGTTGGTGAATGAGAGTTTCTTGGTGTGAATGAAACAATGAATAGATGTTTGGGTGAGGGAGAGGCTCATTCAAGGAGTGTAGTCCATGCTCAATGAATGATGGTTTTGATGGTTTGCTAGAACTAGCCATGTTTGGTTTAGAACTAGATGATCCTTTTTCTAGTTCGAAAGGTTTGATGCTAATCCTTGCGGTTCTCTTAGCTTTTGTTGGATGGGTTTGATGAGGTGGGATTCTAGTGTCATTATCTCTAATGGGAGATGTTTCGATGGATGGAATTTCATGAATCATTTGACCCTTTCTTTTGGATGATCCTATGTTTGAAGAGTTGTTGCTAAGAGCCTTAGTCATGGTGATGAAGATGCTAATGTGAGCTTCTAATTGCTGATTTTTGAAACGTAATTGAGGATGATGCTTTAAACCTAAGGTTGTTTGGTTTATAAAGGATAATTTGAATTTGGAAATTAAATTCTTAGCCACTTAGAAGACTAAGCATGCTCTTGAGGTTTTGATCAGCTCTAGGAGGACAATTAATGTATGCTAAAAGTGGTTAGAGGAGCAAAAGGTGACTTGAATTTGAATATAGAAGCTGATTTATGCTTTCTGCATCTACGGATCCCGTGGATCCCTCTCAGCAGGGATCCGCCTGGTTAAAGACCAGGGATCCGGCTATTAGACAGGGTTTAGGTGAAATCATTATGCTTTTGTAAGGTTTATTACTAATGGATTTGGAGGTTTTGACTTAATTTTGAAGTCTTTAGCTGTTGGATATCTTAAATCCTCAACCATAACAAGTAATGGTGTTTAATGATGGTTTTTGCCAAGAAAATTGACCTTGGGTAGTCTAACTATATGTTTGACAAGGATTCCATTTAATTTGATGTGGAGAAATGGTGATAACAAGTCCTAGAAGTCAGATGATGTCCTAAGGGGAATTTACTAAAATCTTTAAAAATAAAAAGAAATGAAAAACTAATTTTTGAGCCTAATTTTGAGTCAAAGATGATTGAGATCAATTTGCTAAAATTGAAGGATAGACCAAACTAAGTGCTATCAAATGTGATAGATAATGTGTGAGTGTTGGAGCGGAATTATGGTGAGTTTTGACTAGTTGATAAATCAAAAATATTTCGAAAATATATCCTAGAAAAGCCATGGATGAGAGTGAGGTTTTCAACTATTTGAGGAAGACTTAGTTGGCTCTATTATCTTTTGTTTGACTTGTTTGAGGTGATCTAGTAGACTATTTTGATGTAGCCAAATATGTATTGCATATCAGATGTCACGGATCCCGCGGTTCCCTTATGGGAGGGATCCGGCTAGTTCAAAAGCTGGGATCCGCCAACTGTAGATCAGAGAGCTTTCAGGAAATGTGCAACTTTGCACTTTATAGTAAATGCTTTTCCTAGTTGTTTCTATGGGGACTAAATGCAATAACACAACTAATATAATGTATATCAAAGTAGGAAGAGCTAAAATTCCTAGAATGAGTGATGACGACCACTCAAGGGGTCGTAAAATCTCATTTTCCAAATACCTAAGTTAGGATTGTTTAGTGCCAAGATATGGCAATACCTACATACTACGATCATAGTTTAAACTGTTTACAAACCATTGTTTGAAATTTTTCATCATACATTTGAGTCCTAAGACCTTACCTTTCTTCTCCTCCTTCACTTCTTCACCCGTCCTCCACTCTTTATCAAACTATCTTCACTTCTTCTTCCTTAAGAAATTGGCGAAGCATTTGAAGATTTCCTTGGTTTGTTGCCATTCGGGTGATTCATTAGGGATGTTTGGCAATTGGTTAATGTAGTCCAAGGGGTCAAGATTGATATTTTCGAGTGGGTTGCTACTACTCCCTTCACCTTCTCCTCGCCTCTCCCTTTCGTCCGAGGAATCCGTGGGTGGGTGTGGCCTCTTGCCTTCCACCATAAACCTTGTTGTTCTACCCTCGGTTAATGGTACCATAACCTTATTGCAAAAGCTATGATCAAAGGATTGTGGAGAAGGGTCTAATGCAAAGATGAATTTGGCAAGACGGGTTAGAAGCATTGCATACGGAAGCATCATCTTGTCCATGCTTCTTACACTTGCCATTATCTTGAACATGTAGTAGGCAAGGTTAAACCGAGTATTGGTCACTAGGCAATAGATCATGAAGCTTAGACATGCGTTGGGGTGGTCCTTGTTTCCTACTAGGCACACCACATTTTCTCTTATAACATCTTCCCATTTCCTATACAATCCATACATTTCCGAAAGCTCCATTTGAAAAGGATCCCTATAGATCACTTTTGACTTCCTTGTGACTCTTGACGGTGATGCTCATGGCATGATCATGGTGTCCCTCACCGTGGTTGCTTCCGGAATCAAAGTGTTGTAAATATCATGATGATCAACCATTGTGTGTAGTTGTTCCAAAGACCATTCATTTGAGTACATACAAACGCCTTGATATGGAACCCCTATAATTCTTCCAAACTCTATGAGCGAAAGATTGAACTCTTGCTCATTGATGGTGAATTCAATTGAGATGGACCCATCATCATTTCTAATTATACCCATTGTCTTGTAAAACTCAAGCACAAAGACCGGGCAAATTTGCTCGTTTATATCCAATAAACAATCAAACCCAATAGTTGCAAAAACTTCCCTTATGTCGGTATTTGCAAGAAATGATGGATCAACAACTCTACCTTCATGAAAGAGTCTCCTTTCAAGCAACTTAGAGGCTTTTCTATTGTCCGGACTTAAACCATCTTTCCTATGGTACATGGGTATGTAGTGAGCGGTGTCTTGGTAATTGATGAGTGCTTATTCACTCATCATTTTTGGTCAAATCTGAGCTGCAAAACATTTAAAAACACTCCGAAATGCATCAAAATACTGAAAATATCTCAAAATTGTGTTTTATATGTTTTAGATGCAAAATTATCAAAAACAAATGAAAAATGAACAAAGTTTGCATAATTGGCAGTTTCAGTCCCCCTTCTTTCAAAAATTGGCAGAAATAGTCCCTGAGCACGTATTTTAAAAGAAAAGTCACCAAAGGTCCTTTTGGAATCATAAATTGTCATAATTAGTCCTTTGGTGAAAAGTTCCAAAAGTTTTGAGAAATTACAGTTTTGATCCCTGGATTTTTAAAATTGTCAAGTTTAGTCCTCAGGTTTCACAATTTGGCAGATTCAGTCCTTACACTATCAGAGATTGTCAATAATGGACCTTGGATTACATTTTCAGAATTACATGAATGGCCCCTGGATTTTCAGTTTTGGCAACTATGGTCCCTAAATATTAAATGGATTCCATATCTAATCCTAGTCCAAATCCACTAAACTGTCCAAACCCAACACCCTTGGCCCAATACCCACTTTGCCCTGTCCAACCCTAATCCATACCCGGTCAAAGTAATAACAACCCGTCCCCTTTTATCTTCTTCCCCATTTTCCCGCCCAACACAGAACCCTAAAACAACCCTTTCTCTTCAACCCAAACACTCAACCCCTCCCTTCTCCTCTTTTCCTTCTCCCCAAACACTCCACCTCCATATCATCCTTTTACCCAGGTTTACCCAAATCCCAAACCCACTATCCTATTCCACCTCCCCCAAGACCATCAAAGCTGGCAATCCCAGCTTCAAAAGCTTCTACAGACGGCTCAGAGGAACTCTAAAATGGTACCTACCAATTGGATGGGTGGGATTATCTCAAGAAAACACAAGCTAGAATTTTGGCCTAATTTCTCTCACACAAGAAGCACATCACAGGAGAGTAGAAGACTTTGTAGTGATAGTATAAATAGTTGATGTAAGCCAATGTATAAGGCACCCCTAGTTTTTAGAAAAAAAAAATCAGCTTTATTGTTTTTTTTCAATATTCTGTTGTAATGTTTTTTTTTAGTCAATGAAAAGTTCTTTTAAGTTCCATGTCTCTAAATGTTATGTTAAGTTAGTGTTTAATCTCATTTGAAAGTTGTCAAGGTTTTTGAGTTCAAAGATCAAGGCAATAGGGGTAAAACAGTTTGCAAAAAAAAAAATCAGTTAAGGGATTGTTTGTTTTAGGATACAAAATGGTCAAAAATAGCATTTTTACCCGTTTGACTTTTGAAGTCATATTCCTTTTGATATAATTAGTCAAGGTACACTAGTTACATTTTGTTTTGAAAAGAGTCTGTTGGAATCAAGTTAAAAAAAAAATGTGTTTTTCTGTCTTCCTTAACTGTAAAGGACAGCAGCACACGCTGTTGTTGTTGGGTACTTTTATTGGCTTAATTGGTTTTGAAACGGTGTGAAATCAGTTGTCATTAAGCCATTGCATACCTAACTTGTCTTAGTTTCAGTTTGGAGCCTTCAAGTGTCTTTTAGCATAGTTAAAATTGTAGTAGAAAAGTCTATTTAGGAGACTTTCATGTTCTGTTTCAGCAAACCAAATGGGCAAACCCAGCTGTTATCAGCTTATTTTTAAGATGTTAAAAGCCTTTTCTTTGGTCCTAATCAGTGTATTTGGAGTCTATGCTATGCTAACTTTTAATATGTAGCTTGCCCTTGCCTTGGAAGTCTTTTTGCAGCTCAAAAATAAGCCTCAGATGAGACACGCTAGGCTGCGTTTCAGCCTGCAGCGGACCAGCAGGTCAATGTTTTTTTTTTTTCTTATAGTTAGCTTATTGGTAGTTAGAGTAGTGATTTCAATTGTGTAATGTTTAATTACTGGATTTAGATTAGTGTAGTTAAACTAGTAGCTTATTAGTGCTTATAGGAAATCTTGCTCTCTTTTTTTTAATTATTAGGAATCCTCTAGTTCAATCCTTATAGCCAACTGCCCCCCTTCTTTAGTTCAATTTTAGTTTCTCCTGCTTGGATTTATAGCTAATAGGGTTAAGTGTTAGAAGTTTTTAAATTAGTAAATCTGTTTAGTATAAGTATAAGCTATAGATTGCTAAAGGAGTGTTTGGTTGTTTGTTTAAAAAGGTGTTTGTTTGCTCACTGTCAAAATCAGTTACATATAAGCTGTTTATACAGCTTATTGTGAGTTTTCAAAACAAAAGTGTTTGCAAAAGTTCCTTATTTTGTTAGAAGCTTGAAGCAGCAAAAGAAAAAGAAAGAAAAAAAATAAGTATTCAAAAAAAGGTACCAAGGGGATTCGAACCCTGGTCCCTGAGCTCAAGCACACGACCACTACACAACAACACACAACCAACGCGCCCTTGGGACTTTATCTGTTATTCTTTGCAATATTTAACATATAAGGTTTCCTTGGCAGTTTAGCTCATAAGCTATTTTTAGCTTATTTCTTGCTTATTTTCAATAGCAACCACCACTTTTTTCAATTCTCCTAGAATCAGTAATATGTAAAGTAGTTTTTGTGATTTTTTGAGATTTTTCTTAGAACGTTTAGTATTTTTAATTAATTAATTAGTTTAAAATCGTTTTTAATTCGTAATAAATAAAATAAAAGTCAAAAAAATACCCGGTCTTTTTCTAAAATTATTTTTAGTCAATTAGAACGTAGGAAAATTGATTTCACACCCGTAGCCCTTAAATTGCAAAACCTTTACGTTTATGGCTCGGGTTGTTTTCCGGTTTTTACGTTTTTGCGTTTTAGCACCCTAGGACTTAGTGTAGCCTCGTTTTATCATTCCTTAGGCTTAGTGTTAGTTTATTTTTAGTTTACTAGGGTTCCCTTGCCTTAATTGCTTTCCCGTTAATTAATTTGTAGAATTCATAATCAAATCCAAAATCATTAAAAACCAATTCAAGTTCAAATCACGAAACTCAACGAATCCTTCCATTCACACCTCGTTGGGACACGACCCGGGAAATCACTTTTCCGGTATCACTTTTATCACACCCGTGAGATTTGATACGTTGACCTTTTTCCTAAAGGGTTGATTTGTCGAATTTTACAGTTATTTTGAGATACGTTGATATTGTGTTTTTCACCACTCACTTCACAACGAATCAGTAATCTTGTTGCTTGTTGCTTGGCATGATTATTCCTAAACAATACAACCACAATGTGGTGTTAATTTTGAATAGTAACCTAGAGGGTTTGATCACAATTTTGCTCTCATCATCTTTGTTGAGTTCAAGAAATGTGTTTAATTTGTATTAACAATGTTAATTCATTGATTTAGATTATCATAGAAAACAATGTGGTGACAAATTATGATAGACCCATTTGAACCCAACTCTTAAAGATGAAGAAATTTTAATTCTAAGAATCAAGGAATTAAATTAACAATGTAGAGAAGATTATACTTACACAAGTGATTGTTAAGCTTGAGAAGAATGATCAATTTGCTCCTATGAACAGTACATGAGTTCTTGTTCGTGAGTCTTTGAGGTGAGTATGATTGTGGAACATCCACAGTGATCATTTTTTAGCTTACATTGTCTTCTGTTGCACAGATCCCACGGATCCCTTTCATTTGGGATCCGGCTAGTATAAACGAAGCGTCGGCATGACAAAAATCAGCTCAAACATTCCTTGATAACTTTGGTTTGGGAGTTCTAAAACACCCAGTGTTTTGATGTTATGGCTCTAAAACTTGTGGTTTGAGGTTTTGAAGATTTAAGTACTATTCCTATTAGACGAGGTTCCCTTTTTAATAATTAGTCATAATTCTTGCGTAGTTTTTCAAACATTATAATAAAATCCCATTTTATCATAGTATAAGAAGTTTTACATGGATATTTATTGACATAGATGAAGTGTCAATAAATCCTTTGTGATGAATAATGATTGAGGTTATCGAATAACCAAGATATCATTATTACAAGTTGGTAATGTAGTTTATACAAATAAGTCGAATAATACTATTTAGATGATGACTATAATATGAATAACTACTAGAACAATTACAAATAAATCATGCAACTAATATTTTAATAATAACAATAAAGGTAAGAAATTAAAGATCATACATTTGCTAAATATTCTTTTTAAGAAAAGAAGTATTTAGATGTTTTGTGATCTTCTTGGAATCTCCAGATTTATGTTCTAAGAATACTAAACATTCTTTTTGCGAAAAGAAATATTTAGATAAATTCTTTATGATCTTCTAGGTAACTCCAAATCCAAGTATGGATAATGCTAAAAAAAATGTTAGAACATTCTATCATTGTCCAACAATAAACAATATAATGATTTTTGAAATATGACAAAAATAATCCTTCTTTGTAGTTTTCAAACATACATGGATCGTATCAAGTTTTTAAAGTACCACATACTCTAAGAAACTTGGAAACAAAGCTCTGATGCCAATGTGTGGAAAACTAGAAGGGGGGGTTGAATAGTTTTACCAATTAAAAACTTCCTTTTAATTCTTTAGATCGACTTATGTCAATCTATTTGGTTGTTTATGTTGGACGTTGATAGATAGATATATAAACGTGTAATGAAAGATAAAGAGTAAGAAGCACATCACCACGACACAAGTTATTTATAGTGGTTCGTATACAAAGACACCTTCCTTTCCCTACTCCACTCCCCGAATCACCTACTCGAGAGTTCGTAAGCACTACACCAACTCCTTATGGCGGAGAAGCCTTCACAACGTCGCTTAACCTTTTTCCGGTACAAAGCTAAATACCGAGTTCCTTCACACCAAGGCGAACCACACCTAACACAACGTCGCCTACCCTTTATACGGTGCTAGGCTAACCACCGAGTTCTTTCATACCAAGGAGAACTAATCCTATCACAACGTCGCCTACCCTTTATTAGGTACTTGGCTAAGCACCTAGTTCCATTACTATAGAGGAACTACTACCCTTCACAACACAACACCTAATATCAAGGGGATCAACTCCTTGTTACACCATCATCAAGGATATCACCATCCTTGGAAATAAATAAATACTTATATGTGTAACGATGCACCTCATCGATTATACGACCTAGTCATTCTTCCCAAATGCGACTTGATTTGATTCTTCGGCATCCTTCACTAATGCCTTTGACACAACGCTTGGCACCCTTCACTAATGCCTTCGTCTTGACACCTTTAGCATTCTTCACTTAATGCTTTGACACGGATGATGAGCACCTTTCACTAATGCTTTCATCTTGACACTTTCGGCATTCTTCACTAATGCCTTCAACCCAACATCTATGAAGAAAGGAAGACCTATCAACAAGAGAACCTTAGTTGTCTTGATGATGATGAAGCATGACAACTCATGGACTTGAGCTTGCACGTCTTCAAGAAGTGGTGATCTCGCCTTTAAGAGGAACCTAGAAGATCACACAAAAACAAAAGACAATCTACATAGATCACTTGGATCTGAGGTTAGAGAGTTATAATACTTGGGGGAAGTATGTGTGTAAAGTCATGAATAGAAAGGAAGAAATGGCTCTCTATTTATAGAGGAAATTCTCTACTGTTCCCCGGATCCCACAGATCCCTACCACAAGGGATCCGGCTAGCACAAAGCCAGGGATCCGTGGAACGCTCCTCTTTGCTTATGGGTATTTTTGGTTATGGGTCATTGGTCATGGGTCATGGGTTATGGGTTGATCCATGGTTTTCTTTCTAGATACAATGAACTTGGTTAAGTGGTATATATAAAACCATGGGTTATGGGTCAATACCATTTGCTAGTTTTTACCCATTTAGTATATACTTGTTTTTACCCATTTTAGTATATACTTGTTTTTACCCATTTTAGTATACTTAGTTTAAGTATATGCTAACTCAATATGTAAACACTAGTTGTTGTACATATGTATCTAAATCATAAAATCACTTATACTTGTTTTAGTGTTTTATGTGAAAACGTAAGTGTGTTAGGAAACTATTAACTCAAACTATTTACGTATTCTATTTGTTTCGTTGAAATGATTTTACGTTTGTTATCGACAAAACATTAGAAGATCGTAAAAATAAAAAAACATTTTTACGGCTTATTTGTATTAACAAATATGTTCTCAAAGGGGGCATCTTCGGGAGTAGCAAAGGGATTATCATCATCAAAGGTGCCAGACACACTTCCATGATGTACACTCGATGATTGATGATTTGTTAATGAGACAGAGTGATGCCAGCAGGCGCTTCTTGACTTAATGACATAGAAACTGAAGGGTTAACTTCATTGACAGGGATAGGAGCAGCCTCTGTTGATGGAATTGACAGATCATTAGCAATTGGCTCATAGTGTTCATGAAACATTGGATCAAACAATTTCTTCAAATCATCTTCTGAAGGAGGTACATAAGGAGTTGCTGGTGAAGAATCATGTACAAGAGTAGAACTGATGGGACTACTTGATGAAGGTTGTGATGCGGGTCCAGAACTGGGTTGTCCTGGAGCCATTTGTTTCCATGATATTTCGGGTTCTTTTGTTGTAGGTTCGGTATCCTTTTCTGCTTGGTGCATATCCTACAAATACTCCAATGTCTGATTTAGCTTTAAGTTTGCCTAAGTCTTGACCCTCATTAGTTGTATAACACAATGCACCAAACACACGAAGGAATGAAAGATTAGGTTTTCGATTGTGGACAAGTTCATATGGAGTTTTTCCATGAGAAGTGTGAATAAGGGATCGATTTTGAGTGTAGCATGCAGTGGTAATGGCTTCAGCCCAAAGAAACATTGGAACCTTTGAGTAAATCAGCATTGTTCTAGCGGCTTCCACAAGAGTTCGATTCCGTCTTTCAACTACACCGTTCTGTTGAGGAGTTCGTGGAACACTTCTTTGATGACTGATTCCAACACTTTCATAAAACTCACTAAGTTCTTTGTTAACAAACTCGTTCCATTGTGCTGTTCGATGATTGACAGTTTTGTTAAGTCGAACTTGCAGCTATTTGATAAGTTTGATGATGATATCTAGAGTTTCATCCTTTGTCCTTAAGAACTTGACCCAAGTAAATCGAGAGTAATCATCAACCACAACTGACACATATTTCTTCCGTAAATATCGCACTTTCTCATGGGTCCACATAAATCCATGTGAATGGTATGAAGAACTTCCATAACAGAGTTTGTAGGTTTGGGTTTGTGGGCATACTTCTTGCTTTTTCCCAATTGGCATGTTGAACAAAGATGATCCTTTTCATACTTTAGTCTAGGTAAGCCTATTACTAAGTCCTTTCTGGAGAGATCATTTATGGTGCCAAAGTTTAGGTGATTTAGACAACGATGCCATAACCATGACTTTGTTTTTGAAGCCTTTGACAGCAAGCAGATTGGAGAAGACTTCATCATATCTTCGATAGAGATGGTGTATAGATTTGAACCACGTGTTCCTCTTAAACGTTCTCTACCATCAAGTTCTCTAACGAAACACGTATGTTTTCAAGGCCACTTCTAGATCGAATCACGAATTGACCGTAGAGAGAATAAGTTATGACCAAGACCTTCAACGTAATATACCTTGGAGATAACACTATCACCAACAACATAGTCTCCTTAACCCATAATTGCACCGAAATGATAATTCCCGAATTTAACAGTCCCGATGAATTTACTCACAAAGTTCATGAGCGTGACCGGTCTCAGTCATATGCTTGGAACGACTGAGTCCAGTACCACGAAGCGATTTGAACGATCGCAATTGAACACGCAGACAAGAATGGATAATCGGATAATTGGGATCCCCATGCAAGAATGGGTTCCATTTGGTTAATGCTTGATGATTGGAACACCCACATCGAAGTAGAAAAAATGGAATCATCGAGGGATAGATGCGAAGTGTCCAGTATTTGACCTATTCAAAGTGTGTTAACTTCTTAAAGGAATAGTTCTACCAGTAAGCATCCATTTCCTAATGGCCATTGATCTATATAATTTAGGACACATCTCATTAAGATTGAATTTGCGGCCAGTAGGTATCCGCTGATAACCTATGTTACTAAATTTCCTTCCTATGGGTTTCCAATGTTTAACCTTCTTCGCCATTGCTTTCTAGCCTTCTTAGCTTGATTTTTGGCATTAACAATCTTAACAGGGCATTTAACAGCATTACTCACATCATTCACAACACATTCATGATAAACACCAGAAATCAAACATTCATAACATGTTTTGCAAGTAGTAGTAGAATTCGAATTAATTACAGAATGCTTAAAGCTAATACTAGAATCAACACGATTCGTTTTATTTAATTCCAACTTAAAGTTCCTAGGGTGGTCTTCTACTTTCCTCCATTGATTACTCTTAGCTTGCGAGGTCCTATCTTGCTCTGTATTGCCTTGAGGCTTTGACCTGCTCGCTTTGGTGTCACTTTTTACTCCTGTAGAGAGAATGGGAACATTAGTTGGTTTTGCTACCTCTTGCATTTTAGGTTTAGAAGTGCTGGGATCTGAACTACTTAAAGGCACATTGAAGCTTACATGCTTAACTTTAGGCACTGAGTGAGGCATATCAAGATTGGCATTCTTAAAATCAGGCATAGAACAAGGCACAACTATTTTATCCTTCTTATCATTGGATTTAGGGCATGTTGCTCTTAAGCATTCTAACAACTCTTGAGATCGTTTGGCATGAATGCAAGCAAACCTAATTTCACTATCAAGGGGCTTGTTTATGAAATCCTCATCTACAATTTCACGGAGACATTCTAGACTATCCTTAGGATGAGCAGAAATAGTTATGAAACGCCAGTTCGTTATTTCTAAGATGAGGAGGAATGTATTTAAATCAAGATATTTGAATGATGACTTTGATGCAACATTCTCATTAAGGCAAGTGGCATTTTACCTTTACTGACTCCTCGGATTCTCAATTTCCTTTTGTAAAGACGTTATTATTTCGTTGTTCTTGTTACGAGTGACTTTCATTGAATCATATAACTCTTTAAAGTGTTGTTTCACTTTTTCATTTCTCTGAAAACTCTTATTTTCCTTTTGTAAAACATTAACCAAGTTTTGAAGATGAAAAGTTTGAGAACACTGAGAATCTAAAGGAGGAGGCATTTGGGAGCTTATCACATTGTTCTTTTCACCCTTTAATTGTGAAATTTGGGTTTCATTTTTGATCATGTTACAATGAGCTCGAATCGTTCATCACGTTCTTTGATTTCAAAACTGCATAAAATTCAGGAGCATCTAAGGATGTCTTGATATTTGAGGTTTTAACATTTTCTTTTAGATGTTGATATTTTAATTGCAAAGCAAGATGCTCAACTTCCAATTTAGAAAATTGTTTCACCAGGTTATCATGATCATCCCGTTCAACTTTCTCATGCAATTTAGAGTTAGTTTTCTCAAGCTCAATGAAACGATCATGGGAGACTTTCAGAGCAACAGATAATTCATGAAATTGAGATGCATTAATTGAACAATTTGTGGCAGTGTAAAACACATCTTGAGTGATACATTCAGAAATCCGATTCTCATTTAAGGTATGCAAGTTCTTCCTCTCAATCTCATTATATTTTAATTCTCGCTCATAGTCATTGACCTCAACTATCATTGCATCAAATTCCTTTTCCATTTCTTTAATATCTGAATCCATCCCCTTTTTGAGACTCTCAAATTGACCTTTTAATTGTTTAAAGAAAGGCATGACCTCAGTCAAATAGCATTCTTTAGTTTGCTCAAAACCCTCTCCCCTTCATTATCCCAGAGGTATGATCCTTTTCTTACATGTCTTCTCAAAATTAACAAATAATTGATAAATAACATCTTGATGATTAAGGTCTTGCTCTTGGTGGGAATAGATCTAGGAACTAAATGCATTGGTGTATTGGGGGGGATATACAGTAGCATGAACCATTCTTCTACATGGGGATTCTGTTCAACAAACTCATCGACTTTTTCATGTCCATATCCTTTTTCCAGAACACTTGTTCATGGGTCAGCTGTGTTTGAGGTCTAAACTTGTTAAATGCAATCCAATTATCCTTAGCATAGTTGGGTGTTTTATAACTGATTTTCTTTTCTATGCATGAAGGGCTCTTAAGTTTTTCATCCAATTTCTTTCTAGTGAATTCTTCTAACTGCCTATCTTCCTCAGTATTCTCAACGTAACTAGGTTTTTGTCTAGGCTTAAGGATTTCATTGCCATCATAAATTACTTTTTGTGCTTCTCTAGCTTTCTTACAAGCCTCAGGGTTTGGTTCATCAACTAATGCAACACTATGTTTGTCACTTAGAACTCTATGCTTAGTGATCATGTGAGCAGTCTGAATGGTGTTTCCTTGTATGTATAATTTGTTTTCAAGTTTGTTTTCAAAGTTTTTAGGTTGGAAAATTCATTTAAAAGTTTTGATTCCTTAGCATTAAATTTCTGCTTAAGCACTTTCACATTTTCTTGAAGTTCTTGTTTTTGCTTAGCCGTTTTATTAAGCTTTTCTTTCAAGGAGTCTAGCTCTTGTTTTAGTATTTCTTCCCTAAAGTTACTTTTCTAATCATTGTACGCATTTGGTCATCCATTTCCGCTCACGCAGTGGTTAACTCAAACTTAGCACGTTGTTCATAAATGGCAACTCGTTCTTTATAGACATTAAGTTCGAGATAATGTAATCATCGTGGGCACATGGAGTGTATTCATTAAAAACATAGTCATCATTGACTGCAGAAGATGCATCACTTGGTTCAATCACATTTTCACTTTGGATCACATATTGATCATATGGGACAATATTACTATTACCCATATTAACAATATCTGTTTCACAAGTTTCATGTGATTGGACTTTGTCATGTATCTTTTGTTCATCAACTTCATCATATAATTTTAATACATCTGAGATGATTGATTCTTTGGATGGACCAGCTTGCTTTGATGATGAGACCTTTGGAGAGACCATTGGAGAAATGCTAGCCATGAAGATTGTCTGGGCAGTAGGCTCATCAGAGTCATATGCATCACAATCGGCAACTTGAAAGGCATTTTGATGATTGTGACCTATTTCCTGAATTGGCTGCTCATCCACATCTGCATCATATGTCTTAGCATTCTCCTCCAAGAAATAACAATCAAAAACTGCACCATTTCTTGAGCTTGCACAAGCAACATCTTGTCTCTAAGTATTACTGCATTTTGAGGGCGCTTTAGAGATGTGCGCTCCTTGCAATGTGTCCATCACTACCACAGTTGTAGCACTTGATTGGCTTTACTTGTCCCTGATTGGCATTTCTTCCATGATTCTGATTAGCCACATACCCTCCACCTACTCCAGCTCTTCCCTGTTCATACGCCTTACCGGTTGCACCATAACCTTTCCATCTCGACAACAAGATGATTGTGTAGATTGGATGCGCTTCGATTTCATTGTTAGTGTGAAGACTATTAGTATGTGGAGAGAGGGTCAAGTTTTGTTTAACCATAAGAGCTAGTTGATTGATGAAGTGTTCCATGATCGCATCGAATCGGTTGCTTGAACCTCGGATCGGGAATGAGTTTGTGATTACCATTACCCGTGGGTATGACTTGAGAAGCTTTGGTGGTAATACCAACATTTGTGTAAAAGGCTGTTGAATCATTTGAAGAACTTGTTTCTCCCTGTTTAGTTTTGAACTGTTCAAGAATCATTCGTTCAAACATAGCATGTCTCTCATTTTGAAGAAGGAAGGCATACAGTTGCTCATAGTTGGTGTTCTTTAATCCTTTGGTTAGCTTCACGGTTGCTTGAACCTCGGATCGGGATTGAGTTTGTGATTACCATTACCCGTGGGTATGACTTGAGAAGCTTTGGTGGTAATACCAACATTTGTGTAAAAGGTTGTTGAATCATTTGAAGAACTTGTTTCTCCCTATTTAGTTTTGAACTGTTCAAGAATCATTCGTTCAAACATAGCATGTCTCTCATTCTGAAGAAGGAAGGCATACAGTTTCTCATATTTGGTGTTCTTTAATCCTTTGGTTAGCTTCACGTAGGTGACAATTGGTGCCATTCGATTCATGTTGTTCACAAATTTTGAGTTCATTAATATTCGCATGGTCATTTTGATATTCTCATATCATTACAAGCTTGTGGAATCTCACGTAATATTCATAGACACTTTCTTCTGGTTTCATCTTAAAGTGATCAAATTCATCATACTTGTGATTCTCTCTGTCTTTCCTTAGTTAATTCAGAACCCGAGAGAAGCATCTTGACATTATCCCAAACCACCTTGGCTTCAATGTTGTGATTGATAAGCTTGTAGATATCTTTTGGAAGACCTTTAAGTATAATGTTTGAAGCCCGATATCAGCATCGAATCTCTTTTTCCTTATCATCGGAGCTCATCATACGCTTCTTGGTCCGCCTAATCCAAAGATCATTGTTCCATCCGCAAAGAAGTATCAATTATGTCTCTTGTAGTCTCAATCTGACAAGGTCCTTCATCAATTGATTTGATAATGTTGACCCCATTTTCTCTTTCCTCGAAGCAAGTACAACCTGATTCGCTTGAGCCCATGAGTCATAATCGCCCTCGCAAGCATGGGGACGAGTATCGATCCTCGCCGCCTAGCGCTCCTCAAAGAGAAGCGATAGTAGGTACGTTGTTAGACATGATTACAAGTTCTACGGGATTTTACTATTCTTTAATTAAACCGGGAAATTGATTCTTTCACGGGATTTTACTAAACCAAAAGAACAAACGTAAAAATGTAGCACAAAGAAGTGACAAGTCTCAATAGACAAGTAACTAAACAGTCAACTCGCTAAACAATCAACTCGCTTAAAAGACAACTCGCTTAAAACTCAAGTCGCTTCAAGAATCAACTCGCTAAATAGCCAAGTCGCATACAGAGACAACTCGCTTAACCACCAAGTCGCTTAAACCAACTCACTGACAATACAACTCGCTTAATAGCCAAGTCGCTTTAAAACTCAAGTCGCTTAAAGAATAAACTCGCTTAATAGCCAAGTCGCATATAGCAACTCGCTGCTAATACAACTCGCTTAATAGTTAAGTCGCTTAAACCAACTTGCTTTCAATAACAAAGCAACTCGCTTCCAAGAAACTCAACACCGTAGCTCAACTCGCTTCGTACAATATTTGAAAACAACCACTTTATCAATCAAAAACAGCTAAACTACAATGATTCAAGACTTCTAATTCAAAACCTAAACACATATGATGATCCTAAACATAAAAGTACAATCAAAATTCACACTTTAACACTAGAAATTGACCAAATGATTCAAACTCTCCTAAACACTTATAACCCCAAAAACCTTATGAAATCCACCAAAACAAAGAGCATGAAAGATGAGTGATCAAACCATGGCTCTTGATACCAATTGTAAGATATAGGATTTCACAAACACATTAAACCCAATCAATATGGGGCGTACACTATGTTTAGAGAGAGAAAGTTCTAGAGAGAGAAAGGGAAGAGAGTTGGGAACTATGTGAAACAAAG
>OU343225.1:142370226-142415399 GCA_910596185.1 Chrysanthemum makinoi | reverse complement strand
AAAAATAGTATTGAAGCTCCAACCCTCTACCTTAGGAGGTAGAGGGTATTTATAGTGTCTTACAATAAACGCCACCTACGGGCTGTGGATCAGGCATATTGGTTCGCTTCCGAACCGTCAAGTTTTATCACACAAGCTAACCACTTGTGAATGGTCAACCGTAACAAACTTCAAACAGTCTGGAACCAAATGCAATGAAGTCCAGGAGAGTATAGTGTTTCCCCAGGTCGTTATGTCCCAACGAGCTGTGCGAGAATAATCAAACGAATAGTGATCGAGAGGATTTGAACGGAAAAGAGATATGATTGATTAAACCTAAAGAAAAAGTTTATAAATTACAGGGGCTTAAATGCAAATTAAAAAGCTAAATTATATTAAATAAACGCTATCACTATATTTAAAATGATGTTTTTGATTTTTCTTTTATAAAACTTAAATTAAAAACTACGTGACGTACAAAAGAAAATGTGAACTGAAACAATATTAATCCTAAAAATATGAAAATGACATTTTTACAAACCTAATGATAAGAGAAAATTTTTAGAAAAAGAAAATTATTTTTATTACTATTTATTTAATTATTATTACTTAAAAACTATTTTTACTTATTTAATAATAGCCTAAAATACAAGAAAATATAAAATAAAGATAGAAAAATGAAATTATGACTTAGAAAAATCTAAAATAACTAAAGAGAATTTTCAAAACTAATTTTGTATTTTTCTGATTATTTTTCTATTTTCTATGAATTAAAAACTATTTAAAACTAATTAAATTGCTAAAAATTACAAATTTAACTAAGAAAAATCTGGAAAAATATGTTTTTGACTTTTTATATTTATCTTAACCTAGGAAAAATGAAAACTTAATTTTTTGAAACTTTTCTGATTTAATTGTATTAAAAGCTAATTAAAAATGCCTAAAAACTGTTTTAAATGAGGAAAAATAGCAAACAATGCTAGAAAAATCTCAAAAATTCAGAAAAGTCTAAATTAATATTCTGATTCTATGAAAAATATAAAAACAGTGGCTTATGTGTAGGATTATGAAACTGCAGTGCAAGGTGCTTAAAAATAAGCACTCAAGATAAGCTAAAGGTACCAAATGAGCACCAACTGATTACAGAAGTTATAATAAGCTAAAACTACTAGAAAGCAACTAATTTCAACTATCCTAAACCTCTAAAGTACAAGCTACATAGATTTGATGATTTGAGCTTAAGTGCCCAAAACATATTTGGGGTGCTACTTTGTAGCTTGAAAATAAGCTACTCAATAAGATGAAACTCAAAACCAGATGTTGGGACCTAAAGTAGACCTGGCTAGCTACTTATAAACCAAAGATGAGCCTGAGATAAGCTCTAATGAGCTTGTGACAAGCTCTCACAGACAACCTCATGCACACTCAAAGATACACTGAGTGTGTACAGGGGACTTATGACCATATTGACAAAGTCAAGTTTGAGGCTTGTAGAAAATTACTAAAATTCAACTAAAATCATTTATCCAACCTTGACCAACTGATCTTGAAAAACCCAAAATTTCACTTAAATTGATCCAAGAATGAAGCTATGAAAAATCACCCAAGTTGGATGAAAACTGAGATTTTCACTTTTTGGACTTTTGAAGCAGTTATGAAACTTTGACCAAGATGAAATTTGAAACCAATTTATGGACTGATTAAGATGAATTAAGATAAAGTGAAACTTAATCAAGCTACTCTAATGATATTTGAACACAAATCAAGCTTTGGCTTATTGAAAATTCCAACAAATATGAGTTTAAGACAGATTTATGGTGATGTTGACTTTAAGCTTATGCAGTGAGTATATATGAACTAGAATGAGTTTTAATTGACTAAGCAAGTGTAAAACAACTAGTCTCAACTACTGAACAACCCTCTAACACATATTTGCCATAAAATCCAAACACCACTTTAAATCACTGATTTGCAATTTTAACTCACTTGATTTCTCACTAGCTTATATTAGCAATAAAACTGCAACACTATGATCTAATTACTGACTACATTAATAGGTTTAGACTAAGCAAATACCACAGATTCAACACAAGTTCTTTAAATAAACTGAATTAGAAATGGAAAGAAGATAAAAAGCTCACAAGTGTCCCACTTATTTTGCGACTTAAACCGAACAAACTTTACTATTCTATATCAAACCCAGTCCAATCCAAGCTCTGCAACACCCCAAACCATTTCCATTAAGCTTGACCAATAATTCTTCTCAGTTTGACTTTTGTTGACCAGACATCAAAGTTGCTTGAAACTTAATTGTAAGCTTACCAAAAGCTATGGACAGCTTGAATAAGCTTATTTGGATTTAAAACTAAGCTACTAGAAGCCTAAATTTGGGTACATGAAGCTGATTTTTCAACAGTAAACCATAAAACATGAAATGTTAATACAACTTGAATTGACACTGAAAGCGATTATAATGATCAAACAACTTGAGTTCAATACAAGAAAGCTTTAAGTTGCAAATTTAGAGACTAGCTAAGACAATTTTAATAAAAACGACATACATGAATGTTTAAAACTAAGTACTACTCTCTCTTCTTGCTTCTCTTCTCTTATTTATACCCAAAAAGCTTCCCACGTGTCTTCTGATTAATTCCCACTAATAATCTCAA
This sequence comes from Chrysanthemum makinoi, assembly GCA_910596185.1. NCBI lineage: Eukaryota > Viridiplantae > Streptophyta > Magnoliopsida > Asterales > Asteraceae > Chrysanthemum > Chrysanthemum makinoi. Next base: position 142,412,751 of record OU343225.1, on the reverse strand, counting down.
CCATTGGATGACTTGAGTCATTTTTGGCCGTTTGATCACTTTTGGAGCCAAAATGGTTTTTAACAGCTGGGGGGGGGGGATTGAGTGCAATCTACAAGAAGCATTTAATGTTTCTTGGCTTGTTGGGTGAGGTGGAGGGATAAGGTTGCGGGTTTCGATGGAGGCATGGGAGAGGTGCAGTGTTGCAGCATGGGTGAGGAAGAAGGTGGGCGGGAAAAAGGGTGATGGTTTGACTGGGTAGTTATATTGGACAGGGGGGTCAAAATTGGGAGGGGTCAAAGGTTTAGAAAGAGGTCAAGGTCCAAGGGGTGGTTTTAATACAAGGACCATTTTGCAATTCTTCCAAACTTGAGGGACCATTGCCAATTCCCCGATTTTCGAGGGCCAATCATGTACATTCTAAAATTATAATCCAAGGGCCAAACTTGACAATCTCCAATATTCCAAGGACCAAACTTGTCATTTTTGAAAGTTTAGGGACCTAAGTTGTAATTTTGCAATTTTAAATCTCAAGGACCAATTTTGACAACTCATGAATCCCTAGGGACTTGAAATGATATTTTCTTTATTTAGATTTACCAGGACCTGCTTTTGACAACTTTTGAAACTTGGGGGACTAAAACTGCCAATTATGCAAACTTGATACGTTTTTCACCCGATTTTGATATTTTTGCATTTAAAACACATAAAACACTTATTTGTGATATTTTTATCATTTTGATGATTTTGAGTGTTTTCGGATGTTTTTGCAGTTTAAATGGTACAAAAATGATGAGTATTTAGACATTCATCAATCCCCCACACTAAGATATTGCTAGTCCCTAGCAATGTTTTGAAAAAACTTAATGGATTTGAATCTCTTTACCAAAAGCCATTACTTCTGGAGTAGCCAAATGTTTCGGGATTCAAGTAAGAACTATGATACACGATAACCATGTGATTTTGAGCAAACCACCGACTTCCAACGGATTTGATTTGTCTTTACCGAAAGCCGTTTGCTGGACTAGCCAACTCTTAGATAAAATATCTTTGGTGAGTCGATTACCAATTATGGTTTTCCATTGCCTTTACCACAAGCCATAAACTTTGCGGGCTAGCCAACTCTTCACTAATTAAAGATATGGTGAGCTGAATACCATACAATTTTGGGCAAATTGCAAGCCGTCAACGGATTTGAGATATCTTTACCAAGAGCCGTTTGCTCCTGGATTAGCCAATCCTTTAATTTATTAAACATGGCGATGATAACCGTAAGTCGATAAGTGCAAAACACTTACTCCAAAAAAATTTTGGCCAAAAATGGGGAATTGGGGGTATAATTACATGATAAAATTCATGAGAATTCCCCTCAACACTAGAAATGAATATTGCCTTATAATATTCAAAGTACCCGGTTATGCCAAAGCGAGCGATAAAAGGGAAATACTACGGCCATTATTTTTTTTTTGATTTTTTTTGATTTTTTTTTATTTTTATTTTTTTTTACAACGGTGGGGACTCCCCACTAGGGTGGTAGAAAGTAGAAAGAGTGAAATATGGGTGAAAACCCATACAGTGCTATTGTTTTTGATTCGGTCGCTAGCTTGACTCGACCCCGTATTCATTTGTTCATGGGGAAGCAACGTGGAAAACCAATATCGATCGGACTTTCGTTCACAATGTTAATAAACATATGAACATCAGAAAGTTCCACACCGACGAGATACAACCGCGGCATTGTTAATAGTAGAAACTATAAAGGATGATACCGGGGTCAAAGATGGTGTCCTCATTCCTGAAGAGAAAGGAAAGAGCAACCACACCATCTGTGAAGAATGGAATAAAGATGTGCATGAGAATGCATGTTCATTCCTCATTAGTAAACAAATCACCATTTTTGACATTTTTAAGCTTAAATTTGAAGCTTGTATGGTGATTGTCAATAGAATTTCGGTAGGGAAGGTTGGAAACGGTTCTTTAATCACATTTTCCGGAAAAAGAATGTCCCCTCGGATCAAAGTAAGTATTATCAATTCTGTTGGAATCGACTCATCACTAAGAAAGCGATCGACTTCATTCCAAAAGTTGTCATCTTCCTCATCCGAAGTGAGAGAAGGGATGGAAGAGTCGGAAATAATAAGACTAGGTGATGATGGATCATTTTTGAGCAATTCTTCAATGAGAAGAATGTCTCCCATTGGATCACAAACATCATCATCCAATCCAGATGAAACTAAAGAGAGTTTGGTTTCATTCACAGAGTTAACAAACTCGTCGATAAACGATTCGGAGGTGGGACAAGTGGTGTGCTCTTAGAGCTAGCAATTTCCACCACTTCGATAAAGTCTCGATTCTAGATCATCATCATCAAGAACACTCTTGACTTCCTTGGTACAACTTTCAAACCATTTGTTTGAACCGGGGTTGATTTTCCAGCGGCTTTTTAGCTCGCGGCGTTTTTGGTGACTCCTCTTACTTAGTGAAATTTGAGAGTGTTGCATTGATTCTTTCAGGTTTTTGATCAATTGTGGCAACACTCTGTTTGGATAGAGGTTTGGAGTTTTGGTTGATATTAAACGTGAGTTCTTCGTTGTCAACCCGTATGGTCAACTCTTCAGTAAATACATCAATTAGAAACGACTCGTTCTCAAGAAAGCTCTTCCTAAGATGAGGGGAACTCTAGGATCTGCATCAAAGTCTACTACAACAAAGTCGGTAGGAAAGTGAAACTTTCCTACTTTCATCACGACATCCTCGGCTATCCCAAGTGGACGAGTTATGGTGCGGTCAAGCTAGCTCGAGTGTCATACAAGTGGATGAAAGTTTAGGAAGAGACAGTTTCTTCCATAATGAGAGTGGCATGAGGTTAATGCTAGCGCCAAGATCGGCCAAGGCGGAACATTGAACCATCCCCAAGAAATCACACGGGATTAAAACACTTGCGGGGTCTTCAAGCTTTTGGGAAGCTTTTGAGAAGGACCGCGAGCATTGCTCATTGAGAGGGTTTTAGCCATCTCGGATAACTTATCTGTTGGTCATAAGCCTTTAAAGCGTGGATGCAAATTTGGGCATTAGAACGAGAGCATCAACGAAGCTTATATCAAAGTGTAGTTCATTGAAAATTTGGAAAAATTTTTCCATTTGCTCTTTGTTTTTGTCTTTGAGCTTCTCATCATTCTTTCTTGATGGGTAAGGGACTAGACTTTGAGCCGGATGGAAGTTATTTACATTCTCGAATTAGTCTTCGAACTTCGGGTTCCGGTCTTAAACTTGGACTACCGAAGGTGGGGCGTGTCGGTACCGTGGGCTTGAAAAATGCACCTTGTCCGTTGTATCCTTGGTAACTTGACTCATTGCTCCTGGTGGAGGAGGCATTGGAGTCGAAGGTCCATTGTTCGTCTTACCACTACGAGTGGTGACGGCTTTCAACTCGGCATTTGGATTTGGGACTGTATTGCTTAGGAGTCCTCCGAAGATGAGAAGCTTTGTTCATATTCATGTTCATGGCTGCTCATCATATTCTTCAACTCATTTGTCTGCAGAAAATGTGGTATCAATTTCCTTTTTAGCTCAACTCTCATGTTATTGATATGAGTTTGCATTGAACGTATGCTTGACTCAGTAATTTTCATGAAGTCATTTGGTAGGGAGCTTGAGAGGTTGTTGATAATCTGCGATTTGGAGCTTGATAAGGTTGGTTGAAATTGTTCCTGTTTTGATTGAAATTTTGAGAGTTATTGAAGTTGTGTCCTTGATTCGGAACAAAGCGATTTTGATTGCCATGGTTTTGCACAGTAGGAAAACCAGGTGGTGTCATACCGCTAGGTGCTGGTAGTGAGGATCAGCTTGTGGTCGTATTGATTGTGGTTTCACGGAAGCTTCGGGAGCTTGGTAAAAAGCATCGGTTGCTTGACAATCATATCGCGTGTGGACCACTACAAGTTTCACACACCTTGTTTACGGCTTTGATTGGTTCCGGCTTATGAATTTCGCTTTTTGATTTCCTTTACCTCTTTCATCATACAACAGATGACGTCCGTTAGCTCGGCTATTGGAGCGGCTAACTCGGAAGAGTTAGGGATGAAGAAGCAGAGTGTTCGGAATATTGACTTTGTTGCGAGAAATAGGAACTTTTGATTTTATTTCGCAAATCTCAATCACATCTTTAGGCTAACGATTCAAGATATTGCCACCGTGCGCTCGTTCAAAGAATCTTGATCGTTACCGTTCAACCATTATAAAAGATATTAACTTTTTGAAGCTCAGGTGAATTCATGATGGGGGCATTTCTCGAGGAGATCTTTGAATCTCTCCCATGCCTCTCCAAGTTTTCATCGAAATTTTGGCGACATCAGAAATTTCATTTTAAGATTAGTCGTTTTTGATGGAGGAAAGAAATAATTGACAAACTTTTGAACAAGATCCTCCCAAGTTTCGATGGATCGAGGGGGTTCTTTTTCCGGCCAAATCCGGTGGCCCCTCAGTGAGAATGGAAAAGCATCAACTTGATTACTTTTGTGGCACATCCTTGAAATTGATAGTTGAAGTCAACTTGTTAAACCAACGGATATGTGCATACGGGTCTTCTCGATCAAACCCGCGGAATTGATTCGTAGACACAATTTGGATCAAATGTGTCTTCAATTCAAAGTGATCGAATTGATTCTTGGTAAAATGATGGCATCTCCATAACCCTCGATAGGTGCTTGGAGCATTTTCGCCATAGTTCGTTAAATCGTCGCCATATTGTTGTTTGAAATAGTACGAATCTCGGGTTCGACTATTTGGGCAGCACGTCTACGAGAACGTCTTCTAGGAATTCTTGCTAGATCACGCAAAGGACTCAATGATCTAGAAGAACGAGTGTGCATGCACTAGACGTAACTTGAGGAAACAAGAGAATTATGAAAATGGGGAAAGAAGAATCTTTCTAGGTTTTATGGTTTTGAAAAGTAGATATAACAACAAATCCAATTAAAACAATATCGAGGCAAAACAACAGTGAACTTAAACCAATAATCACAAGATGAATGGCTTCTTTGAAAAGGTACACCACTCACAAGGACACAAAGGCAAGTTTTAATCTTTGGTTCGGGAACTTATTTTTGGTATTACCGGGATTAGGTAGTATTACCTTTGCTTTGGTTTCGGTGGTAATTTTTTATGTTGTTATTATTAAACAAAGAAAACGACAAATCTTTTTGTATTTTTATCTTTTATATATATATAGAAACAAAAGAAAAATATTTTTGTGTTTTATACGTTTTTGGATGTTTTTGGGTTTTTTATAAGAAAATATATATATGGATATAGATGGTATAAACAAGGAGTGAATATTCAAATCACTAATTTGCTAAGCGTAAGATAATTACAGCGCGGCCAAAATTTGGTTTTAACTGGGGATTGAGTGCAATCTACAAGAAGCATTTAATGTTTCTTGGCTTGTTGGGTGAGGTGGAGGGATAAGGTTGTGGGTTTGCGAGCTGGAGGCATAGGGAGGGTCTGGTGTTGCAGACAGTGGGTGAGGAAGAAGGTGGGCGGGAAAAAGGGTGATGGTTTGACTGGGTAGTTATATTGGACAGGGGGGTCAAAATTGGGAGGGGTCAAGTGTAATGGCAGGGGTCAAAGGTTTAGAAAGAGGTCAAGGTCCAAGGGGTGGTTTTAATACAAGGACCGTTTTGCAATTCTTCCAAACTTGAGGGACCATTGCTGCCAATTCTGATTTTCCAGGGGCCAATCATGTACATTCTGAAATTATAATCCAAGGGCCAAACTTGACAATCTCCAATATTCCAAGGACCAAACTTGTCATTTTTGAAAGTTTAGGGACCTAAGTTGTAATTTTGCAATTTTAAATCTCAAGGACCAATTTTGACAACTCATGAATCTCGAGGGACTTGAAATGATATTTTCTTTATTTAGATTTACCAGGGACTGTTTTTGACAACTTTTGAAACTGGGGACTAAAACGCCAATTATGCAAACTTGATCGTTTTCACCTGATTTTGATATTTTGCATTTAAAACACATAAAACACTTATTTGTGATATTTTTATCATTTTGATGCATTTCTGAGTGTTTTCAGATGTTTTTGCAGTTTAAATGGTACAAAAATGATGAGTATTCAGACACTCATCACATACACTGGGTAAAGACCCGTCCGTCCTCCACGGTATTACTTAACTAAGTACTAACTAATATTAAATGACTACGACTATGAGCTTTCTAACGATTACATATACTTGAGGTGACCGACACTTTAATGACTGAATTTTCTAATTCCTAACAGGTTTATAGGTGCGTGTGTTATAGAAACATAACCACAAGAGCCCGATCTATCATTTGAGATAGGCGGTGTAAGTACATTAGGTGGCCGGAAAGTTGGCCGGAATTTGTGACGGCGCCGGAACCCTAGGGGTTGGTGGTGGCCAGATTTTATTGTAGAGAGAGAGACTTGTGTGAGTTTTTTAAGAGAGAGAAAGTTGTGGTAACAAATGAGGGAAAGTGTGGGTGGTGTGGGTTTTTATATATAACAACCCGTAAAATTCTTTATTATTATAATAATATTTGTCACGTCAGAAAATTCAAATCGGTTATTTTCTTAAATATGCCAATATCTAAAATTTAAAAATGAGAGGTCGTCTCGTTTCCTTAGAAATAAGACACCGCGCACACGATACTTGCCCACTAAGTATCTGTATAAATAAAAGTGAAATTTGTTATTGTCCAAGTTAAAATCTGAGCATACATAAGCTTAATCCATTGTTTCGAGAAGTTATTCTGCATACTGCAGCGCAGTAGCATACAAGACTAAAAATAAATAAGGAGATAAGTGAAATATACATATTTTATCATTATTTGATAATTTACGGAAGAAAACGAGGAGTGATCTCGTGAATTCAGAAAATCACTGCACCGCATGCATACCGACACCAAATTAATAACGGCAAACAATTATAATCAAATTTCAATGAAATAATAATTTCTTAATATTACGTTTAAGAAATCATTTCTGAAAATATAATTTCTATATTTCTCAGGTCCCGGGAAGGTACGTTTACTCGAGGATTCGACAAAACACGGAGTACCGATTGTACTGTTTGTATAATAAAACAAAAGAGGTAACACCTATCTCTCCCTCTCTCCCACGTTTATCTGTCCCTCCTCTCTCTCCTTTGTCGACTCAAACCAGAAAAACAAACATGAAAATGGAGGTTTCTTCTCCTTTTGAAAGTCCAAGCCCGAAATCATCTCTTTCATCCTCCCCAATTGGAAACCTACAAACTTAGACCTCACTTGGAGCCTGGTGGCGTGACTATGGAAGAAAGACTAGAGCCAAAAAAGTAAATCAACCTTTGTGTTAGTTCAAGAAGGCTAGGAGACTTCTTTCCCTCCTTCATCTATACAAGGGTCAAGTTTTTCAAGAGCACTCATACTTTTTCAATCACATCCGAAAATTAGGGTTCCTCAAATCATGGGGCTTTTCAAAATTGTGTTGGGGGTTTCGTTAATTGATGTATGAGGAAGCCATTCCAGGTGTTAATTGTCCTAAATCGTCCTGAAACTTCTCCAATTGAGCTCGTTGGGTTTTCGGTGTTCACCTATTTCGACCCACGAAATCTAATGTAAGAACATTACAATTGTCATCTCTTTGAATCTATTGAGTTGTAATACTCTTTGTCTAATTCGAATATATTAATTTTCTATGCAAACCAATTGATATAAATTATAAGTGATATTGGTTTATGTTGGGTTAATTAATGTTGAACCAATATTAAGTAAACATTTTTGTTGTTGTTGCTGTCGAGAACCAAGGAGACGATACAAAAATATTTTTAAAATTGACTTCTAAATTGTGGCTTATAATCGTGCTTATTAGATTTATTTACTAAAGTGCTTATCTCGGTTTAATTCTTAAAAGAATCTACTTTGCGTGTCTATGGCATACTCGCCTTAGGTCCTTACTCCTTCATGTCGTTACATGTTGACTGTCCCAAATGAGGTTAACGCCTCACCGGAGGTGATTAACTAGTCTATTGGGTTGTCTCGGCTCAAGTAAGAACCCACGAGGGTGTAGAGTTGGGGGACCACATCGGGTTATACCTGACTGTTGTAAAGCACTAGTCGTATTAAATGCGTTAATTGTTCTTGCTTCGTGTACAAGTAGACTTCCAAAAATGGTGGTGTTTGTGTTTTACTACGAGTCACAAGGGAAAACACCCCGAAGGGTGCTTATTACCGCGACTATCTCAAGACCACGAAGTGGTCATGAATACTCGTGTGTTGTTTCTTTTAAACTGAAGAAGTCTTCAGATCCTTGCATCAAAATTTATTTGAGTTTTGATATCCCTTGCGTTGGTTAAATCCCTGGTGTCAAAACAACATCATTTCAAACGGTTAAAATAGTCTGCGTTATGAGTCCATTGGTTCTGATCCAGTCCAACAGGGAGCGTTTGATTGACAACATGGGCTGCGAGCCCATGGGATTTCAGTTAAGGTCCGTTTGGTTTTTGTTCAAGCCCACCAGGACACAAATAGCGTATGTAGAATTCGAGTCATCCCGATTACCTTCCATCTCCATCGACTTGTCTTCCGATTCCATCGCAAACATAAACAAATCAACATGCTACTCACGTCGACATTAATAAATGACACAAGTTAACTGTGGAGTTTGATACCAATTGTGTAGTTTGATAGGACTCCATCGATCGTTTAAAGCCTCTAGGGTTTAACAATAACAATGATAATAAACTTGGTACGCAACGAAATAAAACAAATCATAGTTATTGACAACAAGGTTTTTCATTAATAATCATTCCAAGCCTCAAATATTATTTGATCAGAATAATACAATTACACTTAACTTGTAACAGGGATCAAAGATCCTTAAGGCTAAACTAAACAAACTCTAACCCTAGACGTTTATAGGAACACGTCTAGGTTACACACACACACCTTTAGTCAACTACATTATGGAAGACTTGTATTATGAAAACCTACATCCCATGTCCTCGTTATATACTAGAGAATTAGGGTTTACAAATCTCTACGAAGGACTAATAAATAAAACTTCTTTTGCAAGCAAGTCCTTCCATCTTTTTGTAGATTTCTTTCTTGTCACTTTAAGTCCTTGATGTTTCATTCTTTATTGTTTTGTATCATCGAATCAATAAACCCAACAATCTTCCCCTATTTGATGATGACAAAACAAACACGGTTCTTGTATGAACTTCCCTAGACGAAGTAGCAGAAGTTGAGATAATTAAATCTCACCATGAATGAAACATTCTTGTCTTCCTTTGTCTTCCCCTTAATCCATGCCACACCACTCCAACATCTCTTCCCCTTTTTGTTATCAACAAATAGAGAATATAAGCAAGAAAACTTCCCCTTGAGTGGTGCATGAACATCAAATGATTCTTCAAATCTGTAAGCTCCTTGTAATGATCACATATGATGAAAAGCAAATATAACGAACTTGATAAAGAAGTAGAATAACCCAAACTTGTGTCTTATGTCTTGTTTATCCACGTGACGTTGAACTTATACTAACACCATATAAGTAGACCGCAATCTCTTGACAAAATCCTCATCTTCAATGAGACATAAAGCACTACAATGTAACTACTTTAAGTGATAGTTAACTAGGTCTTCATCCATCCACCCCTTGACCTACGAAAACTAGATTTTGCAAGTCTTCGTCAACATCCTTTAAGCACTAACAAGTTATCTCCAAAGTGTAACACCCACTTTGAGATATGATAAGAACACAAATCTGTGAAACTCAACTACAACATCAAATTAATGATATTTAACCTTCTTCGTAATCACTTTTTCAATAAACCCAATACGAGCTTTTTAAAACCTTTAAGAACAAAAATCCAAACTTCTTGTGTGTGTGAACCAAAATCTCATGTGTGTGTATCCGATATCCTTCAAACCATCCAAAACAATGTAGCAAATACGAACAATAGTCAAATATTATATGTCGGACCACTTGTTATTATCGTATCCACCATCTTCAAAACAAACATTATCTCATGACTTGGAGACAACCTCATGAACACATACAAACGACTTAACATGCTCATCAATAATATCATCCTTAAATTCCATGAGCATTATTAATTTATTTTCAACCAATCTCATCAAAACCTTATACGCAAACTTGTTTCTCAAATTCAGAAAACATCAACTCATGGCTATTGACTTTTGATACACCTTTGGACTCAACAATATCAATTACGGAGTTTGATACCAATTGATACACCTTTGGAGTCAACATTATGGAAGACTTGTATTATGAAAACCCGCATCCCATGTCCTCTTTATATACTAGAGAATTAGGGTTTACAAATCTCTACGAAGGACTAATAAATAAAACTTCTTTTGCAAGAAAGTCCTTCCATCTTTTTGAAGATTTCTTTCTTGTCACTTTAAGTCCTTGATGTTTCATTCTTTATTGTTTTGTATCATCGAATCAATAAACCCAACATTAACCATTGGAAATGAGATTATTAAAACAAGTATTTATACTTATCTCGACTTGTAAATTATACATAAACTTGTAAATATATATATATATATATATATATATATATATATATATATATATATATATGGGGATAGCTTGGCTACAATCCTTCATTAAAAATACACTAGCAATGATTCAGGGACCCACAGAAAAGAATCAGGACCCACAAAAATAATCAGGGACCCATATTTTTAGTGCAAAATTGTAGCCAATTAGCTACAATTAATTGTAGCTAATATATTCCTATATATATATATATATATATATATATATATATATATATATATATATATATACACTTGATGAGAACCGGATATAAAACTCAATTATATCAATTTTTTACAAAGCAATTAAATAGAAGGATTACCCACGGGTTATACCTATTTTTTTCAATGAACTAATTTTACGATTTATAAACAAAATATATTACTGGAAAACTTATATTGTGATATATATATTAGTCGGCAACATATATAACTTTTTGAGATATATTGGTAGAACTTGATATTTTTACACCTTTTTGAACTATAGGTTTAAATCGAACTAATGAGTATATAAATTTTAACATAACTTTTGACATCGTTAATTTAAATTTCATAAATTAATCATTTAAATTTAATAAACCTTCCTTCGATTATAAAATTAAATTGAACAAATCGAAATGATTTACCTTTTCTATATAAAACTTTGACATCTAGTCGGGTCATACCCTATTTTTGCCAAGATATATATACATATATAAACTTATCAGTTTATTTGTATACATGAGTCATGCTCAACTTTTGTTAAGATATAATTAACTTGTTATATTTTATAATAACCAATATAGCTTATTATATTTTTATATAATAACCATCAATGAGGAGATTTATTCATAACTTGCACCATCAAATTATCTAAATACAAAGATATTAAGTAAGGGCTATTACTTAAATTATTGAATACTCTTATGTTAACTACTAAATGTGATACATAGAGATATTTGTACATGTATGTACGTTAAGTATACATTTGAAATAATGATTACATAATCCATTGATGTCTAAAATCATATGTAATTATTTTCGTACATCATCATTCGGTTATCATCATACCGAAGTCTTGTTCATCCTTGATATCTTTTCTGCGTGCACCCTTCCAAGTATTATTATTTGGTTATCATTAAACCAAAGTCGCAATTCTTTCATCGAGATTCCTTCCATGTCAAACCTTCCTAAGCCGAAATCCACAAAAATTCCTTGTAAATTGTTCTTAGATCAATGATGCCACATAAACAACAACAACAACAACAACAAAAACATTTAAAATTTATAAAGTTAGTTAAACTTTATCGAGTCTTAAACATGAAGACTAAATATGCCGTACTTAATTAGGTTGCGTGTCGTAGCCGTGCACTATCATCCTTTGATTTAATTCCCTTTAGACTTCCTATTGCACATGGCCAAGGTGAGTTTCATAGCCCCTACTTTTAATATGTTTTATACTTGTTTTGGGGGAAGATACATGCTTATTTTACTTAAATGATTTTAATGGTGCATTTCCATGCATACTATGCCTTTTGATTGATATGTTTTAAGATACATCATACATAGATGTTTTATGGACCATACCATAATGCTTGACCTAGAATATTACGCAGCTTAGCCTAAGTCCTTAGATCCCATATTGCACTTTTCATGAACCGTCAATTCCTGCTGGGAAGCACGAATGTTATAAATATATCTATTGGGGGTGACTCTCCTGTTCGGTTGGCCCCGCATGGGTCAAGGCGAAACATGTAGAATGTCGGAACCGAGTGTATTGGGATAAACACTCGCCATGGGCTCCTTATTTGTATGACTTCCTTGTGCATACAGAAACTGTCGTAGCTTCGGTTGCATGAACTTAGTGCTGGCGTAATAGATTTATAATATTTGGCATTATATTCATTGTAATGTGCATATACCCTTTTTATGGTCCACTAATGAAATTCTTTTATGAAATGAAATCATAAATTTTATGACATTATGCAAGACGTAATGATCATCAAAAACCAAATGATAAATTGTATACTGTAATGCCTTTAAATAAACCTATGAACTCACCAGCGTAAGATGACCCCTTTTAGCATGTATCTTCAGGTTTTGAGGTGATAGCTTATCTTTGGAGGCGCAAGGCAAAGGCATGGCATGGTCATAGACGATTCTGATTTATGTATTGGGACCACCTTTTTATAATGGGCCATTTTTCCGCACAAATCAATAATGTAAACATTGTTTACAAGAATGAATAAAATTTTATTTATGAAAAACAGTTATTCTATGCTTATGTTGTGATATCAATTTAGTAGCACCCCAATACTTGTATGCTTCTGCTGAGCCATTTTGGGGGTGTTACAATATACTCCTACGAGGGGCTAGTCTTGCACACTCCAAACTACAAGGGCGAAAATGAAAACTATCAAAGGGCCCTATATGAAACTTTCTCAAAACTTTGGTTATATAAGGTTCAGGGCTCGTTTGGGTTAGCCAACGATTGATTCGTGACTCGAGAATCACGCCAACGCTCTTAGAATATTATTTCCAATAAAAACGACTATAAATTCGAGTCGTATCTCAAATTAATTAAAACGATAGCTCTAATCGATGTTTCTCCAATTACGACGCATCGAGGAATTTACGAGTTGTCACACTCGGGGTATTGGATTTGGGGGGTGATACTTCTACCAATTACTCTACTATTATCTATTCAAATTAACTAAGCTAAGGGGTAGTCTATGTCTAATTGATGTGTGCTCGTATGATGATTGAAGATGTGTTTACCTAGATGCTATTACTCCCTAGTTATCTCCTATTGATGGTTGAATTGTCACGTCCTTATTCTTAATGCGTTGTGTCTTCTAAGGTCCTAGGGTATGCTTTCTTCCCTAACTCTTTGAGACTACCTTAAGGTTATTGCCTACAAAATCTCTAGGATTCATAAACTATCTCTAAGGCTATCTTTGGATTTTTAGCCTACAACAACTCTAGGTGATTATAAACTAATGTTCACAAAGATTACTCAAGCATTAAAAACACAACGATGGCCTATTGCAATCCTAGGCCAATTACAATTAAGATAAGAGACAACCAATCAATATTCAATACCTAGGTTTCATAAATCTAATCAAACACACAAGTAAGTTAGCCGGACATGGTAAACATGCAAGCATACACACATAAAATTGAAGACATAATTAAATCAATGAAGTAAATTACGTATCTTGTTGTAAAATAGGGTATGAGAACCCTAAGATACTGCCCAAGACCGCCAAAAATCGTTATTAGGTTTTACTCCACAATTCTACCTCTCTAAAAGTCTGAAAATTCAAATTCTATATATAGAGTTACAACTGCGACGGCGTCACTCTTTAATTGTGACGTCGTCGGATCGCCGCCATTAGATGGACGGCATCGCCCTTTATCTGTGACGCCGTCGGGTGCGTTTCCAGCAGCTTGAGTGTCTTGATCTTGACTTTAGCCATTTTCTTCACATATTCACGCCTTTTCGTCCAAATAAGTGTCATTCCAACATTCTGCCTTCAAAAGACCTAAAAAGTGAAAAGGAACGAAATCAAGCAGTAACAGATATAAAAGTGGTCGAGTAAGGGCTTAAATGACCCCTCAAAAGTGTACCTTTTAAATCCTTATCAAATATCCATACACTTGGTATTTGTTTGTCCTCAAGCAAATGTGCTTTTGGCTAATTAATTTATAAGTTAGGGGTCATGAAGCATTAGTTTAGAACAATTCACAACAAGTATAATCCCCGCAAAAGTCATAACAAGCACGGAAATTACATACTAGCACCTCACAAGTGGTGTTTGGATACTCTCCTATCTCGGGTGTATATGAAATATATCAAATTGTAAATGGAAGATAAACACTCATTAACCAGTCCTAGTACATAGATTACCATAGGTTTGACACTAGATCAAACCTCCATCGCTTTGGCGTAAGCACCTAGGAAAAACTATCAAAGAGGTCTTTTAAAGGGTTGTAACGTTAGGCTTACGGTAGGGAAACAAAGGGTTTGGTTGGATAGGTGATATAGTGGTGGCAAGTCAAAAATCTTTATGTTACAAGCACAAGAAGAATGGCGTTGCTAAGCCAAGACTCGACACTCTAAACTCTAGATAACTTTGAAACAAACAAACATAATTTAAAAGATAGATGTAGGATAGTAGCCCGTATGTTTTTTTTCAATTTTTGTTTTCATACACTTTTACTCTACCATCCTCTACGATAACATCAAAATAATAGGGATTTATAGGCACATCCCTACACTTGAGTTTTTTATTACTCTAACACTAATTTGACCCGAATTGAAAAGATCAAAACACTTGGAGTACATTATTATGTAAATAAAGGGAATTTCAATTTAACGTTCCCTCCCATCACTTCATAAAATTTAACTTTTCCCATGAGTCCCAATCGTCCCAAAACTGTGTACAAAGGATATGACTCGACTTAGCAACTTATGCAAGTAACTAGATAATTGAACTAAGGGTTTAGTATGATAACAATAATGCACTAAAAGTGAGTGCATACAAGGTAGGCTAAGGCGATTTGGGTGTACATTTGGGGGTGGGCTCTTTATTGATATTCTGGAAAACCGAAACATCACGAGAACCGCGAAAAGGATAGGCTCTGAGGGGTTAACTAGGGGTATCGTGTACTAAAGATGAGTACAACGCAAGGGTGTGGGGGAATTACTAAACCGATGTGGAAGAAGTAATTATAATACGGGTATCAAACAATGGTTACCCTAATGCCTCTTATCATTTAGTTATTTCTAACTATACAAATGTAGTCTCACTAGCGATCTCAGGATGCATCACAAAAAAAGTTCTAGAATCTATTATACTACCAGTACACTCTCGAACCATTAAAGGCGAATGCTTTAATTCCTACAAATCTAAGGGCGAACCTCACATTTTTAGGGTGGAATTTGAGTGGTAAAGGGTTTTGTGCTAGTCATATAACTTTCTATCCATGTTTAATAAGACTAATGGCCCACTCGTGCATGTCATGATAAATTTTAAATTTGGTGCCAAAATTACCCAAACCGATATTTCTCATGGTTTATTACACAAATGAAATTGGACAAGGCAAATAATCAAGGATAAGCATAGTTTCAAATTTCCCGTTTTATTTTCCCTCCCTATACTTAAACTGAACATTGTCCCTAATGTTCCCTGAAAGTATCAAATTTATGGTAATGGAAGGTAATTAAAAACGAAATAAACTAATAATCCTCTAATTAGCTCGGTAGGATCCGTGTGAAGTAGTGGTTAAATTCTTCTCCAAGAAGAATGTATGTGTTGGGAAATTCACTTGTGGTAGTTAATACTTATAGTATGAAAGTTAGTACTGATAGTGGTGTTAGAAAAGTATTAACTAGTTAGTACTGATAGTGCAAAAGTTAGTACTGATAGTGTTAAGTTTGTACTGTTCTATATTAAGTATGTTGTGTAAGGTTTGTAACAGCATATCTTCTATGCCAATAGAAGATATGATATACTTAATGCATAGTTATCTCTGTAAGGGATCTTTTTAGTGTATAAAAGGAGATCCTAGCTTGGTTAAGCATATACCAATACTCTATCCGTCTTAAGAAAAGCTTCAAGGTTGTAAACCCTGGTACTAGGAGAGTACTCGTATTATTAATCAATAATATTGATTCTGTTGGTGTTACATTTGTTCTTACCTTAATATTCTAAGTGTATTCAAGTAGATTTCACATACTTGTGTGTATCTACAACAAAGTTTCTCATTAGTGTTTTGGAACCATCCAAGGCAACTACACGTTTGCAAGCTAAGTATTCTAGATCCAAGGTTTGGGACTCCACAAGTGGTATCAGAGCTTGTGTCCTGAAGCTTTGTTTTTAGAAGATCCTGTGTGACAAATCTGTTGAAATGGTTTTTGATTCAAGCAAATCCAGTGCTGTTACCAGAGTTCCTAAGTTGAAGCCAAATGAATATGAACTCTGGAGAATGCGCATAGGGCAGTACTTTTTGGTGCTTGATTTTAAGCTGTGGAACATTGTGATCAATGGAGACTCCTACAAATCCGTTGTTTCTAAAGAAGTGGTTGGCAAAGTTGTTCTTAAAGACAAAGGTGATCCCATCACTAATGAGGAAATGGCTCTAAGAGGCAATGATCTCAAGGTCAGAAGTCTCCTTCTCATGGCATTACCTGATGATCATCAACTCACCTTCAGCAAACACAAGGTTCTCAATCCTTGTTCAAAGCCATTGAAACAAGATTTGGTGGGAACTCTGTCACCAATAAAACTTAGAAAGCTCTCTTGAAGCAAGAATTTGAAAATTTCATTACTGGTGCAACTGAGTCCATTGACTCAGTTTACAATAGGCTTCAAAAGCTTGTCAGTCAACTAGCTGTATTGGGATTGGATATCCCTCAGGAGGACATCAATCTCAGGTTTGTTAGAAGTCTTCCATCACCAAAATGGGACACTCATGTCATTGTATGGAAGAACAAGGCTGAATTCGAAACTATGGGGTTGGACAATCTGTTCAATAGCTTTAAGGTGATTGAACAAGATATGAAGAGAGCTACAACTACATCTTCCAGTGCTGGATCACAAAACATAGCTTTTGTGGCTCATCCAGTCACTAGTGCTGATAAGGACAGTTTTGGTGTTAGTACTACTAGTACTAATATTAATGCTGATTGTGTTGTCACCACTGCAGCATGTATCAATGAAAGTACAATCTATGCTTTCTTCTCTAAGCAACAACATGGGTCTCAGATCACCCATGATGATCTTAGACAGATCGATGAAGATGATATGGAAGAGATGGACATCAAGTTGAACATTGCCTTGATTAGTATGAGGCCAAGAAGGTTCATGAAGAGAACTGGTAGGAAGATTAAGATCAATGATGGAGATACTGTTGGGTTTGACAAAGGAAAGGTAGAATGCTACAACTGTGGCAAGCTTGGGCATTTTTCCAGGGAATGCAGAAGCCCCAGGAACAAGGGAAAGAGTAGTGAAACCAATGACTCATCCTCTAAGGCAATGGTGGCTATTGATGGTGTTGGGTATGATTGGAGCTTCATGGCTGATGATGAGGAGAGCCCAGTCAATATGGCTTTGGTATCTGAGGTACTTACAAAATCAAATTGCTCAGATATATGTGTCTCATTAAGTGAATATGAGTCTCTTAAAAATCAATATGATAAACTGGCTGAAGAGTTTTCCAAAACCAGTTATAATTTGGCAAATCATAAAAGTGGCTTAGCTATTTTAGAAAAACAAATTGAGAATTATAAAGAAAATGAGTCAAAGTTTACTGAAGCAACTGCTGTACTTAATAGGGAAATTTCTTTTAAAGACACCACCATAACTGTGTTAAAATAAGAACTAGAAAGAGTCACACAAATTAAAGACAATATAGAACTAAGGGTTGAGACTCTTCAAGATACATAGCATTATAACTCAAAGAGAGTTGATAAATACCTTGAAAAAGCACTAATTGGCAAAGTTAAATCAGGTATAGGTTATAAGACAGCACCACCACCATTCAGAGGTATTCCCTCACCTCCTAGAATAGACCTTGAACACACTAGCCTAGAAGAGTTTAAGGTACCCACATTTGTCCGAGAACCCATTGGGCCCAAGACTGAAAAGACTGATAAGACCTTTGAAAGTGCCAATGACACATCTTTACCTGAGGTATATGTATTTGGAAATAAAAAGAAAAGTGTAGAGTCTGATGAACCAAAGCAAGAACAGACCACTAAACCTATAGGACCAACTAACAAACCTGTTAGGAAACCACTGAAATATGCTGAGATGTATAGAAACAGGTCATCTACTCCTAGAGGTAACAAAAGAAACTGGAACCAGCTAAAATCTGAGCAACTAGGAGATGAATTTGTCATGTATAATAAATCTTGCTTTGTGTGTGGAAGTTTTTCTCATCTGCAGGCTCAATGCAGATACCCCATGAGACCTCAACCCATCATGTCCCCAAGAGCAGTTCTTCTTAAAATTGGCATAAAATCTTTGAATAATACAAAGTCAGTTAATACTGCTAGACCACAACCCAAAGTATTTGGTGAGACCCAAAAGAAACTTTTCAAAATCACCATCTACTTCACCAAGGCCCTTTCTTGCTAGAGCAGCACAAACCTTTAAATCTTATGATGAACAAATCAAGTTTACAAGAAAAAGGTGAATACTTATGAGCCAAAACTTAATACTGATAGGCCAAAAGTTAATACTTTTAAGCCAAAAATGAAAACTGTTGGCTCTAAATTGAATGCTGCTAGGGGAATCAAGGGCAATGCTGTTAAGCCCTCAGCTTGTTCGGTTAGAAAGACTACTCAACCCAATAGTGCATCAGTTACTCTCAAGAAAAATGATTACATTGATGCACGAGGCAGATCCAAGTCAGTTATGGCTTGGGTCCCCAAAAGGAACTAATTTTCTTTATCTTGTGTGCAGGGACATTCAAACAAAAATGATGATCTTGGCTATTCAGACAGTGGGTGTTCCAGGTACATGACTGGAAATCTATCCTATCTTTCACACTTCACTGATTTGAATGGAGGATATGTTTCCTTTGGAGGTGGTATAAGTGGAAGAATTACTGGTAAAGGCACAATCAAGACTGGTAATTTGGACTTTGAAGATGTGTACTATGTGAAAGAACTCAAATACAATCTTTTCAGTATGTCACAAATGTGTGACAAGAAGAATTTTGTTCTATTCACAGATACTGATTGCTTGGTTTTATCTCCTAATTTTAAGTTTCCTAGTGAAGATGAGGTGCTTCTTAAGTTCCCTAGGAAAAGCAATCTGTACAGTGTAAGTATGAAAAACATAGTGCCCAAAGAAAACCTCACATGTTTAGTTGCTACAGCTTCTTTGGATGAATCTATGTTATGGCATAGAAGGCTAGGTCATGTGAACTTTAAGGTAATAAATATTTTAGCTAAAAATAACCATGTAAGAGATTTACCTTCAAAAAGATTTAAAAATAAACAGACCTGTAGTGCATGCCTCAAAGGGAAGCATCATAGAGCCTCTTGTAAGCCCAAGGTTTTTAACTCAATCACCCAACCACTTCATAGGCTGCACATGGACTTATTTGGCCCCGCCTCTATTAGCAGCCTAAATTTTAAGAAGTATTGTTTGGTTGTGACTGATGATTTTAGCAGATTTACTTTGGTTTTCTTCATGAATACTAAGGATGAGACCAGTGAAATCCTTACGTCATACATAACTGCAGTAGAAAACCTAGCTGATAAGAAAGTTAAAATCATTAGGTGTGATAATGGGAAAGTGTTTAAAAACCAAGTGATGAATGATTTCTGTCAACTTAAGGGTATTAAAAGAGAATATAGTGTAGCTAGGACTCCTCAGCAAAATGGGGTTGCTGAAAGGAGAAATAGGACATTGATTGAGGCTGCTAGGACTATGTTAGTAGATTCCAGGTTACCCACAACATTTTGGGTGAGGCCGTTATGCGCACGCTTGTTATGTTCAGAACAGGGTACTGATAGTAAAGCCTCATGGCAAGACTCCCTATGAGCTGTTTTTAGGTAGAAAGTCTTCCCTAGACTTTCTTAAACCTTTTGGGTGTCATGTCTCTATTCTCAATACCATTGACCATTTAGGTAAGTTTGATGGAAAATCTGATAGTTGATGTCTGGTTGGCTACTCATTGAATAGTAAAGCCTTTAGGGTTTATAATTCTAGAACCAGAAGGATTGAGGAGAATCTGCACATAGAGTTTCTTGAGGACAAACCTAGTGTAGAGGGCCAAGGACCAAAATGGCTTTTTGATATTGATATGCTAACAGAATCTATGAACCATGTGCCTATTTCTATGGATTCTAACATTATTGTAGGAGAAAAGCAAGGTCCTGATGAAGATTCTGATGATGATGATGACTGCATCTTATTGCCCATTTGGAAGGACAACTCAGTTGGAATCACTTCTTCAGGGGAGGCAAACAAAGATGATGATCAGCCTCAAAAGTCAACTAATTCTAATGCTGAAGGAGGTTTAACCAATACAGATGACACAGTGATAGCACCTCAAGTGAGCAGTACTAATATAGTTAATACTGATAAGCCACACGTTAGTACTGATGAGCCAGAATTTACTACTGATGGTCCTCATTCTATTCCATCAGTTAATGCAGAGGTTCCTGATCCCTATGGTGAAGCTGATGAGATTTATTTTACTAATATAGATTCATCTTATGTTGTTCCTGCTACACCACACAAAAGAATCAATCAGGATCATCCCTTGGAAAATGTTATTGGGGATGTCAATCCTGAAAGAACTACAAGATCTAAAGTTCAGCAAAGTGAGACTGGATTCTTCAGTGCCATTTATGAAGAAAGGATCCATGGGGACACACAAAAATGTCTCTTTGCTTGTTTTGTTTCCCAAGCAGAACCAAAGAAAGTTTACAAAACTCTTGAAGATGAATTCTGGGTAGAAGCAATGCAAGAAGAGCTTCTCCATTTCAAACTTCAGAATGTATAGGTTCTGGTGGATCTTCCTGAAGGCAAGAGAGCTATTGGCACTAAATGGGTCTTTAGAAACAAGAAGGATGAAAGGGGTGTGGTAATAAGGAACAAGGCTAGACTGGTGGCTCAAGGGTATACACAACAGGAAGGGATTGACTATGAAGAGGTCTTTGCTCCAGTGGCAAGGATTGAAGTTATTCGACTATTCCTGGCCTATGCATCATATAAAGACTTCACAGTATACCAGATGGATGTGAAGAGTGCTTTCCTCTATGGGAAGATTGAAGAGGAGGTATATGTATGTCAACCTCCTGGCTTTGAGGATCCAACCTTTCCTGAAAAAGTTTACATGGTACAAAAAGCACTCTATGGTCTACATCAGGCCCCAAGAGCTTGGTATAAAATGTTAGCCAAGTATCTTTTGGGCAATGGCTTCAGAAGAGGGAAGATTGATCAGACTCTATTCATCAAAACTGTGAAGAATGTTATCCTGTTGGTTCAGATATATGTAGATGACATTATTTTTGGCTCAACCAAGCAGGATCTATGCAGAGAGTTTGAAAAATTAATGCATGATAGATTTCAGATGAGTTCCATGGGAGAACTCACTTTCTCTCTTGGGCTACAGGTCAAGCAGAAGACAGATGGCATATTTATCAGTCAAGATAAGTATGTCAAGGACATTTTGGTGAAGTTTGGCTATGAAAATACAAAGATTGCAAGCACTCCTATGGAGCACAACCAGCCACTACTTCTAGATGCTGATGGTGAAGAAGTTGATCAGCAAATTTATAGGTCAATGATTGGATCATTGATGTATTTGACTGCCTCTAGACCAGATATTATGTTTTCAATGTGTGCCTATGCAAGATTTCAAGTCTCTCCAAAGCTCTCTCACATGCATGCTGTTAAAAGAATCTTTAGATATCTGAAAGGCCATGCTCACATAGGCCTTTAGTATCCTAAGGACTCTCCCTTTGATCTGGTAGCTTACTCTGACAGTGACTATGATGGGGCAAGTCTTGATAGGAAGTCAACCACAGGAGGATGTCAATTTCTTGGTGATAGGTTGATTTCATGGCAGTGCAAGAAGTAAAGCATTGTGGCAAACTCTACAAGCAGGCTGAGTATGTAGCTGCTGTAAGTTGCTGTGGTCAAGTTATCTGGATCCAGAGTCAGATGCTTGACTATGGGTATATATTTATGGGCACTATCATTTACATAGATAACAACAGTACTATATGTATTATAAAAAATTCAATTGCTCATTCTAAAACTAAACACATTGAGATAAGACATCACTTTATAAGGGACTGTAATGAAAAGAAACTTATTCAGGTTGATAGGATTGATACTGAGTTTAATGTTGCAGATCTTTTAACAAAAGCTTTTGAATTGGGAAGGTTTCAGTACTTGGTCACAAGTATTGGGATGCTTCATCCATAATATGTCTTATCTCTCTCTATTTTTGTAAAGTTTTGTCAACTGATGGTTAGTACCGATTGTTATCTACTTAATACTGATTGTGTAATGTTAATACGGATTGGCAAGAAAATCTCTTGGATTGTATTTTCTTGGTTTTGGACTAACTTTTCAGGTTTAGCACAAGCAGTATGGATGGAATTTGGTGACTGATGGTTACAGCAAGTGTGGTTCTCTCACTTATGCTCATTCTTATGCAACCACATGATGGAACTTGCTATAACTCTGGACTTTGTGATGCCAAAGCATTATGTGGCATCTTGTGGTATTAATGAACATGAATTGATGGTTTCAGTTGGTCAGGTCATTTTGCACTAACTCACTCTTTGCCATTCTATCTGTTTACAGATAGTGTGACTAGCCCAAGGGCATCTGGCTTAGAGAACAACGAGCAACCATGAATCCAACACTTGTGTTGGAGGCAACACCTGCCACGAGCTGGAAACCCTGTCAGGAAGGCCCTTTTAATGGGACTATCCATCACAGGCAGTGTTATGCACTGAAACCATTGGTTTTTACCAAAATAGAGGCCATGTAAGGCCGACCTTGATTAAGTGTCTGTCACCACACTTAATCCCTTCAAAATAGGGGTTTCAGTATTATAATTTCCAAACAATGAGATAATACTGATGGGTAAAGTTAATATTGATGGTTATAAGTTAGTACTGATAAGCATAGTTAGTACTGATGAACTAGCAGTTAGTACTTATTCCAAAAGTCTGTTATGCAATGATTACTTTTGCAAATTGAGTTGTTACCGTCTGTTACTTTATATAAGGGTTTCCTAATTGGTTTCTCTTCACTTATTACCATAAATATTTACAAAGCGGTTCAACTAAAATTCTCCAACTCTCTATATATTGCATAACTTTCCAATTGCTTTCAACACAATTCACTAAAGGCTTTTGCGATCAAATCCCACTTAACTAACCCTTATTCTTCTTGCTCGTGGCTCCTCTTGATTTTATCAATAAGCACAACATGGTGGCGTGCTTGGACTTGCCAGAAGGCAATGAGGAATTTACTGAGATAGTAGCTTTTCTAAACAAAAGCAGCATCAGGTTTGCTTTACTCTTAAACCCTACTATCTTATGTACCCCTGTCAGAAAGTTTTGGCAAACTACTATTGCCTCAACAACTGAGGAAGGGGTACAACAGTTAACTGGTACAGTGGATGGTACACAAATTGTTATTACTGAAGCCACTCTAAGAGAACATCTTCATCTTAGAGATGCTGAAGGTATTAGCACTTTGCTAGCCACTGAAATTATTGAACAACTCTCATTGATGGGGTATAGACATGACAATACTTTCAACTTTCACAAAAGTCAGTTTTCCCCACAATGGAGGTTTCTAATTCATACCCTCTTACATTGCTTAAGTCACAAAAGGACTGGCTGGGATGATTTTCCCACAAACATAGCCACAGCCTTGATCTGCCTTGCAACAGGCAGGGTGTTCAATTTTTCAAATTATATATTTGAGGGTATGCTTAAAAATGCAGTTAGCAAAACCAAGTTTATGATTTATCCCAGGTTTATACAAATATTTTTGGATCTTCCGAGACAAAACTTATAGCCTCACAAAAATATTTATCCATAAAAAATACTTACAGCCAAAGTGTTTTCTAATATGTTAAGGGCTGTGGTAGGATATAGTGGGGTTGTAGTGCCATTATTTCAAACCATGCTTATTACATAGGGTGAAGGACCATCAAGCACAGGTGGCTCCCAACACACACCAACAAATCCTGATAACTCTCCCACTCAACAAATTTCATCAACCAGTAGGCACTCCAGACAGGAGAGTGGGACAGCTCAGCCCCATTCTCCTCCTAACATTGTACCAGATGAGCTTATCTCAGTTGATGTAGGAGATAGAATGGTAAGGGCTACCACTACTCATCCAAGCTTAGAAGCTGGTGAGGATAGTGGTAACATGAATAAGACCGAACCCATGCCAACACCTAGTGAGCACTCCTCACAGGGGTGTATCTGCTCAGGCTAGGCCTGAGAGTGCATCTCAATTGCCCAGCGACCCACCTCTCTCAGCAGGTAACACAGCTGGAAGTGGTGAGGGCAGCTTATCACTTAATGAAATGACGGAATTGTACAGGTTCTTATGCAGAAAAGTGAATACTCTGAAGATTGCTTTGGATAAACAAAAGAAAGCTGCTGCAAAAGTTCATACAAGAACGCTGCTAAAGATGAAAAAGTTAGAGAATCAATTCAAGCTTCTCTCCAAGCCCACTGCAGAATCATATCCAGTCACTGTATCTCTTAAAAGAAAGGCCAAGTTCAGAGTATGTAGCTGCTGATTGTTCAGATAGCTGCTGATTTACAACAAGAAACAACAACAGAGGCCACTACCATCACTACCACTCCAAATGAAGATAGTGATGAAGAGGACAGAGAGAAACATGATGTATTGGGACTTCAAAGCTTAAAGAAAACAGTCCCTATCTCTCCTACTTACAAGAAGCCTCCTGTGTTGTACCTAAGGAAGAAGACCAAGTCAGCAGCACCCAAGCCTAAAGAAAAAGGAGTGGTTATTCAAAAAGGAGGTGCCACAGCTTCAGCAACCTCCTCAGCTCCAAAGATTGATCCTAAAGACAAAGGCAAAGGTATCTTGGTGGAAGTACCAAAGAAGAAGAAAGAGATCGAGAGATTGAATAAAGAGGCAGCAAGGAAGCTTGCAGCAGAATGGGATGAGCAAGAGTTGCAAAAAAAAGCTGCAGAAAAAGAGAAGAAAAAGATGGCTAAACTGGATGAAGACTGGCAAACATGGGATGACATGAGAGCCAAAGTAGAAGCTACTCAGGAGGTACAATAGAAGCTACAACAAGATCAGGGTACAAGTGTCAATGAAGCAGCTCAGTTGTTTAGTGAAATATTGGCTAGAAGACAGAGTCAGTTCAGACAGCAAAGAGAAATTGAAAAATCCTCAAGACATCCAAACAAAAGTCAGCAAAAGATGTATATCTGTAAGTACATCAAGTATCAAGGTGAAGACATAAGAACATTGAAGCAGCTTAATTAATTATCTTGGGAGACTCTTCAAAGACTGGCTGACATAACTCAAAGAAGATTTCTGTGTGGAAAACTAGAACGGGGGTTGAATAGTTTTTCCAATTAAAACTTCTTTTTAATCTATTTAGATTGACTTATGACAATCTATTTGGATGTGTGTGTTGGATGTTGATAAACAAGCATATAAAGGTAAGTAATGAAAAGATAAGAGTAAGAAGCACAAAACCACAACACGAGTATTTATAGTGGTTCGGCTACAAGGACGCCTTCCTTGCCATACTCCACTCCCCGAGTCACCTACTCGAGAGTTCGTAATCACTACACCAATCTCCTTATGGCGGAGAAGCCTTCACAACGTCGCCTACTCTTTTTCCGGTACTAGGCTAACCACCGGGTTCTTTCACTCCAAGGTGAACCACACCTACACAACGTTGCCTACCCTTTATAAGGTTCTAGGCTAAGTACCTAGTTCTTTCACTCCAAGGTGAACTACACCTTCACAACGTCACCTACCCTTTATTAGGTACTAGGCTAAGCACCTAGTTCCATTGCAATGGAGGAACTACTACCACACTACACCAACGACTAATCCCATAGGAGATCTACTCCTTTACAACATCATCAAGGATATCAATATCCTTGGATCTAATACTAGTCTATCTTGTAATTCGAAACACACCATATCGAATGTACATCTAAGGCACCTTTCACTAATGCCTTTGACTAGATCTATAAGACACCTTTCACTAATGTCTTGTGTCTTCACTTCTAAGAACCTTTCACTGATGCTTCTTTGTCTTGACTTCTAAGCACCCTTCACTAATACTCCTTTGTCTTGACTTCTAAGCACCTATCACAAATTCTTATCCTATAGACGATAGATACTCTTCACTAATATCTTCGTCTTGACACTTGAGACATCTTTCACTAATGTCTTCAACACTACGCTTCTTTGAGAAAAGAAAGGAATCATCAACAAGAAGACTTCAGTAGCCTTGATGATGAGGAAGCATGGCAAATCATGGACTTGAGCTTGCTTTATTTCAAAGGTGGTGATCTTGCCTTTAAGAGGAACCTAAAAGATCACACAAAAACAAACTACAAACATAGATCTCTTGGATCTAAGGTTAGTGAGATTTAACTCAGGGGGGAAAGTGTGTTAGAAAGGGATGAGAAATAATGAAGAAATGGCTCACTGTTTATAGAGGAAAAATCTCATGTTCGGATCCCAGATCCCTTCCACTTGGGATCCGGCTAGCACAAAGCTAGGGATCCGTGGAACGCTCCTCTTTACCCATTGGTATTTTGGTTATGGGTCATGGGTCGTGGGTTGAACCATGGATCTTTGGCTAGATACAATGTATCTTTGAGTGCAATGCACTTAGTCACTTGGGTATGGGTTGATCCATGGGTTATGGGTATTATCCATATGTGATATATACATGATGTCATGCAATGGGTTATGGGTCAAGATCCATGGGTTATGGGCTTTGGGTTGTACCCAACTACATTCAATGTGTTTGCCCAATGGGTTGTGATACTTAAGTTTCTACCCATTTATATTACCTAATATACTACATACTAGTTATGTGTATATTTTATCCAAATATGTAAACACTAGTTGTTGTACATATGTATTACTAAATCATAAAATCACTATACTTGTTTTAGTGTTTTATGTGAAAATGTGAATATGTTAGAAACTATTAGTTCAAACCATTTACGTATTTTATTTGTTTCGTTAATATGATTTTACGTTTGTTATCGACAAAACAAAAGAAGATTGTAAAATAAATAATACGCTTTTACGGCTTATTTGTATTAACAATCTCCCCCTTTTTGTTGATAAGAAAACATAAAATTATTTTAAGGAAAAGCTAGAATTCGTAAAAGTTTGAATTTGTAGTTTTACTTTTCTCCCCTTTTGTCGAAACAAAAGTGTTTGAAGGAAGGCAACACATTGTTTTAAGAAAACATGTGAAAAATTAAAAGTAAAAGAAATATAGAGCAAATAACGGGAAAGAATCTCGTCTTTACTCCCCCTTGACGAGTCCATCCCTATGTAAGGGCGTCAAGTAAATGATACTAATCTAGTTTGTTTGTAAATAAGTTTTCAAAAGATATCGTCTAAGAGACTAATGTGCTCCCCCTTGATGATTGCAATTTTTTTTGCAAAGGGATGTCACGAAATGTAAACCTAGTATTGCAAGTAATTTGCAATGTATTGCTTTGACATAAAGCTCCCCCTAGCTTTAGGATGTCAAAGTCTTCATATGTAAATTGAATAACTACAAAACAAAGGTTAGAAATCAAGTATAATTCACAATTTCTTGCAAATGTGATTCAAGTTAGTAGAAAGAAAGCTACGTCTTACGGATCCCACGGTTCCTTCCTAGTAGGGATCCGTCTAGGCAATTTTGAGGGATCCGTATTATATTTGTTCAATTACACCAAGGTGATATAACAAGTAATGTTATCACAAAAATCATATGCTCAACAAAATAACAAGTAGCATGTAATTCCATTTAACAAAAGCTAGAGTTATGATATACATGACTCTAAAAACTAAGAAAATAAGAAAATACATGACTAGGAATTTCTAAACCAACTATCGCTTGATGCTAGGACACCACTAAAATATTCTAGCTCAATTTTTGTTTTGGTTTGATCTCGTCAAAACGCTCGAGGAGATGATAGAACATGAAACGTTGGTCTTCTCATACTTCATGTATCAAACTTTCAACATGTTGACAATGATAGCAATCTTTGTCATGGCTAGGTAGTGGTGGTGGAAGAAGTGAAATGGCTTGATGCGAAGGATCAAGTGAAGCGGCTTGTGGAGCTTCAAACGATGCAGGGATTGGTGGAGGTGCATTTGAGAATGACTCAACCAAAAATGATGGTCGTGGTAGAGAAGTGTTAACTTCCATATGGTCGGGTGGTTGACTTTGATGATTTCTCATAATCCAAATGGGATTATATGATGGAAACGGCGAAAAGGAAGTCGGAGCAAGTGTTGACTCAACACCTTGACTTTGAACCATTATTTCTCCTAATGAGAAGAATGTTGTTGGCGGAAGCGGATGAGATGGCCTAGGAGGCAAGTCCTCTAAATTGTAAAGGTGAGGTGATGATAGTGGGGATGTAAATGAAATAGCTCTAGGAACCAATGGTGATGGTTTAGTAGAGATTATATTGTTTGGCCTAGGAGGTATGGTGGTGTTTGGCATAGGTAGTTTTGTATGTACTATCCTTTTAGAAATTGGTTTTATTGGATGATGAAGAATTCTATCATTTGTTGGTTTGATGGGATATGATTCGGTTGAAGAAATTTTGTATATAACACGAGCTCTTTTCATGGGTGGTTCTTTGGTGGATAAGTTACTACTTGGGGTTTTCCTCATGATGAGATGATTTCAAGAGGTTGCAAGAGCTGAAAGTTAGGATGAGAGTGATGACTATGGAGGTCCTAACAAGGTGGTTTATAAGCTAAGAGATTTGGCAAGTGCATTTAAGCCTTAAGCCACTAGGATTCATTGGAATGTGATGATTGACATGCACAAGAGTCAACTTCAGAGCTTGCACTGATCTAGGAACTCATTTAAGATGAGATGGAGTGTTTGAGTTAGGAAGATGAGTTGAAATGATTGTTTTTGAAAGATTTGACATAAGCTGTCATCCAGATTCCACTGTTCCTCCTTAGAGGGATCCGTCTAGGCTAATCCTAGGGATCGGCTCTCGCAGCTATGAAAGAGTGGAAATGATGTTTCTAAGATCTAATACCTATAACATCTTGAGTGTTTCAGTCCTCCTAAATGTTTTAAATGAAGGGGTGCTTGAGTGCTTGAAGGTAATGAATGATGTAGCTAATGATTGTTATTTATGGAAGGATTTGGAACTTTCAAGAGTACCAATGGGTGAGCAAGGATGACACTAAAGATTTAGAGTGTCAATTGAAGCTAAATGATCCTAGAGATCAGGTTGTGTTTTAGGATAGTGTTTTGGAAAATATCCTAGAAGATTTGAGATGGGAAAACTAGATTTTGATCAACTTTGATCAATTTTGAGGTGAGGACGATTAATGATCAATTTTGCCATAATCGAAAGATCTCTAAGGCTAGATGGGAGATATCAAGACAAGAAATGAGGTGTGAGTTTAAGAGCAGAAGAGTAATGGATTAAAGACGAAACGGTAGATCTACAATCGTCTTAGAGTGTGATCTAGGTGAGTTATGTATGAGTAGGAAAGATCAACCTATCTTGATAAGGACTTAATTTTGCCTTAAGATACTATGTTTAGCTTAGTGTGAGGTGTTCTAAGGATATGTTTGAAATATAATGCTTGCAATTGCATTTTCTGTTTTTCGGATCCCACGGTTCCCTAAGAGTAGGGATCCGTCTAGTACAATCTTTGGGATCCGCCTATCGCTCCAGGACCTTTACTAAAGATATGCAATGATCTTGACAATGCATTATATCTCAAGGATAGTCTAAAAAGAGTTCTAATAATAAGATATCAAATGTAAAATGTTTTATTTCATGAAGGAAATTGGATTACATTGATAAAGCACGAGTACAAGAGATATGATCCTATTTTGTAATACTATTAGTTTCCTTGAGTGTTTTCGCTAGGAGGATCATTATGTGATTGATGAGTTGGTGGAATCAAGAATGAAGAAAGTCTTCATGAGAGATATGTTTAGCGGTTACATCCTCTTGTTCACAAGCAATGCATAAACGACTATGAAATTGAGGATGGAAGTGCATAACATTATGATAGAGGCGTGTCAAGAACATTCCATAAGGGATGAGTTTATTCTTGGAGCCTTGAAGATTTGCAAATCGCCTTGCGAAGAAGAAGTGGCGATATTGTATGGTTGTTGTGTTAGCAAACAATACAACATGTGAGCACAACAAGCGGGAAGAATTTCTCGATTTCTCCTAAGACTCCAAACATTTTCACGTAGGATGAGTGCAAGAGGCTTGTACTCTTCTCGGATATCCCTTGTAAAGATAATGTTTGGATCGAAGTAATATGGTCGAGGTTTGCATATTATGCGATTTAAATCTTCCTGAGAGGGTATGTGTGAACAATATGGACTATTTTCTTCACGAAAGTTGAAGAGAGAATCAAGAGACCAATCTTCGGTGAAGGCACATTGTCCATGATTTGGAATCCGGAGGATGTGAGCAAAATGCCCAAGGGTTAGAGTGAACTTTTGGTTTTTGATATAAAACCAAAGAGATAGAGAGCGATCCTCGTTATGAACGAGTTCGACTTGACGGAAGAATTCCATTATGAACCTTGGACATATCTTTTCGTTGATTTCAAGAAGACATTCTAGTCCTATGGCTTGGAAGGAGGTATTGATACCTTCTTCAATGTAAGAAGGTGTCTACAATACGTCCTTCGTGGAAGTGACGGTTTCAAGATTATTGAACCTACGACATGATTGCCGTGTGTCTTGGGTTCGAGAGAGATGTTCGGAGTGTAGACGCTAGTGAGTGAAAAATCAAACTCATATTCATGCGTCATAGTTGAACCTATAAAAATGATGAGTTAATAAAAGGAGATGTTTATGGTCAACCTATGATGATCTAATTTTTTTACTAGATTTTTATTAACAATGGTATTTAACACTTTAACATACTCAAGGTTTTGACTTTCAAGTGGATTATTACATTTAGAAAGATATTAGTTTTTAATCTTATATGAAGACTGTTTTCTAGTAGGACGGATCCCACGGTTCTTTTACAAAAGGGATCCGGCTAGTATATCATCCGGATCCGCGGATCTCAGAGTAACAGAACAAATTTGATAAAACATAGGTTTTACAGTTTTATACCACGAAATATGTTTTATCCTACATTTTCTTTTAGCATGCATACATGACTTCTAATGTATCACGAAAGAATATAAAACATATGAATCAAAATAAGTGACAAACACATTATGATAAAAATAACCTAGATGAACTAGATTATTAATAATATTGCATTTCGATACTAAGGATGATACAAGGATTGGGTATATGATCCCAATGTAGATTAACAACACAAAGTAAATGTCTCCATATGTGAACTTCATCATCGGGAACACAAGTGCGATGAGTGTTAAGGCGATGAGCACGAGTGCGATGTAAACCATGTTGATGACAGATCTTCTTGGTTTCGGTCGAGATGAAATGAGGAGGAAGATGAATTTTTTGAATAAGATAAAATTTGGAAATTGGAAGATTTGAAAAAGTGAGGGTTTGGTGGAGTGGTCGACGGTGGGGTTATTTATAGGGAAGGAGGAATTTTTGAAATTCGTGTTTTGTTTTATTATTTGGATTTAAAAGAGACAAAACATAAGTTTTATATACCATGACTTTAGACGATAAGTAAAACACGTTTGCGAGAAAAAGGCTTCCTAATGAAGCTTCGTGTAAAACATGTATAAGCACAAAAGATAATCATATAAATACCTAAATAGGCATACTTAATTATCAAGCAAAATAAAAAAGAAAATCATAACTCTAGCGCACTTAGGAATGTATTTACAAATGACACAACAAATGTCACTTAGACGATTCCCGCTCCTTTGCAATTAAGATACCTTCTTAAGGAAGGTATTCTTGTTACCAAGTGACTCCTAAAGCTTGGTGGGTATGAGCTTTGACTAATCAGCATGACAAAGAAGATTAGTGCAATTAAATGAAAAAGTAAATAAGGAAAATGTTGTTTATCAAATCAACATCCAAACATATTGTTGGGTTTTAGGTTCCTTGAATGATGAATTATTTTAAGTATTGGAACCTCGGACAAGCTTGAAGATAACCACGGACTGAAGAAGTGTAACCACTGATGAAGATAACCGCGACTAGTAGTATTGTGTAAAACCGCCGATAGTATATTGTAAACACTGCTAGTGTTATATAGTCGGTTAGTTTAATTGTATCAGATAAATATGGAAAAGATATTTATCTTATAGGTTACGTATTGTATATTGTATAGGACTCCTTAGTCTATAAAAGGAGGTTCTAGGTTAGATTAGATATGTGAGTTAGATATCTAAAGTCGATTCACTTCAAGGTTGCAAAACCCTAATACTGTAAGAGTATTCGTATTAATAAATAATATTGAGGTGTTGAAAGTTAATTGTTCTTCTTAAGATCAAGTGTTAAATTCCGCTTAATACTTGATAAGCTTTGTTACAAGTCGTTTTATATAGATCGTTGCTTCAACGGATCAACAAGTGGTATCAGAGCTTGTGATCTAGAAACTGTTATCAAGAAGAATTCTATTAATTTGTACTTAAGTAAGTTAAGATGTCTGAAGAAACTCATATGGTGGACTCGCTTCTAAGGTTCCCATGCTCAAACATGGTGAATATCAATTTGGAGGATGCGAATGAAGTGATATCTCGCATGATTGATTATGCTCTATGGGATGTTGTTGAAAAGGGAGACCTCTTCCCAAAGAAGGGTGAGGATGGTAAGGAAATTATTATTGTCGTGAACACGATAAAGCTAGGAGGAAGATGGAGATAAAGCTCACGAGATTCTCCATGGGAATACCTAATGAGTATGCATTAGACTTTGATCAGTATGATTCAGCTAAAGAACTATTGGATGCTCTTGAATTAAGGTTTGCTAGGAATGAAGCCACCAAGAAGTCAAGAATGAACATGCTTAAGCATCAGTTTGAAACCTTCACTGCTCAAAGTGGAGAAAAGATTGATGGTACATATAATAGGCTTCAAAAACTCATCAGTCAATCGTGTCAAGGGTTACAAGTTCCTTCAAGAAGACATTAATTTGAAGTTCATAAGAAGCTTATCATCTGATTGGGCTATTCATACCATTGTGTGGAGAAACATGACGGACTTTCCTACAATGACTCTAGACAATCTCTTCAATAACTTGAAGGTCTATGAGTCTGAAAATACCTTTACTAACTCGTCTTCTTCTAATCAAAACATTGCTTTTGTCTCCACTAATCACAAAAGTCCACAAGATGCATCCACTGCTGCCTATGGTATAACCACGGCTATTGCAAACAATACCATTTTAGTGATAATGTCGGTGATGGTGCAATCTGTGCTTTCGGCTGATTTAACTACCGTTGTTCGCTCGAATCAAGATCCGATGAAATTGATCCGATGATCTTGAAGAGATTAATCTTCAATGGCAAATGGCAATGTTGACTCTTCAAGGAAGTTTCGAGGAGGACCGAAGACAGTGAAGTATGATGGTCAAAGGAGAGCTGGATTCGACAAAAGCAAGATGGAGTGCTTTAATTGCAAGAAGAAAGGTCATTTTGCTAGGGAATGTCGAGCTCCTAAAAGACTTGAGGGCATAAAGAAGACAACAGAAGAGCCTACTATTACTTCAAATTTGGTTGCTCGGATGGACTTGGTGATTATGATTGGAGTGAGCAAATTGAAGAAGGTCCAAATGCAGCTTTTCTTGCTAATGAAGCTTCTAAAGAGCATAACTTTGCTCTAATGGCCTATGCTTCATCTTCTGGGTTCAGATTCGAGGTATCAAATGATTCTAAAACATCTACTTGTTCTTTTAAATCATGTGTCGATAGCTTAGAGTCTCAAAAGGCTATCACTGAGAGTTTGAGAAAAGAAGTAGATAGATTAACTCTAGATAACTTAGGATATAAAGTTGGCTTAGAGGGTATGGAAGAGAGGCTAAAATTCTGTATTAAATGTGAATTTGAGTATGTAGAAAAGATCAATATACTAGGTGGTGAAATTGATCTTAAAAGAGAGAGATTACAATGCTTAAAGATAGACTAGCAGAAGCGTAAAGTATAAAAGTTCAGGCACTAGAGGAAAAAGAAAAACATATTGTTAGGGTTGCTAAGTTACAATATGCTTCTGACCTTGTAGAAAACCAATTGGCCAAAACTACTTAGAGATGGTGCGGTATAGGTACAATGATATGCCACCACCCCTTAATGAAACATGCACCACCTAAGTTAAAGAACTGTCATTTAGTAATGAATTCAGTTTTAATAAACCTGTTGAAGAAGTAAATAAGACCGAAAACCTAAGATAAGTTCGATAAGTTATCTGGTGCTCCACAATTGAAGATTGGGAATCGATTCGAGGATGTTAGTAATCTGAATCAACTAAGTCCGAAAAAGATAGAGCCGCTAAGAAAGTTGATTCTAAACAAGTCAACCTTGTACCTAGATTTGGAGCTAAAGTTATCAAGAATGTTGTAGAGTACAAATGTAAATTCCTAGGGAACAGATGAAACAATTTAAACCTAGGGGAAATCAAAGAAGCTTCAATGGTCTAATTTCTAACAGATTAGGTGATGAGTTTCAATGTGTTAATAAAGCTTGTTTTGTGTGTGGTAGTTTTGAACACTTACAGAGAAATTGTAATAAAACGCATTCACAAGCTTGGAATCATTGGAGGAGGGTAAATCATAAAAACTTTTCAAGAAAAACAAACCCTCATCCTAACAAGAACATGATTCCAAAAGCAAAGGTTGATGAGGAATGGGAATACAAAATCTATTGTCACTTGCTTCCCTAAATGGGTTCCAACCACTGCTAACAAAATGTAAACACGGCTAAGCAGTTGTCAAACCATCGATAAGCCAAATATCACCACCGATTCAAAAGAAGTTTTAAAAATTCCAAAGGTGATAACCGATACAAGTGGTTGGAAATCATTTTTATGTCTGTAAGGCCTCAAAGAAGTTGGCAATGGAAGCCTAAGACAAAGGTTTTACATAATGTCAACTGTGCATCAATGGACCTAACAAAATTTGAATATTTTGATGCACAGTTGCAGACCCAAGTCAAGATCGACTTGGGTCCAAAGAGAACTAATTTTTGTAATCTTATGTGCAAGGCAATCTACAAATTGAGCTAAAAGATAAAGGAGTTTTTGATAGTGGTTGCTCTGGGCACATGACTTGGGATGGAAGCAATTTGGAAGATTTTGAAGCTTATGATGGAGGCTATGTGGCATTTGGCAATGATCCAAAAGGAGGAAAGATACTTGGAAGAGGCACAATCAGAACTGGGAATCTAGACTTTGAAAAGGTCTATTTGGTACAGGGACTAAAGTACAACTTATTCAAGAGTTTCTCAAATGTGTGATAAGAAAACTAGGTACTTTTTGGGGAAACCGAGTGTGTGGTGTTATCTCTAGTTTAAGATGCCCGATGAGAATTTATACAACTTAGGGTACCTAGGAAGGAAAATATATATTGTTTTGATCTTAAAAATGTTCTTCCAAATAGGTCCTTATGTTTGTTGCTAAAGCACTGCTGATGAGTCAATATCGTGGCATAGAAGGCTAGGTCATCTCAATTACAAAACAATCAATAAATTGGTAAAAGGAAACTTAGTGAGAGGGTTACCTTCAAAGGTTTTTGAGTGTAAGGAACTGTGTGTGGCCTGTCAAAAAGGAAAACAACATAGAGCTTTGTAAGACCAAGAAGTAAACACCATAACACAACCATCGCTTATGCTTCATATGGACTTATTTGGACCAACCTTTGTTAGAAGCTTGAACCATAAGCAATATTGCCTGGTTATCACTGATGATTATAGTAGATTTTCTTGGGTATACTTTTTGGCTACTAAGAGTGAGACTAGTGAGATTCTTAAGAGTTTCATTACTAAGATAGAAAAGTTAGTAAGTCATAAGGTCAAAGTAATCAGATGTGATAATGGAACTGAAGTTTAAGAATGCCGTGATGAATCGGTCAGAGATAGCTAAAGGTATTGAAAGACAGCTTTAGTGTTGCTAGAACACCACAAACGAATGGTGTAGTCGAGAGGAAAAATAGAACACTAATTGAGGTGCTAGGACTATGTTGTCGAGTCTAAGTTACCAACTACCTTTTGGGTCAAGCGTAGGAATTGCATGTTATGTGCAAAACAGAAGTAAGGTAGTGAAGCCTCATAATAAGACCCCCTATGAGACAGTTACATGGTAGGAAGCCAATGATTGCATTCCTAAAACCTTTTGGGTGTCCTGTTACCATTTTGAATACCATAGACTACCTAGGCAAGTTTCAGGAAAAAGTCGATGATGGATACTTTTAGGCTATTCTACCAATAGTAAAGCCTTTAGAGTATACAATAGGAGGACTAGAATTGTTGAAGAGAACCTACATGTTCAATTCAGTGAAAAGACTCCTAGTGATGAGACCAAAGGACCGACGGCAGCTGTTTAACATTGATATGCTAACCAAATCTATGAATTATGAGCCTATCATTGTTGGAACTTCCACTAATACGATCGGCGGTATACAAAAGGATTCTTGAAGTAGATAAATCTTCAAAGGAAGCTGATTCTCCATGAGAGTTCTATTTGGTTGAAAAGTGGAAAACTGGTTCTATTCCTCCCATCACTCACAAGCAAGGTCCCTCTGATGATGATGTACATAATCATGGAGGCAAAGTTGATCATCATCAAGATAAAGATGAGTTATTGCAAGATTGATAGATATTAACTTTTCACATACACATCAAACCATAACACAAGGTGGCGTTTAAGATGGAATTCTAGAGAGAGAAAGTTAGAGGTTTAGGGAACTTAGTGAGAGAAAGTGAAATTATTATTATGAGCTCCAACTCTCTACCTTGGGAGGTAGAGAGTATTTATAGTCTTACATTAAAACGCCACACATGGCCGTGGATCGTCTGCATACATGGGTAAAGACCGTCCAGTCTCCCACGGTGTTACTTAACTAAATACTACTTAACTTAAAAATAACTACGACCACGAGCTTTCTAACGATTACATATACTTGAGGTGACCGACTCTTTAATACCTGGAATTTCTAATTCCTAACAATCTCCCCCTAAGGGAGGTCACCTCAATCATGCACTAAAATTACATTGAATACAAACAGATATGACATTAACAATTGTTCTTGCATTCTTGATGTAGTCCTTTGTTCCTAAGCTCGTAGTCATTGATTCTTCACATTGCATGTTTGGTTACTTGAAGTGGAGGTCTTTTGTCGATCCACGTGATAATAATTTTGAGCCATCATTTGAGATTATCACCATCAAAAAAATCTCGTGACATCCTTTGTGGTGTTGGTATTATGTGATGTTGTGACTTTAGGACCGACATGCTCACATTCTGGATCATGATATCTTCTCATCGAGTAGCGGAAGCATTTGTTGAATCATGATATTGGCGGCAGAAATAGCGAAGCATGGAGTGAAAATATCCGAGTCATTGATGCACTAATCATGATTTCTTTTGAGATGAATGTGTTAAGTGAGCATGCGGCTATGGATTGACTGCTTCATTCTGAATACCGCAAACGTCGAGTACCGTACAACGCTTAGCAATAATCGCACGAAAGTGTCTTTGATCACTTTCGTTGAGTTGAGGTACACGGCTCACGGTTCCCCGTTGTTCAGCATAAGTACCGCATCGTGATCGTATAATTCAAGAATTTCTGGATTGTGGTTTAGCGAATGCTCTAGCCGTTCTCAAACCGAACATCTCAAAGAAGACAACACGGTGAGTGAACCAAATATTGAGTCCATCGATTGATGAAAGATATTTGAAAAACAACGAAAGTATTGCTCAATAGAAATTGTTTTTGCAATACAAAGAAGGTTTTAATGAAAATCAATTATCAATCATAAAACAACTTTTGATTTGAAAAATTAGTACACGGTCGACGTGCTAATGAAAAGAATTTTAAAGCACATAGACCGGTTTTTCAAAGGTATTCGTCAATCCATAACCTGAACCAGGATTGATTCAAAAGATTGCATCGCCCCATTGTTTCGTTCGCTTGTCACATGGTTGATCTGTATAATAGATCTCACATGCCACCTACCAAGAGCTTGTTAGATGTTGGCTCTAGAAGGCTTTCCATCTTCACAATGAATATGTAAACACATCACTCAGATGTTCCGGCAATACCACAAGGATAATGCGTAGGACTCAAGATATAATCTCTCTTTCCACATTGTGTGAAACAGAGTCTTCATTGAAAGTGTCCTAATGAGATTTATTGATGATCTCGTGGCTCTAGACTCAATTTTTTGCATATTTGGATCCTCCGTGCGGAGACTAGGGAGAGGGTCTCTTCTTCAATATCAACAATCTCTAAGAGAAAGTCGATAGATAATGTCGGTTCCCGTGAGAATGAAACAAGTCCTTTTAAGAGGAACTTGAGTGGTTTGGGAAGTTGAAGTGCAGTGCGTCACCGGGTCCATGACGTCTTGTCTTCAATACCGATGTTACCATCAGGAGCATATGAATTGAACCCGGTTTCTGCCCTAAGGTTGAATAAATGGAGGGCTATTTGTTTTCACCCTTCATTCAATTCTTTTTAATTCTTCAACCCCTTTCCGCTTAGAGACTTCATAGCTAGAACCTTGTTGGGTTTATTCCAGTACTAGCTCAGTCTCAGTCTGCACTCTTCCCATTCCTCATTTTTCTCCTTTTATCATCATACCTAAGGACTTCTACACTAACTAGTGGATTGTCCCTTGGGTAGATCCCTCTACGGCGGATCATGGGAACCAATACCTAACCTTAACATCCTTATATCATTGTACATAAAGTAAAGTTGGTGGTCTATTTGGTATTGTTCATCTGCCATTGGAACCAATTGAAAACCATTTGAAAATCAATCCAGATACTAGTGATATATTATCAAAACATTTTGTACATTGAATTGATTTTTTGATATTTTTAGAATAAGTGCTCCCCCTCAACATGTGCATCAAGTATTTGAAAATGTTTTGCACCTGGAGGCAAGAGAAAGAATTAACTTCTTTGATTACCATTTTCTAAAAGATATCAACATCACTTCCCAAATCGAATCACGTAGATAAAGCATTTTGGGGAAGGATGAGGTTTTATGATTTTGTTCTCAAATGCTGTGCCTCTGCAGATTTGAAAAGAGTTTTGCACATACTAGAGGGAACACACTTGAGATAAGTGATCCGTTTCAAATCATTGTGGTTTAGTATGGATGCTCCCCCTCAATGTGTGCATGGAAAATTTGAAATCGTTTGTCACTTACGGGAGGCAAACATGTTAATCCTTAAGAAACCATTTATCGAATTATCAGTTTTAAATCCTATTTAAATCACAACTTCTCCCCCGATCACAATTATTAAAACATTTGAGATTTGTGATCTCTCATAGATTTAAATTGATTTTGAAAGCTTTTAAGGAGAATTGTGACTTGATTATGAAAGTTTTTAGCGATAAGGATCGATGTTGAGATTTTAAACTCCATTGATAGAACATGCATGTATATCTTTTGAAAACAATTTAATGCCAAATAACTTTTTAATTTAATTGAAATCATTCTCCCCCTCAATCAATGACATAGGTTGTTGATTGAGATAGAAGAGATTTTGACAAATAAGTCCAGATGATTATCAAAAATAGAGACCGAGTTATTTTTCAAAGCATTTAGTTTTCAATGAGATAAATGTTATAGAATCAGAGCATGGAATTTGTAAACATGGTAAAACATGGCTCTGTTCTTTCTTTTAAAACAGGGTTCTTGCGAAATGACAATAAACCATTCTCTTTCTCAAAAAACATTTTTTGATTTTTTTTTTTTTTTTTTTTGTTTTAAAGAATTGAACAACATCTAAAGTCCGGTGTCATTCTTTGGTGTGACACAAGACCGTAGATATTTGAACAGGAAAAAACATGACAAAGAGACAATATTTTTAAAGATTTTTTCGATTTTTGAAAGTTTTATATTTTTTTTTTGTTTTTCGAATAAGTATTTACATGAGTATAGATGAAGGAAAGACCTTTACTCCTCGTCTTCCTCCTGAAGGCGTTTGAGTGTTTACGGTTGAAGCTTTTAAGCAAGTGAGGAAGAATAAACTCAAAACGTTCTCTTGGAAGAGCTTTGGTGAAGATGTTACGCTATGCGATATTGAGACCTCACAAAATATAGTTCCACCACCTTTTTCCCTTGTTCCCGATGAAATGATGTCGAATGTCGATATGCTTTGCTCTTGAGTGTTGAACGTAGTTGCATGAGAGAGCAAAGCACTTTAATATCACAGTCTGAAGGATTTTGTTGAATTCAAAGCCATAGTCGGATAATTGAGATCTCATCCATAAGATTTGAGCACAACAAGATGACATGGCTATGTATTGAAACCTCGTGAAATAGAGTACTCATTTGCTTCTTTGAAGACCGACTCACAAGCTTATCACCCAAAGCGAGCACCTCGGATGTACCGGCGTGTATCTTGACAACTGCATGATCGGCATCTGCATAGGCCGTTAGTGACATGATACCGGTGTCCTTGGTACCATAGTCCCATATTGATGGTTCCTTGGAGATACCGAAAGACCCGTTCGCCTTCAAGGTGCTTTTTAGTAGGCTTAGCACGGTATCTAGCACACATGCAAGCGGCGAAGAACAAGATATGCGGTCTACTGGCGAGGTACATCGGGATCCAATCATACTACGATATTTTGTTTGGTCAATCATGATCCACAGGTGGTCCTCATCTAGTTTGGTTCGATCAATCATGGGGTGTCAGCGGTCACATGAATCAAATCCAAATTTCTTTAAAATCTCGGTTGCATATTTAGATTGATTTATGAAAATGCCTCCAGGACTTTGTGAAATTTGTAATCCCAAGAAAAACGACATTTGTCCCATCATTGACATTTGAAACTTTGAACTCATTTCATTAGAAATACGATCACATTCCATTGGGATTGATCGAGCAAAAATAATATCATCAACATAAATTTGAACATGAGTTAAATGTTTGCGACTTCACAGTGAACAATGTAGGATCAAGCTGCTCCTTTCTTTGAATCAGGATGATAGAAGAAACTTTGCGGTGTATCATACCATGCCCTTGATTGCTTGCTTTAAGCGGTAGAGCCTTCTTCGGGCGATAGCGTGGTAGGATGCTCTTGATTCACAAATCCTTCCGGGTTGGGCGGCGTGAGCGACTTCTTTAAGATCTCCGTTCAATGCCGTCTTTACATCCATCGATACAACTACCATGTTCTTACTAGCGGCGTTAGCGAAAGATTACGATTGCCTCGATTCGACAAGCGAGAGCAAAAAATTCTTCAAAGTCTATACCCTCTCTTGATATCCTTGCTTAACTAAACGAGCCTTGTTTTTCAACATCACCATGCTCATCAAGTTTTACTTTGAAGATCCATTTGAGAGCAATAATCATAGCAGCCGATGCGGGCGGTACTAACTCCCATACATCAAGTCGATCAAACTCATGAATTTCTTCTTGCATGGCATTGAACCAGGTATCTTCATTCATGGCGGTTTTAACATCTTTTGGTTCGATCTTAGAATGCGAGGTTGAAGAAACACCATAAGGCATCGGTTGCAAGTTGTTTCGGGTTGATCTGGACGAGAGGGATTTCCAATGATGTTGTCTAATGGATGATCGTGAGTCCATTTTCTAAGGTGTTCATGTGGCGGTTGTTGAGGAAGGTAGGTAAATCGAGTCGTCTCCTGAAGAAGATGGTTCGATGATGATTGAGGAGTAAAATATGTTTTCAAATGGAGCATCTCGAGGTAGCAAAGGGATTAACTTCATCATTGATGCGAGAAACAGTTCCATGATGTACATTTGAAGAATGATGATTTGTTGATGAGACGGAAGGATCGGCAGAGGTGCTTCTTGACTTAAAGATATTGAGGCGGAAGGATTGACTTCATTCCAAGGAATATGAGCATCCTCGTTGCAGGGAATCATTACCTCATTAGTGTTTGAATCATGCAGTTCATCAAACATAGTCAAACAATTTCTTTACATCATCTTGAATGGAGGTACATATGTTCTTGAGTAGAGTTTGGAACAAGAGATGAACCAATGGAATTTGTCTTGAAGTGCAGGTCTTTGGTGGATTGTCAGGGAACCATTTGTGGAATAAACTCATCAACATAGCGTGAATGGTTTCCATGATATTTGGGTTCTTTTGTTATAGATTGGTATCCCTT
>OU343225.1:142352118-142368985 GCA_910596185.1 Chrysanthemum makinoi | reverse complement strand
ACTCTTTAAAGCATGACGCCGTTAGGTACAAAATAGCAATTTCACTTCTGAGCCATCGCAATTAGAGGGACGGCGTCTCCCTTTATCTGTGACGCCGTTAGGTGCATTTCCAGCGGCTTGAGTGTCTTGATCTTGACTTTAGCCATTTTCTTCACATATTCACGCCTTTTCGTCCAAATAAGTGTCATTCCAGCATTTTGCCTTCAAGAGACCTAAAAAGTGAATAGGAACGAAATTACGCAGTAATGGATATAAAAGTGGTCCATTAAAGGCTTAAATGACCCCTCAAAATTGTACCTTTTAAATCCTTATTATCTATACATTTTTTTTGTACATTATCCCATAACCGAAAATTGTGAAGCCCTCCTCCGTAACACATTGGGTTGAGATAAGGCCTAAGAAGTAGTCTTCCTCCTTTGTAGTAAAAGTCTTGGCACTTAATATTTTTTTCCTTTTACCCATTCCTTCCAACCTAAAACTAAAACAAAAGTGGCGTCACTCCAAGAACCAAGAAGATACGGCATCTATTTTTCCATCCTCCAACGAAACCCTAATGGAAGCCATTGTCTCATCTGTTCAGCCCTCAAGATCAATAAGGAGGAAGGTTTGGATTC
Source organism: Chrysanthemum makinoi (assembly GCA_910596185.1). Classification (NCBI taxonomy): domain Eukaryota; kingdom Viridiplantae; phylum Streptophyta; class Magnoliopsida; order Asterales; family Asteraceae; genus Chrysanthemum; species Chrysanthemum makinoi. The sequence continues at coordinate 142,368,371 of OU343225.1, read as the reverse complement.
ATTTTGATCGTGGTGTCCTTGGGTAGTTGTATGTTGATTCGTTGGTTTGGTTTTGCTTCCCTTTTGCCTCGTTAATTTTCTGCCAAGGTAACACCATCATCACCTTTTGTTTCTCGAACCATTCAACACCATAATATGATCTATATATGAAGAAGAAGTATCTTATCATGCTATTTGGTGGCCTTGTAAAATCCGTGATATGAATATGTATATATGCGCTCTATTAAAAATCAAAAAACCCTAAACCTATGTGTCGATTCTTGTTTCTGTTTTGCCCTCTCGAATCAGTTGTGTTACGAGCCCTAGTATCATCATTTTAATACTCATTAATACAAGACCTAAAACCTAGAAAAAAACCATAAGCTAATAAGGAGGGGCGTATATGATTGGTTACGTGGGATTAGGGCTCGGTTGTGATTTTATGCGACTCTTTTGTCCCGTTATCTTAGGTTATGTGTGTAACGTGTGTGTGTGATCATCAAGGGCTGGAAGCATGTATGCGAATATGTGTTAAGGTGATGTTTAAAATAGGTCTCATGATATATGAAGGTCTCAGGTACGTTGGTGTAAGTAAACATGTGATGTAATATTTGAATGGGACTATTTTGAAGCTGAATATGTGTGCGTTCCAAAAGGGTATAATTCAGTATTTTTGCATGAAAAATAATTCTAATGTCCTATTGAAGTTTTCTAATTAGTTTGGATGAATTTGTAGTTGTGTTGGTCATGTTTTTATGGAATTATCTGTCAAATCTGAGTTTTGAGAACTTAATATCAGTCGACGTTTTTTATTTTTCATTTTCAAAGAACAGGGAGTTAAGAGCTCTCCTCTTACAAAGATGATTTTTAAGTTATGTGAGGCTTCTGTGAATTTTTAAGAATATTTCTGAAGTGTTCAAGTGGGTCTAATAAATGTAAAGTTATGGGGTATACCTTCTATGCATATTCTGGACAGGTCTGGGAAGATGAATTTTTAAACCATCCTTATGCTTTGAAATAAAATCTGCAAAAGTTTGTGAACTCACCTAAATGATATGGGAACACCTGGGAATTTTCTCAGAATTATTTGAGCTCTTTTGATAGGCTATTAAATTCGTAAGAACCTGGACCTGAACATGATAAAATCTGAATTACAACTTAAGTCAAGGCTTTGGTTTAGCTTAACCCCCAATAATATGTTTTGGCTTTAATTACATTTGAAACATTAGTACGGATACTTTTAGATATATGTTATCCTAATATCATTTGTGAACCCTAAGTTGATTAATTGTGAATTATCATCGAAAGTTACCGAAGTTAATAAATTTAAAACGTCTCTAAAATTTGGAAAGTTACTAAATTTGGAAAGTTATTAAATATGGATAGTTACTACAATTGGAAAGTTACTAAATATGGGAAGTTGCTATAAATAGCAGGAAAAAACCTAAATATGTCAATTTGAACAACAATCAGTACTAAATCAATGATAACTTATGAAATGATTCTTAAATAATAATGCGATCATTAATTCGTGTAGATTCGCTGAAGAAGGAGTAACTTCCTATCCTTGTGTTTCTGATATGGTTTCATTTGCGGTTTAAGGTACAGATATTCTACCCTTTCTTAGTAAGGGTTTATTCTCATGACTTCTCGATCCTTGACTTTGATTCCTTTTCTTTGATATGATTTTGTTTAATATGATCCGTTTGATATAATCTCTTTGATATGATTACCTTTGCTATGATTCCTTGGTATGATTTATTTGATATGATTCCATCCATTATGATGTTCGATCTGCTATCCTTTTTGTTATGACATTATTATGATATCCGTTTGCTATGATATTATTCAGTTATATTGATATGATCTGTTAGGATATGATATGATTATGGATATGTTTTGATATGATTCGTTATGTATAGTTTCCCGAGCTAACTAGTCATGGATGTATCATGACCATGTCACTGATGCACCAGTGGCATGACACTATCTGTGGCGGTGTGATTAGTCCACGACGTTCCCTTTTTGATATGATATGATATATGTGATCACTTGACCATTATGAATACGTATGTACAGTCTTGAACTGGCATATGTATATTTGATTTGTTTTGTAGGGAGCATATGGATGCATCCTAGGCATTTTGTTCAGTTTTGGTGATGTTATGAGTGTGTGCAATACACCCTAGCTACTCTATTTGGTACATGAAAGGTATCCTCTCCTTGTGCACTTATGATTTGACGGATTATGATATGTGATTTATGGCTATTGGAGTATCTCCTTTAGTGTTTGAGCTCGTGGTCAGTATTCTGATTTTGTGACTATGTGACTTATGATATTATTATTCGTTTGTTTTCTATGCCATACTTTATTCAGTTCTCCATTTGATTACTCATTGACTAAGTATCCTTATGTGATTCATCCGACTACCGTACTATACTCCAGTTCATTTGATTTATTATACTCTTACTCCATTTCGATTGACTACCAAACTTATACTTCAGATTACCACTTCATATGTTTACTATGCTATTATATGATTATTTGATCCATCTGTTTACCGTACTATTATGTGATTATTCGATTCATCTGTTTACCATGCTAATATGTGATTATCTGATTCCTTTGTGACCATTCTAATATTTGATTATCTAATTCCTCTATTACCATGCTAATATGTGATTATCCGTTTACCATGCGATGATGTGACTAATTGATTCATCCGGTTGCCAGGCTAGTATGTAATTATTTGACTCATCCGTTTACCATGTTAAACCTTCGTTCAGTTATTACTTATTTCCGTGGGCTATGATTATCATTCAGTATTCCTATCTGCTATCTGTGACTACCATACTTGTACTTCTGTTTGGTATTTTCCATTGCTTATGATATTGGTTCGGCGTAGTAATTAATATTACCTGTATTGTTGATCTGCAATGCACTTTTGTTCATGCTACCTTTTAATGATGGAATTTGGTTCAACTTATGTTATATGTTTAGTTGACTTTCTTAGTTAGTCATGATATATTCTTGTTCAGTTACTTCATTTAATTATGATGTTCGTGCAGTATTCCTACCTGATACATGTGACTAACATGCTTATACTCCTGTCGGAATTTCCTCTTTTTATGATATTCGTTCTGGTTATTAAGTTTTGATTATCTGACTTGTATGATTGATATGCTTACAGTCTATTCAGTTGCTTCCGTCTGCTTATAGAATTCAACTTAGCTTATATATATATATATATATATATATATATAGGTTTGGGTTATTATGAAAAGTTTCTTATAATGAAAAGAATGAGAAGGCATGTGGAGGTGACATGTGTCACCTTTGCCACATCATCATGCCACATCACCATACCCCACCCCCACCACCCCCCCCCTAAAAAAAATTCCCGCCAAAAATTTTTTTTCCCACAAATTTTTACTGCATCACAATTATAAAGTTACTGCATCACAATCATGATTTTAGTACATTAAGGTTATAAATTACTGCATCACGTTATAAAGTTACTCGCATCACAATCATGATTTTAGTGCATTAATGTTATAACCTTGATTTTAGTTCATCATAGTTGATGCACTTAACTATTAACTTATGCAGTAACTTATAATAAAGATGCACCAAAACTTATTAGTGCATTAAGGTTATAAGTTACTGCGTCATAATTATGATTTTAGTGCATTAAGGTTATAAATTACTGCATCACAGTTATAAAGTTACTGCCTCACAATCATGATTTTAGTGCATTTAAGGTTATAACCTTGATTTTAGTGCATCATAGTTGATGCACTGAACTATTAACTATGATGCAGTAACTTATAATAAAGATGCCCCAAAACTTATTAGTGCATTAAGGTTATAAGTTATCATCACGGTTATAAATTTATGCATCATAATTGATTTTAGTGCATTAAGTTATAATTACTACATCACAATTATGATTGTGATGCAGATTTTTTATAATGTGATGCGTAATAAATTTTGCGGAATTTTTTGGGAAATTTTTTTGGCTAAAAAAATTTTTTTTAGTGGGGGGGGGGTGGTGGGTGACATTATGCATGACATGGCATGGTGATGTGGCAAAAGTGGTACATGTCATCTGCACATGCTCATTCTTTCATTATAAGAAACTTTTCATTTTAACCCTACCCTATATATATATGTATATATATATATGTATATATATATATATATATATATATATATATATATATATATATATATATATATATATATATATATATATATATATATATATATATCTGATTATCTGATTTGTTGTTTTGCTATATTTATGTTTAGTTGATCCACTGGCTGATATGCTTGTATACTGTTTTGTTACTTTTTTTGATTATGATACCTTTCATCAGCTCCTATTTGTTTATGTTTCGGTATTTGTATGTTTGGTTACTTATATGTGCTTATATCTATTCACCTAGGCGCTTCTTTACTTTGCTCTCCTTGATTTTTGTTCCTTCTGGTTATCTGTTAATATTGTGTTCTGTAGGTTCCTCATAGACTCATTGTGCTCATTCGTTATGACTTTGTTACCAGTCTCCTTTGAATCACTTTTGTATTTTTTATTTTGTTTTGTTATATCTACTTTTTTAAGCTCAGCCGCATTTCTTTCCATGCGGCAGGTACCAAGTGGGATGCTGGGCTTTGATGGGCTGAGAGTAGGAGCATTTGAGTGAACCGATCCTAGTTTCCCTTATCATTTTTGACTCATTTTGAAGAATATTCGTTTTAATATTTCATTTCTTTTAGATATGTTGGATTATGTATTTTCTTTTTAAGTCATTCATTTATATGTCTTGGTATTTTATTTAATAAGACTTTCGCTTGCGTTTATATGCTTTGTATGACACCATAGTGTCACATTTTGACCCGTGTCGGGTTGGGGTGTTACATCAAGTATAATGAAATGTCTTATGAGGGTGCTTAAAAAGGTATGGAGAAACAAAATGATTTCTGAGAGCTCAGTTGGCTGATTCAAAAAGAAAGAAAGTGGATACTAGTTTTGAAAAATCATCAATCTTACGAAAACCACTAGTTTTTCAAATGTTTAAACACTTTCAAACCTCAAAATCAAGGTTTGCTCCCCATGTTGTTGAGAAAAAAGATTTGATAAAATCATCCATTTATAATATTCTCCTCAACAAGAATAGGAAAAAGTGGTTGAAAAACACCCAAATGTTATTGCACCTGGTCTCTACAGGATTAGTTCGAATACCGTGTCCAAGCCTACATCTAAATAACCTTATGGTACAAATGACATGTGTAAGAATGATAATCAAGATGGATCTAAGGAAGCATGCAATAGAATCAAAAGATAAATGATAAATTGGGGGCGTGATAGCCTATTTAAAAAAATGATAAATGAAGAAATAGGTGTTAGTTGGTGCAGAAGGCAAAATGGGCAAAACGTGATTCAATTGCCTAGTTTTAGCAATATGCCATAAAAGTGAGTCAAATTGAAAATAAGTATCATTTTAGATCATAAAAATGAAAATTTTCCTAACAAAATGTCGAAAACAATAAAACCAAAAGAGCTAGTTGAAGAAAACGAGCAAGGCAATATAACAAACTCATATCTACTTCAATACTTTATCTGTTAAGTTAGTTTAGTTCTCTGTGAGAAATTTAAAATTTTGAGGAATTATGAAAAACGCAATTTGAGGCATTTATTTATTTATTTGTTTTACTGTTTTACGGAAAAACGTTTTAATAGTTTATTAGAAAAAATTTCGTGATTAAAAGTTTGAAAATTAACATTTGATTCATATCATTTGCAAAATATCATATAGTTGTCAAAATTTTAATCAGCTTAAAAATTTGAGTAAGTCTACAATAAATGACAATTCTGAATCATCTGTTTTTTATTTCCCACATTTATTTCCCAATTTCTGTCGTTAAAGGTTTCTCATCTGATTCCGATTCTTATTTGTTAATTTTTTTTTACTCAGAACTTATTTGAAGAATGAGAAAAGTTCCATACGGAACAAGTTTTATCTAAAGAAAAAATAACTAGATCTCAACCATCCATCCCCTTTGAATCCAACAGATTAGATTAATTTACATTTTAAGATAAAATTACACTTAGGGGCCTTTTGGTACATGCACATTATTTACAAAACCTCCCAAAACACACACAAATCACGCACACACATTCTCGTTATTTTTTCTCCCAAACCACCAAACAACCCCAATCACCGAAAACCATCCCCCAAACCACCCAAAACCACCGCGAAACCCTGGTTGTGAAACATCATTCAGTTAAAATGGATATTCGAGATGAATTAGCTCTATCTAAAGTTGATTCATTGGCCAAATCTAATTCATCTAACGTTTCCGATCAAAATAAGCTTCGAAATGATAATTCTGGTATATTTTTAGGTTATTTGGTTCTATTAGTCAATAGATGTTGCTTGATTGCTTATTTTATTGCTTATTTTTTATTATTTGTTGATTAGTTAGCTTATTTTTGGCCAGTAGAAAAGTTGTGATGGAATGAGTTTTTGGATTAGCTTATTTTTGGCTAGTAGATTGAATATTTGTGATTGATTAGCTTAATGTTTTGCTTATAGGAATCAGTAGATTGTAGTGTGCAATTTTTTGAATTTGTACTTTGATGGCGTCATGAAGATATTGTTAGTTATCGTTAATTTGGCGCGTAGGCTGATTACATCATAGTTTTGTAGTTTGATGTTTGTTGTTAGCGTTTACTGATGTTAGAGTTTTTGGATTAGCGTTTACTGATGTTAGATATTGTTAGCGTTTACTGATATTGTGAATTTTGTGAATTTGTTGTTAGAGGCAAACACAGACTATCTAGTTCTCTACTACAGATATAGGGAATATCAAGACACAAGTCACAATATGAGACGTAATACATTAAATCTTTAATACATAGCTAGATCTACACCAGCTATCGAGTTTGAGCAACCATGTGTTAGGAAGCTAATCTCTCTAGTTTAAGCATTAATCTGGATTAAAATATTGTTACCAATATTTCCCACATGTTGAGTGCCAGGTTGTGTTAGCATAGATATTTCTAAGGTAAATCTACGCAGACGAGTAGAGACAAAATAGTAATGCTGATAACTTACCAGCACAGAGATTCGAATAATAGTATATATCATAGAAATACTTGAAAGATGACGAGGTCACCATAACTAGAATCACAACATGTCATTAATGCAAATTTTAGTTCTTAGAGACATCACATGCCCATACTTGCATGAACAGAAAAGTAAGTAGCAATGAAGTAGAAGTAATCGGATAATGAAGTTGTCTAATCGTCATGCAAACATCACATAGGGAAAGAAATATCTGGTCTGCGTAGATCATGTGCTAAAGATTATGTTTACTGATGTTTTGTACTTTGGTTAGCGTAGGCGCGTAGGTTATCGTGATATTGCATAGGTTAGTGTTTACTTTGATGTTTGTTGTTGTGTTAGCGTTTACTGATGTTTGATACATTGATGGCGTGATATTGCTAGGTTTGGATCTGCTGATTTAACGAGAATGTTAGATAACGAGAATGTTATTACTAGTAGTAAACATATAACTTGATTCTTCTAATCCATGTGATTTATTCTAAATCCCATGAGATTCATACTGAATCCCATGAGATTCAGTATGAATCTCATGGGCTTCTTAATGCTGTTTTATTGTATAACTAATGTTTTTTAATTTTTTTGTGTTAGGTATTGTCAGTGGTTCTCCAAGGAAGAAGTAGGTTACAAAATCAGATGTGCGTCAGTTAGGGGTCGTCCAAGCTGCAACTGATGTTGTTCAGGAGAAGGCACCGGTTGAAAAGGAAAAGAAGGTGCCAGAGAAGAAGTTGCCGGAGAAAGCACCGGTTGAAAAGGAGAAGAAGGTGTCGGAGATGGCACCGGTTGAAAAGGAGAAGAAGGTGACGGTGAAGAAGGTGTCGGATAAGGCACTGGTTGAAAAGGATAAGGCACCGGCTGAAAAGGAGAAGAAGGTGCCAGAGAAGAAGGTTCCGGAGAAGGCGCTGGTTGAAAAGGAGAAGAAGTTGCCGGAGAAGGCACCGTTTGTTCAAAAGGATAAGTAAAAGGATTAGGCTACTGGTGTTGAAAAGAAGAAGGAGTAGGCACCTGATGTTGAAAAGGATAAGGCTGCTGATGTTGAAAATAAGAAGGAGCAGGAACCTGATGTTGTTAAAGATAAGGCTTCTAGTGTTGTTACCTAAAAGTCAAAGGGTAAGGGTGATCTTACGAAGGGTAAGCCACAGGTTAAGGTGCCTGCTGTTGTTAATGAGAAGCCACGGGTTAAGGTTCCGACTATTCTAAAGGATAAGTCGCCGGTTGCCAAGGGTAAGACAAAGAATAGGTCATATAATATTGAGATTTCGGTTAAGTATAAGTCACCGGTTATCAAGGATAAGCCAAAGGATAAGTCGTCTAAGGTTGAGAGAAAGGTTGAGAGTTGAAGCAGTTCAGGAAGAAAATAAACCAAAGCAGAAAAGAGTTTTATCATAAGTAAAAGAGAGTAAAAAAAAACTGAAGGTCAAGCTACAAAAAGGTTTAGTTTCTTATAAATTTGTCTTTTTACTCTATTTTCTATCTTTTTTATCCCATGGGATTTCATATGGAATCCCATGGGATTCCATATGAAATTTGATTCATACTTTATGTGATTTATATAGAATCCCATGGGATTCATACCTGATTCCATGGGATTTTATATGATCAGTTTATTGATATATGTCATTTTTATGTAGATGCTGATGAATTTGAAGATAGAAAGAATTTTAAGAGTAAGGATGTGTTGAAGAGAAAGAGGGATGATTCAGGTTCCGATTCTGTATCTGCTGACCAACTTACGATGAATGAGGGTTTTATGAAGAAACTTATGAAGAATCTGATGAATATGTCGTTTATTAAGGAAGAATTTGATGAACAGACTGTATCAGAGTCGAAGAAGAAAGATAAGAAGAAAGAAAAGCAGTTGACGCCTGAAGAAGAAGCACATGAAAAGTATCTTTCTAATTTTCCAATTCTTTATGCAAGGACAACACCTACTTCTCTTTTTACGGCCATCCGTGACTCAAAGGTTAATATGGAGAAGTTTTTGGCAGAGATAGGATTTAGTTCACTATACAATGTTGCCATAGATCGCATTCCATCAAAGTTGGGAAGGTATGTGGTTTCAAAGTTTAATGCAAAAACTTATGAGTTGATTTTGGTAATGGCAAGTCAATCAAGGCCACTACTTCCAAAATTCATGATATGTTAGGCGTTCCTATTTGTGGTTCTTCTATTTTTTCTTTAGAACCCTAATTAGTTGATGATGAGTTTGTGAAGGATTAGGTTAATCAGTTTTACCCTAAAGAACTTGAGGATATCCGAGTGAATGATATTGCTTCCAAATTGATTCAATCTCAGCAAGTCAATTTCTATTTTTTAAAGTAAACTTTCTTACACTTTTTACAAACATTATGTGTATGTTTGATGGGTTGAAGGGACAGATCTATTTGGATGTTGTTTTACGGCTTCATGAAGAAACTAAAATTAGTGATATTGATTGGTGTGACTACATTCATAGTTGCCTTAAACACAATAAACTCCTAAAAACTCTATCTAATCAATACACTGGTCCATATACCTTCCTCGTTGTAAGTTTCTAAATTGTTTTCATGTTTGTTTGATGTTTAAACATGTTTATGTGACTGATTTGTTGTAACTTTCTTTACACATTTTTCTTTTTTAGCTTTTGTATTTAGATTCAACAAAGTTCGATAGGATTTCTGTTGTTCGCACACGTCCGACTATCAGAAGCTGGTCTTCATACTTGATGTCACAAAGACAGGAACTGGAACTTAAATTAGAAGTTATGGGTGTGTTAGAACTTCAAGAAGGGACTGAATCTGAGGTTCAAGAGGCTGAAAGTTTTATTTGTGGTGGTTCTTTTGAAACTTCTTTTAAAGAGGTTTGTTTAATTTTTGTTTATTTTTTTTCATTTATTGTTATTTAATCACATCTAATTATTTTATAATCCCATGGGATCATGTTTAGAATCTCATGGGATTTTGACATAATCCCATGGGATTCACAATGAATCCCATGGGATCATATTTAGAATCTCATGGGATTTTGACAAAATCCCATGGGATTCACTATGAATCCCTTGTGATCATATTTAGAATCTCATGAGATTTTGACAAAATCCCATGGGATTCACAATGAATCCCTTGTGATCAAGTATCTTTTATTTCTATTACAATGTGCTTTATTATGACTATTACAATGTGATTTATTCCAGGATTTGTTTAACAAAGTTGAAGCAAAGTTAGATGTGATTTGTAATGAAAGACTTGTTGTTGAAGGTTATTTGAAGAAACCTATTTTAGATTACCCTGGTGATGTAAAGCTCCTTGAAATACATGAAAAGTATGCTCAAATTTTCAAGAAATCAATGCCATTAAATGATGAAGATGTTAGTGTCGGAGGTGATGGAAATAATTGGGATGATGATGATGGTAATGGGGAGGATGACGATGATGAGTTTAATGGGGAGGAGAATGATGACAATGATCAGGATGGGAATGATAGGGTAGTTTTAGAAGATTTTGGCAACGAACCATCTAGTGGTGATCCAGATGCCAAGAAGCGAGATGATACAACTGTGGTTGATCAATCTGAAAAAAAGAGGATGATGCAGTTTCTGAGAAGCAAGTTGATCCATCTGATAAAGAAACATGTGAAGAAGAAGAGTATGAGATCACCAGCACACCTGAGTCTTTAATGCAATGGTTAGAAAATAATATAGATACGGTTGATGAGGTGATCGAATGTATAGTTGCTGAGTACTCATATGTAATATTCTTGCTTGATAAAGCTCTTTTTATTTTTTCCTAAAATTTTGTTTCTTTTTAATTAAATCTTTTTATTTTATTCAGCTTGACTCGCTCAAAGAAGGTGTGGAGGGAATGAATGTTGTGAATCCAGGTCCCATTACTCCTGAAAAAATGGCTACTCGCGCTACAAATGTAAGTCCCAGTCCTGAAAAGTGTTTGGTGAAACCTTCTTCCAACCTATTATCCCCATATATGAACAAGAAGACAAAGGTTGTACCCAAAATTACAAGGCTGGAGTTTATTCTCGAAAATAGTTTGTTTGTGATGCAAGGCGATAAGATGTAAGTTTACATGTGTATTTTTTATATAAGTTTCATAGTTAATAAAAATTCATTCATCTGATTCAATGTGAAAGAATCTCATGGGATTCATAATGAATCCCATGGGATTTATATGATTCATGTAGTGAATCCCATGATTAGATGTAATCCCATGGGATTTGTATAGAACTCATTTTAATGATTTGATTTTATTTTTGAATACATGAGGAAACACAGTCCCCTGGCATTGTGGGATTCGGGAAGCCAATGTTGTCGATTTTGGAGTGCAATTCTTAATTATGAAGAGAGAATTAAAGATCATGGTTCTCAAGGCACTTTTTCCCAACCGAATGTATTGTAAGTATTTATTTTTGATTTGCTTAGTAAACTCCTTATTAGCTTAATAAACTGCTTATCTGCTTATCTGCCTTACCAAACACCCCCAAAGCAATACAAATCATAACATCGTCTTGTAAATTGCATATACAGACAGAATCTATGATTGATGGAACCTTGGCTTCTTAGGACGATAAATTTGAAAGGTTTGAAAATGAAATTTCAGCTCAGTTTAAAGACAATGTTGTTGGCTTGGCTCTCGATAGCATTGACTTGGTAATTTTTAATTTTTTATTTTTTATAAATTTTTGTTTTTGTTTGTACTTTTCTATTATTTTTATTATGTTCGTTTTGTTAAAACATGATTTCTTTCCAATTCACAATTCTGGCCACTTTTATGTCATCTTCATCAGCCTTACTAAAGCAATATCAATTACGATACTAGATAACAGCGATTCGGGAGCAACGTATGATTCAAAGTATAAACAAGCCTGTGAACTTCTTGTAAGTATTTACTTTTCTGTTTGTAAAGTGATTCATAAATAATCCCATAGGATTCACACCAAAATCCTATGGGATTCTTTGATGAATACCTTATAATTTATACATAATCCCATGGGATTCTATATGAATCTCATGGGATTCATACATAATCACATGGGATTCTGGATGAATCCCTTGTGATTCATACAAATTTCACATGTGAATCTCATGTTATTCATGCTGAATCCTTATTGACATTTTCCTAGAATTCTAGTAATTTATGATCTTTTTTTAATAATTTTGTAGAAAAAGTTGTTTTCCCATCATCTGAAGCTATATGGTCACAAAAAAACATGCTAATGTTCTTAAAGTCAAACCAAGAATCCCAAAGCTCAAGTGGAGGACCAAGAAAAATTTCCGTGATTGCGGTATTTTCACTATGTTACATATGGAATGTTACACCGGTGAACCTGCTACGAAATGGGATTGTAGGCTAGTTGCCGAGTTTGGACCGCAGGCCGACATGTTGAGGCGATTGAGATTCAAGTTTGCTACAAAGATATTGTTACATGAACTTAATAAGCATGCGAGTAAGATGTTTGAATTAGCAAAGGAGTTTGATAAACTTCTTGCTCAAGAAAGGATGAATACAATTATTGAAGCAGTTAGGAATAGGGATGCACGTGAGAATAGCTAGGCATTCAAGAAGATTGTCTTTTGAGAATGGTAGAACAGTTTTATAACTAGTCTTTTGAAAACATGTGAATTGATGGTAGAACAGTTCATCCAGGGTGTCCCATGGTAGATCAGTTTGAAAATGGTAGAACAGTTTTATAACTAGTCTTTTGAAAACATGTGAATTTATGGTAGAACAGTTCATCTAGTTTGTCCCATGGTAGATCAGTTTGAGAATGGTAGAACAGTTTAGAATGGTAGAACAGGGTAGATCATTTTACTGGTCAAGTAACTGCTGTGTAGTTTCTTTTAAAATCTGTCTTTTTATGATTTACTTGTCATGTATCTTTATGTGATTTATACAGAATCCCATGGGATTCATTATTAATCCCATGGATTCTTTGTTAATCCCATGGGATTCCTTATTAATCCCGTGGTATTCATCTCTAATCACATGGGATTCAGAGATGAATCCCATGAGATTCATCACTGATCCCTGTATTTTAATAATTTTACTTATCAAGTATCTTTATGTGATTTATACAGAATCCCATGGGATTCCCTTGTGATCCATACAGATTACCCATGTGATCAAGTTATTGAAACAAAATATAGGTAACAAACAAAAATTAAAATAGAAATATTTGAAATAGAATATAAGTAACAAACAATATTTGAAACAAAATATAAGTGACAAAAAAAAGATTTTGTCTGAATATTCAATCTATATAATCAAGTAAAGAAGAAAAAGAACTAACAAAAAACAAGAATATAAGTAACTTAAATCTTTTCAAACATCAATTGGTTTCGCCTTGCCTTTGGGTTCATCGGACAAATTGTTTTCGTATGCAAGTTGTTCTTCTCTCCACAATGGCCACAAGGCTTCATTTGTTTCTTTTTAACTTGAATTGCTTTTTCTCTTTCACTCTTTCGCCTTTCATTTCGTTTTGCTTCTGAAATATTCCCTTTGTTTCTTGCCTTTGTTGGATTGTTAACTATTTTATTCTCAGGTTTAGAAATAGCAAAATGTTCACCAATCACATCTCCTTTATTTCTTGAAGGAGGATTTGGCACCTCGGCCTCCACTTTTGTTTTCAATGTCTTTAACTTTTCTACAAAATCACCCATCTTCACTACATCTTTGCTTAACCGAAACAAATATTCATCAACCAGAAATGTTGCCTCATTTGTAAATCTTTCAATTTCTTCATTTGTTTCACCATATATGTTTCTTTTCCTTCTCAATTCAAGTGGTATTATATCCCTTGTCCAACGCCTCAAAATATATTGTTTTGGAATGACGTTAATATCACGATTCTTGAAAACACAGAATATGTGTCGGCATAGAAAACCGAATCGGAAAAAATGCCCGCACCTACATACCACCGACCCATATTCTGTATTACGCAGTACCTTTTTTAAAACACAGTAATTATTAGCCAATCCCATGGGATTCATAAAAAAGTCTCATGGGATTCATAACGAATCCATTGTGATTCATATATGAATCCATTGTGATTCATATATGAATCCCATAAGATTCACTAGGAATCCCATGGGATTCATCATGAATCCCATGGGATTATTTGATTAATCCCGTGTGATATTATAGTAGTTTATACCAACAAGTAATATACCTTATAGTGTACAAATTTTCTGTTGCTACTGTTTCGCCTTCCTCTGCTTGTTCTTTTGCAACTTCCTTATTAAGGATTCTATAAGCTGCCGGATTTTGGTCTCTAACCACGACAATCTCACAGCCTTCTTCTATTTTTAGAGCATGTATCTGATAAGGATTTAAAACTTACACTTTTAAGGGGTCATTTAAGCCCTTAATTGCCCACTTTTATATCCGTTACTGCTTAATTTCGTTCCTTTTTTACTTTTTAGGTCTCTTGGAAGCAAAATACTGGAATGATGCATATTTGGATGAAAAGGAGTGAATATATGAAGAAAATGGCTAAGTCAAGATCGAAGACACTCAAGCTGCTGGAGTTGAACCTGACGGCGTCCCAACTAAAGGGCGACGCCGTCCCTCTATACGAATTAAAATCTCTGACGGCTCAGTAGACTTTTTGCTAAAACACACCTGACAGCATTAGGCATTGAAGAGGAAGGGCGTCACGAAGACTTTTCATCTCCGACGGCCTGGATCCAGAATCAGATGACGTACCTGCTGAAGCCCGACGGCGTCACAACTACAACATGACGCCGTAACAAAGATGACTTGGCCAAGACGAAACCCTAATGACGGCGATCAGACAGTGTCCCACATATAAGGCGACGCCGTCGCAAGCGTAAAATTATACATAGAAATCGAATTTTCAGAATTTGAAGAGGTGGACTTGTGGAGTAAAAACCCTAAACGTTTATAGTCCACTTGGACAGTATCTTAGGGTTCTCAAACCCTATTTTACATCAAGATAAGTGTTTTACTTCATTGATTTCATTATGTCTTCCATTGAATGTGTGTATGCTTGTGTGTTTAACATGTCCGGCTAAATTTCTTGTGTGTTTGCTTAGATCTATGAACCTAGTTATTAATTATTGGTTGGTTGTCTCTTATCTTAATTGTAATTGGCTTAGGAGTGCACTATGTTGTCGTTGTGTTTAAATACTTGAGTAATCTTTGTGAACCTTAGTTTATAAATCACTTAGCGGATTTCGTAGGCTAAACATCCAAATATAACCTTAGAGTTAGTTTATGATTAATCTAGAGGATTTCGTAGACAATAACCTTAAGGTAGTCTCAAAGAGTTAGGGAAAAAGGCATACCCTACGACCTTAGAAAACATAACGCGTTAAGAATAAGGACGTGACAATTCAACCACCAATAAAAGATAACTAGGGAGTAATAGTATCTAGGTAAGCACATTTTTAATCATCATACGAGCATACATCAAAAAGACATAGACTACCCATAGTTTAGATAATTAGATAGTAGAGTAATCAGTAAAAGTACCACCCCCCAAATCCAAACCCCAAGATTTTACCCTTAGCTTTCTAAAAAATATAAAAAGATAAAAAAGAATCTTCCTCAACCTCAACCTTAGCGTAGCACAATTCTTACTAGCATTCCTATTCCCCTAGAGAACGATATCAATCCCCGAGGCTTACCCAATACTACACTACAGCGATTAGGTTCACTGCCTAGGGTGTTGAAAAACTAGCTCGATGACAAGGAAGTTCCTTTGACCCTGAACGCGCCTTGTACGCGCATCAAGTTTTTGGCGCCGCTGCCGGGGAATAGAATATCTAGTTAGATTTTTATTTCGTTTAGGTTCCCTTGCTTGATTCCTGTCAAGTAAGATTTTTTCTCGATTTTAGCTTCCTCATAGTCTATCCCCCTTCTTCGTGAATTTGTTCGTAGCCCCATCACTTTTCATCATGGAAGGTGATAACCCACCAAAAAACAACCTACCGTCAAACAAATACCCACCACTTGATCCAACTTTTTCCAACCAACTACGAGCTCGTATTGTTAGTGAAATTGGAGAACTTAAAAAATTCAATAGGATAATTGAAAGTGCACTTGAGAAAGCCCTTAAGGAATCCACTGGTACTTTAGATAGTGATTCAACCTCGAGTGATGATTCGGAGGACGAAATAGGAGAAGGGGATTATA
>OU343225.1:142319083-142352018 GCA_910596185.1 Chrysanthemum makinoi | reverse complement strand
GAAGGTTACGGCGTAACTCTTCCCAAAGGTTACGACGTAACTATATTAGGTCAAATGAAGTTCCACGCCGCTGATACTTACGCCGTAACTACTGCATCTCCTATGACGTAACCAAGTTTATTGTAGACTACGACGTAACCACTCATAAGGTTGCGCCGTAACCAGCAGATCTAGTGAAAAATACGAAGAAATAGTTACGACGTAACCCAGATCTGGCCTATAAATACCCCACGAATTCCAGCATTTCTAATCATCTCATTCCACACAAAACACTCAGAGAACGTGGGAAAAAGCTCAAGGCAGGTCTAGAGGAGCATACGGAGCTGTCTCCAAGGGAGAAATCACTCCCCTACGATAAGCATTAGCGTTTTATATTTCTTTTACTTTCAATTCATGTATTTTGTACATTTGAATATTGAATTGGTTTGCATGATTAATATGATCGGCAAAGCACCTCTTGGTGCTGGCCTAGTTATGATTCCTTAATTGTTTTGTTTCCGTTTACTTTACTTCCGTACAATTATTTCTAAGTGTATGCATGCATAGTTTATTGGTAGCCACCCTTGGTTCGGTAGTTTTGAATGGCGGTAGAGGCCAATTGCCTAGAAGATATGACCAACTGACCCTAGGTGAGCGGACTGAGATGGGATGGGTAAGATATGACCAACTGACGACCCTTTCTACTTGTGCGATTTGACCATCTGATCACCTATCGTTTGGATGAACTTAAGAATTAGGGCGGTTCTAAGTTCCTAATGGCTGGGCATTCACTATTATAAATCTAGCATGTAGCGGTACTTAATGACTTGGCTTAGGGACCAGGAACAACAGGACTTATGAGGGGACACCTGACTTCTCCTGTGGTGGCATCTTTGCTGATAGGTTAGGGCGAATTGACCAAATGTTTTCATCTCAACTTTGACCCCACCTGAAGTAATTGGAAGTAAGTAGACGTAGACATAACTAGCTAGGAGGATTAACTAGGTTAGCACAACTCTCCTCTATTGGTTTCCCTTGATCATTTATTTGCTTTTATTCTGTTTTATTCTGCGTTAGTAGTTTAATTAATTAAATCCCTATCAAAACCATTATTAATCTGTGACA
The DNA here is from genome assembly GCA_910596185.1 of Chrysanthemum makinoi. Classification (NCBI taxonomy): domain Eukaryota; kingdom Viridiplantae; phylum Streptophyta; class Magnoliopsida; order Asterales; family Asteraceae; genus Chrysanthemum; species Chrysanthemum makinoi. Next base: position 142,350,914 of record OU343225.1, on the reverse strand, counting down.
CCTAGATTTAGTAATAATCCAACACACATAGCCATTGGGACGACCTCGGCTTTACTGATTACTACACTACACACGACCGGGTACACTGCCCGTTAGTGCACTAGGGTAGACCATAGGTATAACGAGACTTTATAAATATTAAAACCTGGTTAGTAAAACCTGCATCACAAAGCTTACCTCATATTAAATAAAGAAACAATGAAGGTAGAAGAGTCATTAAACGTAAATGAAGAAGAAGAACCTTTAAGTGATGAAATCATAAATATTAAAGAGTCCAAAGATCATCCCGTAGATAAGGTCATAGGAAAGCTAAACGAAAGAACCTTAAGGTCTCAAGTTCAAAACCAAAGTAACTTGTTTTGTTTTGTCTCAACCATAGAACCTAAGAATACATAAGAAGCCATAAAAGATGCAAGTTGGGTAATGGCTATGCAAGAAGAGTTAAATCAATTTTTTTCTAACAATGTTTAGACACTCGTCCCCCCACCTAGTAATCAAACCATAACAGGAACCAAATGGGCATATAAAAACAAGTTAGATGCAAATGGTGTAGTGTCTAGAAACAAAGCTAGACTCGTTGCCCAAGGGTATAATCAACAAGAAGGAATAGTGTGAAGTCCCAAACCTTGGATCTAGAACACTTAGCTTGTAAACGTGTTAGTTACCTTGGATGGATCCAAAACAACAATGAGAAACTTTGTTGTAAATGCACACAAGTATGCGGAATCTACTTGAATGCACTTAGAAGATTAATGTAAACACAAGAATAACACCAACAGCTTCAATATTATTGATTAATAATACGAGTACTCTCCTAGTACTAGGGTTTACAAAAGCTTTTTAATACGCTAGAGTATTGGTATATGCTTAACCTAGCTAGATCTCCTTTATACACTAAGGAGATCCCTTACAGAGATAACTATGCATTAAGTATATCATATCTTCTATTGATATAGAAGATATGTTGTTACAAACCTTACACGACATACTTAATATAGATCAGTACAAACTCTAACACTATCAGCACTAATATTTGCACTATCAGTACTAACTAGTTAATACTCTTCTAATAATACTATCAGTACTAACTTTAACATAATAAGTATTAACTCCCAAAAGTGAATTTCCCAACAATCCTCCCCTAAACTTGTGATTGGGTCAATCACAAGTTTCTTCAAACCTTGAGGATTCTTCCAAAATCACTTTCCTCTGCTAGGTCTTCCATCTTGGTCAAAGATCTTTATCAGCAACTCCTTAGCCATTTCAACTTCATTTCCCATCCTTAGCCCTGCTGTCAGAATTTGTAGAAGAGTTCCAAGCGCAAGTGGATATGTTCTTTCAACCAGCATATAAATATCAGTTCCATTGAATGTAGTAACCAAGTGCAGTCCACATGAATCAATTAGGGTCCAGCTGAGAGCTTCATCACCAGGTTGAAACTTCCATTGCTCTCCAAATGGATCTGGTTCAAAGATATTCTGGAGTTCATAGAGTAGCTCCAGATCCTTATCATTATCTGGATCTCTATTCTTGAACCTTTCTTTGACTAACTCCCATAGCTTGAGTAGATCCTACCTGTTAATAAATGCAAATAGATCCACCAAATACAAGTAAGCATTTGTCCTTCCACCTGCCCTGTGAATCCTCCAATGCCTCTTTCCATCTTCAGTGTAGATATCCCAGTTGATGATTGGGTATCTGGTATTGATGGGCTCTGAATACAATGCTTCTTCTGGAGCTTCAATTAACATCATCTGATTGAGCTTTTCTTCAGTGAGTCCACCTTCATCTTCAGATGCTTTCATTCTTTTGAGTGAAGTTGGGGAAGCTCCTTCTTCTGATGGTCTCTTGTAGCTTCCAATAGGCTGTGATCTTTCAACAATGTCATCAGCTTGCATAGGTCTGAAGTCCAGAAATCTTCTTTGATTTAAGTCAGCCAGTCTTTGAAGAGTCTCCCAAGATAACTGATTAAGTTGCTTCAATGTTCTTCTGTCTTCACCTTGATACTTGATGTACTTACAGAGATACATCTTTTTCTGACTCTTGTTTGGAGGTCTTGAGGCTTTTTCAATCTCTCTTTGCTATCTGAAATGACTCTGTCTTCTAGCCAAGATCTCACTGAACAACTGAGCTGCTTCATTGACACTTGTTCCCTGATCTTGTTGCAGCTTCTGTTGTACCTCCTGAGTAGCTTCTACTTTGGCTATCATGTCATCCCATGTTTGCCAGTCATCATCCAGTTTAGCCATCTTTTTCTTTTCTTTTTCAGCAGCTTCTTTCTGTAACTCTTGCTCATCCCATTCTGCTGCAAGCTTCCTTGCTGCCTCTTCATTCAGCTTTTCAATCTCAGCTCTAGACATCTTTTTCATCTTTGGTTCTTCTTCCAGAACCTTGCCTTTTTCTTTGGGATCTATCTTTGGAGCTGAGGAGGTTGGTGATGGTGGAGCACCTCCTTCTTGAATAACAACCCCTTTTTCTTTAGGCTTAGGTGCTGCTGACTTGGTCTTCTTCCTTAGATACAACACAGGAGGCTTCTTGTAAGTGGGAGAGATAGGGACTGATTTCTTCAAGCTTTGAAGTCCCAATACATCATGTTTCTCTCTATCCTCTTCATCACTTTCTTCATGCGGAGTGGTAGTGATGGTAGTGGCCTCTGTAGTTGTTTCTTGTTGTAGTTCAGCAGCTACTTGGACGATGGACTTAATACTGATTGAAGAATTCCAGGAGTAGTAACTATAGTACTATCAGTACTAACTACATCACTAACAGATAGTGCATGTAGGAGTACTAAGTACTTCTTCTACATCAATGTTGACATGAACTTCTTCATCATCAATAAAAGGACTTTGAAAAGCTGAAGCTGCACCACCTTGCCATTGATCAAATTCTCTTCTACCTTGAATATCATAACTCCTCCCCTGTTTGGTAGAATCCTCTGTTGAGGTGCTAGAGACTCTAAACTTGGCCTTTCTTTTATGAGATGTAGTGACTGGAGATGCTGTTGCTGTAGACTGAGTGAGAAGCTTGACCTGATGCTCTAACTTTTTCATCTTCAGAAGCATCTTGGTATGAACTTTTGCAGCAGCTTTCTTTTGTTCATCCAAAGCAATCTCTAAACTATTCACTTTTCTGCACAAGAACCTGTGCAATTTCGTCATATCATGGAGTGATAAGCTGCCTCACCACTTCCAGCTGTGTTACCTGCTGAGAGAGGTGGGTCACTGGTCAATTGAGATGCACTCCCAGGCCTAGCCTGAGCAGATACACCCCCCTCCCTTTTAAGCCTTTGCCTGGGTCCACCCTGTGAGGAGTGCTCACTAGGTGTTGGCATGGATTGGGTCTTATTGATGTTACCACTATCCTCACCAGCTTCTAAGCCTGGTTGAGTAGTGGTAGCCCTCACCATTCTATACCCTCCATTACCTGAGATAGGCTCATCTGGTTCAATGATAGGAGGAGAATGGGTCTTAGCTATCCCACTCTCTTGTCTGGAGTGCCTACTGGTTGATGAAAGTTGTTGATTTGGAGAGTATTCAGGATCTGTGGGTGTGTGTTGGGAGTCACCTGTGCTTGATGGTCCTTCACCCTCTACAATAAGCATATTTTGAAATAATGGCACTACAACCCCACTATATCCTACCACAACCGTTAACATATTAGAAAACACTTTGGCTGTGAGTATTTTTTATGGATAAATATTTTTGTGAGGCTGCAAGTTTTGTCTCTGAAGATCCAAAAATATTTGTATAAACACGGGATACATCAGAAACTTGGTTTTGCTAACTGCATTTTTAAGCATACCCTCAAATATATAATTTGAAAAATTGAACACCCTGCCTGTTGCAAGGCAGATCAAGGGCATCCCAGCAAGTCCTTTTGTGACTCAAGCAGTGTAAGAGGGTATGAATTAGAAACCTCCATTGTGGGGAAAACTGACTCTTGTGAAAGTTGAAAGTATTGTCATGTCTATACCCCATCAATGAGAGTTGTTCAATAATTTCAGTGGCTGGCAAAGTGCTAATACCTTCAGCATCTCTAAGATGAAGATGTTCTCTTAGAGAGGCTTCAGTAATAACAATTTGCGTGCCATCCACTATACCAATTAACTGTTGTACCCCTTCCTCAGTTGTTGAAGCAATAGCAGTTTGCCAAAACTTCCTGACAGGGGTACATAAGATTGTAGGATTTAAAAGTAGAGCAAAACTGATGCTGCTTCTGTTAAGGAAAGCAGCTATCTCAGTGAATTCTTCATTACCTTCTGGCAAGTCCAAGCATGCCACCATGTTGTACTTATCGACAAAATCAAGAGGAGCCATGAGCAAGAAGAATAAGGGTTAGTTAAGTGGGACTTAATCGCAAAAGCCTTTAGTGAATTGTGGTGAAAGCAATTGGAAAGTTATGCAATATATAGAGATTTTGAGAATTGTAGTTGAACCGCCTTGTAAATATTTATGGTAATAAGTGAAGAGAAACCAATTAGGAAACCCTTTTATAAGGAAACAGATGGTAACAACTCTATTAGCAAAAGTAATCATTGCATAACAGACTTTTGGAATAAGTACTAACGGCTAGTTCATCAGTACTAACTATGCTTATCAGTACTAACTTATAACCATCAGTATTAACTTTTACCCATCAGTATTATCTCATAGTTTGGAAATTATAATGCTGAAACCCCAATTTTGAAGGGATTAAGTGTGGTGACAGACACTTAATCAAGGTCGGCCTTACATGGCCTATGGTTTGGTGAAAACCAATGGTTTCAGTGCATAGCAGTGCCTGTGATGGATAGTCCCATTAAAAGGGCCTTCATGACAGGGTTTCCATCTCGTGGCAGGTGTTGCCTCAAAAACAAGTGTTGGATTCATGGTTGCTCGTTGTTCTCTAAGCCAGATGCCCGTAGGCTAGTCACACTATCTGTAAACAGATAGAATGGCAAAGAGTGAGTTAGTGCAGTATGACCTGACCAACTGAAACCATCAATTCATGTTCATTAATACCACAAGATGCCGCATAATGCTTTGGCATCACAAATTCCAAAGTTACAACAAGTTCCATCATGTGGTTGCATTAAAATGAGCATAAGTGAGAGAACCACACTTGCTGTAACTATCAATCATCAAATCCCATCCATACTGTTTGTGCTAAACCTTAAAAGTTAGTCCAAAACCAAGAAAACACAATCCAAGAGATTTTCTTGCCAATCCGTATTAACTTTACACAATCAGTATTAACTAGATAACAATCAGTACTAATCACCAGTTTACAAAACTTTACAAAATAGAGAGAGATAAGACATATTATGTTTGAATCATCCCAATACATGTGACCAAGTACTGAAACCTTCCCAATTCAAAAGCTTTTGTTAAAAGATCTGCAACATTAAACTCAGTATCAATCCTATCAAACTGAATGAGTTTCTTTTCATTACAGTCTCTTATAAAGTGATGTTTTATCTCTATATGTTTAGTTTTAGAATGAAAAACTGGATTTTTTATAATGCATATAGTACTGTTGTTATCAATATAGATGACAGTGCCCATGAAATTATACCCATAATCAAGCATCTAATTCTGAATCCAGAGAACTTGACCACAGAACTTGCAGCACTACATACTCAAATTGTAGAGTTTGCCACAATGCTCTACTTCTTGCACTGCCATGAAATCAACCTATCACTCAGAAACTGACATCCTCTTGTGGTTGACTTCCTATCAAGATTTACCCCAGCATAGTCACTGTCAGAGTAAGCTACCAGGTCAAAGGGAGAGTCCTTAGGATACCAAAGGCCTAGTTGAGCGTGGCCTTTCAGATAGATAAAGATTCTTTTAACTGCATGCAAGAGAGAAAGCTTTAGAGAAACTTGGAATGTTGCACATGCACATACTGCAAACATAATATCTGGTCTGGAGGTAGTCAAATACATCAATGAGCCAATCATTGATCTGTAGAGATGTTGATCAACTTCTTCAAAGACGCATCTGGAAGTAATGGCTTATTATGCTCCATAGGAGTGCTTGAAATCTTTGTATTATCATAGCCAAACTTCACCAAAATCTCCTTGATATACTTGTCCTAACTGATAAATATTCCAACAAATTTTCTGCTTGAATGTAGCCCAAAGAAAGTGAGTTCTCCCATAGAACTCATCTGAAACCTGTCATGCATCAACTTTTCAAACTCTCTGCATAGATCCTGCTTGGTTGAGCCAAAAATAATGTCATCAACATATATATGAACCAACAGGATATCATTCTTCACATTCTTGATGAATAGAGTCTGATCAATCTTCCCTTTTTTGAAGCCATTGCCCAAAAGATACTTGGCTAATGTTTTATACCAAGCTCTTGGGGCCTGATGCAGACCATAGAGTGCCTTTTGAACCCTGTATACTTTGTCAGGAAATTTGGGGTCTTCAAAGCCTGGAGGTTGACAGACATAAACTTCCTCCTCAATCTTTCCATAGAGGAAAGCACTCTTCACATCCATCTGGTATACTGTGAAGTCTTTGTATGATGCAAAGGCCAGGAATAATCTAATAGCTACAATCCTTGCCATTGGAGCAAAGACCTCTTCATAGTCAATTTCTTCCTGTTGTGTATACCCATGAGCCACCAGTCTAGCCTTGTTCCTTATTACCACACCCCTTTCATCCTTCTTGTTTCTGAAAACCCATTTAGTGCCAATAGCTCTCTTGCCATCAGGAAGATCCACAAGAACCCATACATTCTGAAGTTTGAACTAGAGAAGCTCTTCTTGCATTGCTTCTACCCATGCTTCATCTTCAAGAGCTTTGTAGACTTTCTTTGGTTCTGCCTGTGAAACAAAGCAAGCAAAGAGACATTTTTGAGTATCCCCATGTATCCTTTCTTCATAGATGGCACTAAAGAATCTAGTCTCACTATGCTGAACTTTAGATCTTGTAGTTCTTTCAGCATTGACATTCCCAATAACATTTTCCAATGGATGATCCTGATTGATTCTTCTATGTGGTTTATCAGGAACAACATAAGATGAAGCTATATTAGTAATATCAATCTCATCAGCTTCACCATAGGGATTAGGAACCTCTGCATTAACTGATGGAATAGAATGAGGATCATCAGATAGTTCTCGCTCATCAGACTTTTAACGTGGCTTATCAAGATAACCACATTAGTACTGATAACTTGAGGTTCTATCACTGTGTCATCTGTATTGGTTACACCTCCTTCAGTATTGGAATTAGTTGACTTTTGAGGCTGATCATCATCTTTGTTTGCCTCCCCTAAAGAAGTGCTTCCAACTGAGTTGTCCTTCCAAATGGGCAATAGGATGCAGTCATCATCATCATCAGAATCTGCATTAGGACCTTGCTTTTCTCCTGCAATCATGTTAGAATCCATAGAAACAGGCATATAGTTCATAGATTCTGTTAGCATATCAATATCAAAAAGCCATGTTGGTCCTTGCCCCTCTACAAGGTTTGTCCTCAAGAAACTCTATGTGCAGATTCTCCTCTGTCCCATTATCACACCTAATGATTTTAACTTTCTTATCAGCTAGGTTCTCTACTCCAGTTATGTATGACTTAAGGATTTCACTGGTCTCATCCTTAGTATTCATGAAGAAAACCCAAGTAAATCTGCTAAAATCATCAGTCACAACCAAACAATATTTCTTAAAATTCAGGCTGCTTACAGAGGTAGGCCAAATAAGTCCATGTGCAGCATATGGAGTGGTTGGGTGATGGAGTTAAAAACATTGGGCTTACAAGAGGCTCTATGCTACTTCCCTTTGAGGCATGTGTGGAAAACTAGAAGGGGGGGTTGAATAGTTTTACCAATTAAAACTTCATTTTAATCTATTTATATCGACTTATGTCAATCTATTTGGATGTGTGTGTTGGATGTTGATAAACAAACATATAAAGCTAAGTAATGAAAAGATAAGAGTAAGAAGCACAAAACCACAACGCAAGTATTTATAGTGGTTCGGCTACAAGGTCACCTTCCTTGCCCTACTCCACTCCCCGAGTCACCTACTCGAGAGTTCGTAATCACTACACCAATCTCCTAATGGCGGAGAAGCCTTCACAACGTCGCCTACTCTTTTTCTGGTACTAGGCTAACCATCGGGTTCTTTCACTCCAAGGTGAACCACACCTACACAACGTCGCCTACCCTTTATAAGGTACTAGGCTAAGTACCTAGTTCTTTCACTCTAAGGTGAACTACACCTTCACAACGTCGCCTACCCTTTATTAGGTACTTGGCTAAGCACCTAGTTCCATTGCAATGGAGGAACTACTACCACACTACACCAACGACTAATCCCAAAGGAGATCTACTCCTTTACAACATCATCAAGGATATCAATATCCTTGGATCTAATACTAGTCTATCTTGTACATCAAAACACACCATATTGAATGTACATCTAAGGCACCTTTCACTAATGCCTTTGACTAGATCTACAAGACACCTTTCACTAATGTCTTGTGTCTTCGCTTCTAAGCACCTTTCACTAATGCTTCTTTGTCTTGACTTCTAAGCACCTTTCACTAATGCTTCTTTGTCTTGACTTCTAAGCACCTACCACAAGTGCTTATGCTATAGACGATAGATACCCTTCACTAATATCTTCGTCTTGACACTTGAGACATCTTTCACTAATCTCTTCAACACTATACTTCTTTGAGGAAAGAAAGGAAACATCAACAAGAAGACTTCAGTAGCCTTGATGATGAGGAAGCATGGCAACTCATGGACTTGAGCTTGCTTGACTTCAAAGGTGGTGATCTTGCCTTTAATAGGAACCTAAAAGATCACACAAAAACAAAGCTACAAACATAGATCTCTTGGATCTAAGGTTAGTGAGATTTAACTCAGGGGGGAAAGTGTGTTAGAAAAGGGATGATAAATAATGAAGAAATGGCTCACTATTTATAGAAGAAAAATCCTACTATTCCCCGGATCCCACGGATCCCTTACACTTGGGATCCGGCTAGCACGAAGCTAGGGATCCGTGGAACGCTCCTCTTTACCCATGGGTATTTTGGTTATGGGTCATGGGTCATGGGTTGAACCATGGATCTTTGGCTAGATACAATGTATCTTTAAGTGCAATGCACTTAGTCACTTGGGTATTGGTTGATCCATGGGTTATGGGTATTATCCATATGTGATATAAGCAAGATGTCATGCAATGGGTTATGGGTCAAGATCCATGGGTTATGGGCTTTGGGTTGTACCCAACTACATTCAATGTATTTGCCCAATGGGTTGTGATACTTAAGTTTCTACCCATTTATATTACCCAATATACTACATACTAGTTATGTGTATATTTTATCCAAATATGTAAACACTAGTTGTTGTACATATGTATTACTAGATCATAAAATCACTTATACTTGTTTTAGTGTTTTATGTGAAAATGTGAATATGTTAGAAACTATTAGTTCAAACCATTTACGTATTTTGTTTGTTTCGTTAATATGATTTTGCGTTTGTTATCGACAAAACAATAGAAGATCGTAAAATATAAATAAACATTTTTACGGCTTATTTGTATTAACAATCTCCCCCTTTTTGTTGATGACAAAACATAAAATTATTTTAAGGAAAAGCTAAAATTCGTAAAAGTTTGAATTTGTAGTTTTTACTTTCTTCTCCCCCTTTTTGTCAAAACAAAAAGAGCTTCAAAAGAAAGCAACACATTGTTTTTAAGAAAAAACATGTGAAAGAAATAAAAGGAAATAGAGAGCAAGTAACGGGAAAGGATCTCGTTTTTACTCCCCCTTGACGAGTCCATCCTTATGTAAGGGCGTCAAGTAAATGATACTAATCTAGTTTGTTTGCAAATAAGTTTGCAAAAGATATCGTCTACAAGACGAATGTGCTCCCCCTTGATGATTGCAATTTTTGCAAAGGGATGTCACGAAATGTAAACCTAGTATTGCAAGTAATTTGCAATGTATTACTTTGACATAAAGCTCCCCCTAGCTTTAGGATGTCAAAGTCTTCATATGTAAATTGAATAACTCCAAAACAAAGGTTAGAAAGCAAGTATAATTCACAATTTCCTGCAAATGTTATTCAAGTTAGTAGAAAGAAAGCTTTATGTCCCACGGATCTCGCGGTTCCCTCCTAGTAGGGATCCGTCTAGGCAATTCTGAGGATCCGACGATAGTGACAATTTCAGCAAAGGTGATATAACAAGTAATGTTAACACAAAAATCAGATATGAATACAAAGTGATCATATTCTCAGAAAAATAGCAAGTAGCATGTAATTTCCATTTAATAAAACTAGAGTTATGATATACATGACTCTAAAAACTAAGACAATGACAAGGAATTTCTAAACCAACTATCGCTTGATGCTAGGACACCACTAAAAATCTTCTAGCTCAAGTTTTGTTTAGGTTTGATCTCCTCGAAACGTTCGAGGAGATGATAGAACATGAAACGTTGGTCTTCTCGTACTTCATGTATCAAACTTTCAACATGTTGACAATGATAGCAATCTTTGTCATGGCTAGGTAGTGGCGGTGGAAGAAGTGATATGGCTTGATGCGAAGGATCAAGTGAAGCGGCTTGTGGAGCTTCAAACGATGGAGGGATTGGTGGATGTGCATTTGAGAATGACTCAACCAAAAATGATGGTGGTGGTAGAGAAGTGTCAACTTCCATATGGTCGGGTGTTTGATTTTGATGATTTCTCATAATCAAAATGGGATTATATGATGGAAATGGCGAAAAGGAAGCCGGAGCAAGTGTTGACTCAACACCTTGATTTTGAACCATTATTCCTCCTAATGAGGAGAATGTTGTCGGCGGAAGCGGATGAGATGGCCTAGGAGGCAAGTCCTCTAAATTGTAGAGGTGTGGTGATGATAGTGGGGATGTAAATGAAATAGCTCTAGGAACCAATGGTGATGGTTTAGTGGAGATGATATTGTTTGGCCTAGGAGGTATGGTGGTGTTTGGCATAGGTAGTTTTGTGGGTACTATCCTTTTAGGAATTGGTTTGATTGGATGATGAAGAATTCTATCATTTGTTGGCTTGACGGAGATGATTCGTTGAAGAAATTTCGTGTATAACACGAGCTCTTTTCATGGGTGGTTCTTTGGTGGATAAGTTAATACTTGGGGTTTTCCTCATGATGGGATGATTTCAAGAGGTTGCAAGAGCTGAAAGTTAGGATGAGAGTGATGACTATGGAGGTCCTAACAAGGTGGTTTATAAACTAAGAGATTTGGCAAATGCATTTAAGCCTTAAGCCACTAGGATTCATTGGAATGTGATGATTAACATGCACAAGAGTCAACTTCAGAGTTTGCACTGTTCTAGGAACTCATTTAAGATGAGATGGAGTGTTTGAGTTAGGAAGATGAGTTGAAATGATTGTTTTAGCAAGATTTGACCTAAACTGTCATCCGATCCCACGGTTCCCACCTTTGAGGGATCCGTCTAGGCTAATCCTAGGGATCCGGCTCTCAGCAGCTATGAAAGAGTGGAAATGATGTTTCTAAGATCTAAGACCTATATCATCTTGAGTGTTTCAGTCCTCCTAAGTGTTTTAAATGAAGGGATGCTTGAGTACTTGAAGGTAATGAATGATGTAGCTAATGATTGTCATTTATGGAAGGATTTGGAACTTTCAAGAGTACCAATGGATGAGCAAGGATGACACTAAAGATTTAGAGTGTCATATGAAGCTAAATGATCCTAGAGATCAGGTTGTGTCTTAGGATAGTGTTTTAGAAAATATCTTAGAAGCTTTGAGATGAGAAAACTAGATTTTGATCAACTTTGATCAATTTTGAGGTGAGGATGATTTATGATCAATTTTGCCATAATCGAAAGATTTCTAAGACTAGATGTGAGGGATCAAGTAGAAAATGAAGTGTGAGTTTAAGAGCGGAAGAGTAGTGGATTAAGGACGAAACGATAGATTTACAATCGTCTTAGAGTGTGATCTAGGTGAGTTATGTATGAGTAGGAAAGATCAACCTATCTTGATAAGGACTTAATTTTGCCTTAAGGCACTATGCTTAGCTTAGTGTGTGAGGTGTTCTAAGGGTATGTTTGAAATATAATGCTTGCAATTGCATTTTCTGTTTGCCAGATCCCACGGTTCCCTAAGAGTAGGGATCCGTCTAGTACAATCTTTGGGATCCGCCCATCTGCTCAGCAGGACCTTTACTAAAGTTATGCAATGATCTTGACAATGCATTATATCTCAAGGATAGTCTAAAGAGAGTTCTAATACCAAGATATCAAATGTAAAATGTTTTATTTCATGAAGGAAATTGGATTACATTGATAAAACACGAATACAAGAGATTTGATCCTATTTTGGAATACTATTAGTTTCCTTGAGTGTTTTCACTAGGAGGATCATTATGTGATTGATGAGTGTTGGTGGAATCAAGAATGAAGAAAGTCTTCATGAGAGATATGTTTAGCGGTTCCATCATCTTGTTCACAAGTACGCATAAACGGACTTTGAAATTGAGGATGGAGGTGCATAATATTATGATAGAGGCGTGTCAAGAACATTCCATAAGGGATGAGTTTATTCTTGGAGCCTTGAAGATTTGCAATTCGCCTTGCGAAGAAGTAGGCGAGATTGTATGGTTGTTGTGTTAGCAAACAGTACAACATGTGAGCACAACAAGCGGGAAGAATTTCTCGATTCCCCTAAGACTCCAAACATTTTCACGTAGGATGAGTGCAAGAGGCTTGTACTCTTCTGGGATATCCCTTGTAAAGATAATGTTTGGATCGGAGTAATATGGTCGAGGTTTGCATATTATGCGATTTAAATCTTCCGGAGAGGGTATGTGTGAACAATATGGACTATTTTCTTCACGAAAGTTGAAGAGAGAATCAAGAGACCAATATTCGGTGAAGGCACATTGTCCATGATTTGGAATCCGGAGGATGTGAGCAAAATGCCCAAGGGTTAGAGCGAACTTTTGGTTTTTGATATAAAACCAAAGAGATAAAGAGCGATCCTCGTTACGAACGAGTTCGACTTGACAGAAGAATTCCATTATGAACCTTGGACATATCTTCTCGTTGATTTCAAGAAGACATTCTAGTCCTATGGCTCGGAAGGAGGTATTGATACCTTCTTCGAATTGTAGAGAGGTGTCTACAATACGTCCTTCGTGGAAGTTACGGTTTTCGAGATTATTGAACCCACGGACATGATTGCCAGGCGTGTTGGGTTCGAGAGAGATGTTCGGAGTGTAGACGCTAGTGAGTGAAAAATCAAACTCATATTCATGCGTCATAGTTGAACCTATAGAAATGACAAGTTAATAAAAAGGAGATGTTTGTGGTCAACTTATGATAATCTAATGTTTTTACTAGATTTTTATTAACAATGATTTTTACAAGAAATACACTTAACTCACTTATGGTTTTGACATACAAGTGGAGTATTACTCTTAGAAGAAAAGAGGTTTTTGATTTGCATGAAAAACTATTTTCCAGTAGGACGGATCCCACGGTTCCTTTTCAAAAGGATCCGCTAGTATAACTTCCAGATCCGTAGATCTCAGAATTACGAACCAGATTATATGAAAACACATAGATTTTTGAATCTCATAATTTTATACCAAGATATATGTTTTAACCTACATTTTCTTTTAGCATGCATACATGACTTCTAATGTATCACAAAAGAATATAAAACATATAGATCAAAATAAGTGACAAACACATTATGATAACAACAACCTAGATAAACTTAGATTATTAATAATATTGCATTTCAATACTAAGGATGATACAAAGGATTGGGTATATGATCCCAATATAGATTAACAACACAAAGTAAATGTCTCCGTATGTGAATTTCATCATAGGGAACACAAGTGCGATGAGTGTTAGGGCGATGAGCACGAAAGGATGTAAACCATGTTGATGACGGATCTTCTTGGTTTCGGTTGAGATGGAGTGAGGAGGAAGATGAAATTTTTGAATGAAAGGAAATTTTTGAAATTGGAAGATTTTGAAAAAGTGAGGATTTGGTAGAGTGGCCGACGGTGGGATTATAAATAGGGAAAGGAGAATTTTGAAATTGTGTTTTGTTTTATTATTTGATTGAAAAGAAATAAAACATAAGTTTAATATACTATGACTATAGACGAGAATTATAACACGTATTGTAAGAAAAAGGCTTCCTAACGAAGCTTCATGTAAAACATGTATGAGCACAAAAAAAGATAATCATATAAATACCTAAGTAGGTATACTTAATTATCAAGCAAGGTGAAAGGAGAATCATACCTCTAGCGCACTTAGGAATGTCTTTACAAATGACATAGCAAATGTCACTTAGACTATTCCCGCTCCTTTGCGTTTAAGATACCTTCTTAAGGAAGGTATTCTTGTTACCAAGCGACTCCTAAAGCTTGGTGGGTATGAGCTTTGACTAATCAACATGAGAAAGAAGATTAGTGCATTTAAATGAAAAGGTAAAAAAAATGTTGTTATCAACTCAACATCCAAACTGTTAGGATTTAGAAAATTCTGGTATTAAATTGTCGGTCACCTCAAGTATATGTAATCATTAGAAAGCTCGTAGTCGTAGTTATTTTATGTTAAGTAGTAGTTAGTTAAGTAACACCGTGGAGGACGGACGGGTCTTTACCCACTGTATGCCTGATCCACAGCCCGTTGTGTGGCATTTTATTGTAAGAATATAAATACTCTCTACCTCCCAAGGTAGAGAGTTGGAGCTCATAATAAGAATTTTATTTCTCTCACTAAAGTTCCCAAACCTCTAACTTTCTCTCTCTAAAACTCATCTATTATATGCCTAAGTATGTTCGTGTTATGATGTGTATGTGAAATCCAATATGTTACAATTGGTATCAAGAGCCATGGTTAGATCATCTCTTATATATCTTTGGATTTCTTGTGGCTTTTAGGTGGTTTTTGAGTTTGAAAAAGTTTAGTGGTTTTTGCATCATTTGGTTGATTTCTAGTGTTAAAGTTTGGATTTTGATTGTACTTTTGTGTTTAGAATCATCACAAGTGTTTAGGTTTTGATTTAGAAGGCTTGAATCATCGTGGTTGGGTTGTTTTTGGATTGAAAAGTGTGTTTTTAAAGTTTTCTCTTGCTAGCGACTTGTGCTACGAACTTCATTTCTTGATAGCGACTTGGTTTGTAAAACTGTAGCGAGTTGTAGTGTGTTTTAGTAACGACTTGTCTATTGAGACAAGCCGACAAACAGTACACTTAGTGGATTCTCCACTACGGGTAGCGACTTGGTAAGGTAACGACTTGCTTTCAATTTTGATAGCGACTTGCTCTTTAAGTTTGACAGCGATTTGGTGGTAGCGATTTGGTCCTTAGCAAGTTGCTATTTAGCGACTTGATCTCATAGCGACTTGCTGTCAAGATTTGTAGCGACTTGGGAACTTAGCGACTTGCTTTGTCATTACTTAGCAACTTAGTACTTAGCGACTTGTTCAAGGATTCATAGCGACTTGGTTAACTTTTGTGTTTAATACGGTTTTCTCTTGATTTATTAAAATCCCGTGAAAGAATCTATTTCCCGATTTAATCATAGAGTTATAAAATCCCCGTAATTCTCAAACATGTCTACCAACGTTCCTACAATCATCTCCACTGTTGCTGAGGATGTTCAAGCAGCTGGTTCAGATACTCGTCCACCCATGCTTGACAGAACTGACTACGACTCTTGGGCTCAAAGAATCGGATTGTACTGTCTTGGAAAGGAAAATGGAGTCAACATTCTCAAATCGATTGATGAAGGACCGTATCTAGTTGAGACTACTAGAGACATAATTGATACAGCTGAAGATGGAACAATGATCTATGGAATAGACAGACCAAAGACGTATGATGAGCTCAATGATAAGGAGAAGAAGAGATTCGATGCGAATATCAGGGCTTCTAACATCATATTGCAAGGTCTTCCAAAAGACATCTATAAGCTTATCAATCACAACACTAATCGGCCAAGGCAGTGTGGTATAATGTCAAGATGCTTCTTTCTGGTTCTGAATTAACTATGGAAGACAGAGAATCCCAACTCTATGATGAATTTGAGCACTTTAAGATGAAACCAGATGAGAGTGTCTATGAGTACTATGTAAGATTCCATAAGCTTGTGAATGACATGAGAAACATCAGAATTACTATGCCAAACATTCAGCTGAACTCAAAGTTTGTAAACAACATGAATCCCGAATGGCATAAGTTTGTCACCTCTGTGAAGCTAACCAAAGGATTGAAGAATACAAACTATGAGCAACTGTATGCCTTCCTTCTCTAGAACGAAAGACATGCTATGTTTGAAAAAAGGATTCTGGAACAGTTCAAAACCAATCAGGGAGAAACAAGTTCATCAAATGATTCAACTACTTTCTACACAAATGTTGGGATCACCACCAAAGCTTCTCAAGTTGTACCCATGAGTAATGGTAATCACAAACTCATTCCTGATCCTATGTTCAAACAAGCTGATGCTGATGCATCCGTTGGAAACTTCATTAGTCAACTAGCTCTCATGATCAGTCAAAACATGAACACTCTCCCACACACCAAAAACAACCTCGAGAAAGATCCAATATACACAATCAAGCCACTGCAGAGATGGAAGGTTATGGTGCAGCCTTCAAGAAAGGCAGATGATTGAGAAGGGGTGGAGTAAGTGGAGGCTATGGTGGAAATCAGAATCGAGGAAGGATTGGAAATCAAGGACAAACTAATCCTATCAAATGTTACAACTGTGGTGGTGAAGGACACATTGCAAGGAATTGCACATCTCCAAACGCCTCCGCAGAATGCTGAGTACTTTAGGGATAAGATGTTGCTAGTGCAAGCTCAAGACAATGGAGCAGCTTTGGATGAAGAGGAGTTACTGTTTCTTGCTGAAGGGAATGCCAAGACTTATGATGTTGATGTTGATGAACAACCAATTCAGAAGATAGGTCATAATCATCATAATGCCTTTCAAGTTGCTGATTGTGATGCATTTGATTCTGATGTAGATGATGAACCTACTGCTCAAACAATCTTCATGGCCAGCATCTCACCTATGGTTTCTCCAAAAGTTTCTCCACCACAACAAACTAGTCCATCCAAATACAAGATAATCTCAGAGGTATTAAAACTATATGATGATGTTGATGAGCGAAATATGCATAATGAAGTACAATCTCTTGAGACTTATGAATCAGATATTGATGATGTGGGTAATAGCAATGTTGTCCCATATGATCAATATGTGAAGCAAAGTGAAAGTAAGATTGTACCAAGTAATGAATCTTCTGCAGTCAATAATGACTATGTCTTTGATGAATTCACTGCATGTGCCCCTGATGATTCTGTTATCTCTGAACTGAATGCCTATAAAGAACGTGTTGCTATTTATGAACAACGTGCTAAATTTGAGTTGACCACCCGAGCAGAAATGGATGACCAAATGCGCATAAATCATTAGAAAAAGTAATTTTAGAGAAGAAGTATTAAAACAAGAGTTAAATTCCATACAAGAAAAGCTTTCTAAAACTGCTAAGCAAAAACAAGAACTTCAAGAAAATGTGAAAATGCTTAAGCAAGAATTTAATGCTAAGGAATCAAAACTTTTGAAAGATTTTTCTAATCTGAAAACTTTGAAAAACAAGCTTGAAAACAAGTTGTACGTACAAGGGAACACCATTCAGACTGCCCACATGATCACTAAGCATAGAGTCTTAAGCGATAAGCATAGCATTCCCCTTGTTGAGGAACCAAATCCAGAGGTCATTAAAAAGGCTAGAAATGCTCATAAGGTACTTTATGATGGCAATGAAATCCTTAAACATAGACAGAAACCTAGTTGCGCTGAGTGCACTGAGGAAGATAAGAAATCAGATGAAGTCACTAGGGAAAAGATGAACAAGAAACTAGATGATCCTAAATGTAAAGAGAAGAAAATAACTATCACACCCCAAGATTACAAGAAGGAGAATTGGATTTCCTTGAACAAGTTTAAGCCTCAGACGTTGTTAACACCCGAACAAGTGTTCTGGAAAAAGGATTTAGATAAGCAAAAAGCAGAGAATCTTGTTGTAACAAACCCCTCCTTTAGGAAAATGCCTTCAGCAACTATGTATCCTCTCAATACACCAATGCATTTAGTTCCTAGGACTATTGCCACTAAAAGCAAGACCTTAATCAGTCAATATGTTATTTTTCAACTATTTGTTGATTTTGAGAAAACTTGTAAGAAAAGGATCACACCCACTGGTATAACTGAAGGGAAAAAGGGTTTTGAGCAAACTAAAGAATGTTATTTAACTGAAGTCATGCCTTTCTTTAAACAACTAAAAGATCATTTTGAAAGTCTTAAAAAGGGAATGAATTTAGACATTAAAGAAATGGAAAAGGAATTTGATGCAATGATCGTTGAGGTTAGTGACTATGAGTGAGAATTAAAATATAATGAGATTGAGAGGAAGAACTTGCATACACTGAATGAGAATCTGATTTCCGAATGTATTGCTCAAGATGTGTTTTTCACTGCTACAAATTGTTCCATAAATGCTTCTCAATTTCATGAATTATCTGTTGCTCTGAAAGTCTCCCATGATCGTGTCATTGAGCTTGAAAAGACTAATTCTAAATTAAATGAGAAAATTGAGCTGGATGATCACGACAATTTGGTTAAAATTTTTTCTAAACTAGAGGTTGAGCATTTTAATTTACAACTAAAATATCAACATCTTAAAGAAAATGTCAAAACTTCAAATACCAAGGCATCCTCAGATGCTCCAGAGTTTGATGCAGTTTTTCAAATAAACAAACGTGATGAACAGATTCAAGCTCATTGTAACACGATCAGAATGTTGAAAGCCCAAATCTCTCAATTAAAGGGTGAAAAGAACAATGTGACTGGCTCCCAAATGCCTCCTCCTTTAGATTCTCGAATTCTCAAACGTTTCATCTTCAAAACTTAGTAAATGCATTACAAAAGGAAAATGAGAGTTTTCTAGAAGAAAATGAAAAGGTTAAAAGTCATTTCAATGAGTTATTTGAATCAATAAAGGTCACTCGTAACAAAAATAACGAGAAAATAGCTTCATTGCAAAAGGAAATTGAGAATCTGAAGAGCCAGGTAAAAGGGAAAATGCCAATGACCAATGGGGAGAATGATGGATCAAAGGTACATGTTTGTAATAAATATGCTTTGTCTATGAAATATGTTCCTCCTCATCTTTGGAACAATAAACTTGCAATCCAAACATATTTCTCATCCCTTAAGGATTGTCAACGATCTCAAGAAATTCTAGAATGCTTAATCACAATATGCCCTAAGTCCTTAGGTGAGAGAGTTAATCCTTTGATTCCGTGTTCTATGCCTAGTGCCAAGTATGAAATCCATTCGATGCCCAATGTTATGAATGTGAACTGTAGTATACCTTCAAGTAGTTCAGATCCCAACACCTTTAGTGCTAAGAAAGCGAACTCTAGTATGCCTTCTAGGAGTACAAATCCCAGCACTTCTGGTGTTAAGAAAGTGAATTTGAATTTCATTGTGACTGCAAATAGCTCAAATCACAGTTTTAAGAAAGTGAACAGTAATGTGCCTTATAGTAATTCAGATCTTTACACATCTAGTTCAGGAATGCAAAAATTAGATCAACCAACTAATGTTCACATTCCCCTACGTGAGTAATCGTGACATTAAAGCGAAAAGGGTCAAAGTCTCAAGAATATACAAGGAATGATAGGACCTTGCAAGCTAAGAATGTGCATTGGAAGAGAGTAGAAGACCAATCTAGGAACTTTAAGTTTGAGTCGAATAAAACGAATCGTGTTGATTCTAGTATTAGCCATAGGCATACTGTAATTAATTCGAATTCTGATACTATTTGCAAACCTTGTGTAAGATATTGGATTTCATAAACACATAACACATCAATAATATGGGTCGAATTGTATAGAGTTTAGAGAGAGAAAGTGGGAGCCTTTCTAGAGAGAGAAAGTAAAAGAAAACATAGAAGGTTAGATTGAGAATAATGAAAGGTCCAACCCTCTACCTTGGGAGGTAAAGGGTATTTATAGTTACAAACTAAACGTCCTCCTTCGGACTGAGATCAGCATACAAAGGGTAAAGACCGACCGTCCTCCACGGTGTTGCACTAAACTAAATAACTAACTAAATAACTAGTAAATAACGAAATGTCTACGAGCTAACTTATGCTAGATTATATATGGGGTGACCGACACTTCACTATGGAATTTCTAATTCCTAACAATCTCCCCCTAAGGGAGGTCACCCCATGAAATACATTTTGCATCCTAGCATTCTATCTTTGTCTTGTTCTTGAGCTCGTAGACTTCAATTCTTCAATTCCGCAATCTTTGTGCATGTGTAGTGATTCTTTAAAGTCCGCATAGTTTTGTACTTTGAGTGGAGGTCTTTGAACTGATCCACATCTTTGATGATCTTCGAGCTTTTAGATCATCACCACAGAAATCTCTGGATCACCCTTTATTGTGTTGCCATCATGTGATGTTGTGACTTTTGGACCGACATGCTCACACTTTCGGGATCATGACATCTTTCCATCAGAGTAGCGGAAGCTTTACTGGTTCATGATATTTGCAGCAGAAAGGTACATAGTATAAAAATATCAGAGCCAGGTTATGTAGATATGCACCAGTCATGATTTATTCAATTAAGTGTGGATGCTGTGAGCATGCGGCTTTGGATTGACTCCTCAATTCGATCACCGCAATCGTCGGGGTGTACCGCATACGACAGCTTAGCAATAAACGCACGAAAGTGTCTTTGATCACTTTTGTTGAATTGAGGTACACGGCCCACGGTTCCCATTGATCAGACAAGTACCGCTCGTGATCGGTATAATTCCGAAGAATCTCCTTGACAGGGTTTCGCAGCTGTTCTAGCCGTTCTCAAACCGAACGTCTCAAAGAAGACCACACGGAGTGAGTGAACCAAATGAATTGAGATTCACTAATTGATGAAAAATTGATTTGAAAACAATCGTGTATTGCTTAGAAGAAAGAGTTTTGCAATACGATGAAGGTTTTATGAGAAAGATCAATTTTCAATCAAAATACTTTTTGTATTTGAAAAGAGTACACATTCAATGTGCTAGAGAAAAGAAGAGATTCGCACATCGAACGGTTTTTCCAAAAGTACTTTTTCAATCAGAGATAGTTTTTGTGTTTGAAAACATGAGTACACATTCGACGTGCTAGAGAAAAGAAGGTTTGCACATCGAACGGTTTTTCCAAAAGTATTCGTCAATTCCAATCCTGGACCAAGGTTGATTCAAGAGTGAATCGCCCCATTGTTTCTATCCAGTTGTCACAAGCTTAACCTTTTGAAAAGATCTCACATGTCACCCACCAAGAGCTTGTTTGATGTTGGCTCTAGAAGAATTTCCATCTTCATCGTGAATATTTACATATCACTCGGATGTTCTGGCAATACCTCAAGGATAATGCGTAGGACTCTTAATATATTCTTACTTTCCACATTGTGTGAAACTGCAAGTCTTCAAGAATTTAGTGTCCTAATGAGATATTGTGGATGATCTCTTGGCTCTAGACTCAATAGTGCACATTTGGTTTCCTATGCCGGAGACTAGGGAGAGGGTCTCCTTCTTTAATATCAACAATCTCTAAGAGAAAGTCGATTGATTATGTAGGTTCCCCGTGAGAATGAAACAAGTCCTTTTAAGAGGAACTTGAGTAGCTTGGGAAGTTTAGTGCAGTGCATCACTGGGTCCATGACGTCTTGTCTTCAATACTAGTGTTACCTTAGTAAACACCAAGAGTATATGTATTGAACCCAGCGTTTCGCCCTAGGTTTAAAAGTATTGAGGGCTATTTCTTTTCACCCTTTTTTTCACATTCAATTCTTTTTCATTCTTCAACCCCTTCAATGCTTACCGAGACTTCATAACTAGAACCTTGTTGGGTTTATTCCAGAACTAGCTCTGTCTCAGTCCGCACTCTTCCCATATTCTCATTTTTCTCCTTTTTTCATCATACCTAAGGACTTTACACTATCTAGTGGATTGTCCCTGGGTAGATCCCTCCGGTTCTGGAGGATCGTGGGAACTAATACCTAACCTAACCATCCTTATAACACCATGCATAAAGTAAATTGGTCGGTCTTTGGTACAGTTCATTTCTTCTTAAAACCAATTGAAAAATCATTTGGAAAAACAATCAAGGTACTTGTGATAAGATCAAATCATTTTGTACCTTAATAGTTTTGATCATTTAGAAATGCTCCCCCTCAACATGTGCATATGATTTGAAATTGTTTAGCACATGGAGGCAAGAGCTTTGAAATATTTTCTTTGAAATAATTTCTTGATCACAATTTCCTTAGAAAAAGCCATTTGAATTTCTTTTGGTAAATTCTCCCCCTCAATATGTGCATAGGATATATGAAATCATTTTATCACATAGAGGAAAGAGTTCTTTTGAAGCACATCCACGATCACAAAACCATTTAAGAAACCATTTGAAAACTCAATCAAGGTACTTTATGTTAAACATAAAAGCTTTTGTACCTCGATAGTTTATTTTCTTTAAATGCTCCCTCAATATGTGCTTCGAGATTCGAAAGCGTTTAGCACATATGAGAGAGCAACCTGCACAATTGAATCAAAACGATCACCTTTTATCAAATTTCATTATTAAATCACAAATTCTCCTCCGATCAAAAATATCAAACCCTTTGAGATTTTGGATCCCAAGTGATTTAATAAGGTTTAGAAAACATAGGAGAAAATGTGGCCAGGTTTAAATACTCATCTTGTTTTTCCTTAACATGTGCATTATGTATTAGAAATCGTTTGGCACATGGAGGCAGGAGTGCCTTTAAAGGACTAAAACCAATTCCATTTAAACAAATTTGAGATTTAAATCACGATCTCTACCCCAATCAAAAATTTCAAACCTTTTGAGATTTGTGATCCCAATTGATTTAAATCATTTAAAAGATTTTGGGGAAAGACGTGGCAAGATTTAATTTTGAAAAATGATTGATACGGATCAATTTTAAACATTAAAGATTGTTAGTGTCAGGTATGATAGTTTTTAAGAGATCTTTAAGTAAAATAAAACAATTTCACAATCAAACAAGAACAGAAAAAATTTCATTTTGTAAGATCTTTGAGTATTAAAGAAAATCATACCATGACATAACATTAAATCTTTAGATCACCACTTATTGTTGTACAAACCGAAACTTTTGTGAAGAAATATCGTTTGAAAATATTTTATTTTAAATCACTCTCCCCCTCAATCGATGACCAAAGTCGATAATTGAGTGACATAGGTTTTGATAAAAGAAGTCCGGTGATTCTCAAAATTAAGTCCAATTTATTTTCAAAACAATATTTTTCCATTTTCAAAACAATATTTTCAAAAATTGTTTAAAAATGGTATCATTCACTACTTTTCGTACAAGATACTAGGTGGAGAGAATCAGAAGCTGCTTTTGTTGATGTTGTTGTAGGGCTTGGAAGAAAACCGTCTGCTGATGCAGTGAGACTTCTTACGTTGCATTTTAATGCCAACTGAGGTCAAATTAAGCTCGGTTTCTTCAATCACTTAGAAGAAAACCATCGCTGATGCAGGAGACCTCTTACGTTGCAATTTTCCATGCCAACTCTCCATAGAAGTCCAATTAAGCTCCGTTTCTTCATTTGTCAACCCAAGATATAGTTACCCTTTCCTTTCGGCATCCAATCATCTTCATTTGTGGGATCCGGATCGGGAACATTCTTATATACCAATATACCTGCATACGTTAGTGAAGACACATACAGATATATGGTGGTCGACATCACCCAAACAACAATCGACTAATAAAAGTCAATGCAACATATCAATCAGATCATGTAAAGGCATGGGAATTATTTGTTTATCAAAATAAAATCATTTAACCTAACAGTCATATCATGCGCACCTAGTCCTTCAACGTAGGTTAACAACATTTTTCAGTTAAGCATATAGGATAATTAAGAAAGCCCGTTAGATGATATAGATTTGAAAACATTATCCCCTCAATCAATGACTCATTTTATGAAAAGTTTAAAAGCGCTGAAGTCATTGATTGAGTTTTCAATTTACAAAACTCTGAACTGATTGTTTTTAAATAGCAACTCATTTTCCACCATTTTTGAAAACAACAAATATTTTTCTGAAGAATTTTAGACGAAAAACATTTGTGTAGGAACAGCAGCCTTTTCGACATACTTTCCTTGTTTAGTTTTAGGATAAGTGCACGAAATATTTTGAAAAAGTTTAGCAACACTTTCCTTTCTTTAAAAGAGCGGTTGCTATGAAATAATAGCAAACCATTTTGAAGTGCGGTTACACTGAAATAACTGTAAGCCATAGTTTTAAGTACAAGCCGAATAATGCAGTTTAAGCAAGATTTGTGACATGTTTAGAAAAGAAATATTTACACCTTCTCGCGAACTTCATCTATGGCCCCGTGCCATTGTTGAATGACATTTCTAAGACCGCATATGTTATCGATACCAGAAGACATGTCTAGAAAAACATATTTTTGGTATTTTTCAAATTTTCTTATTTTTATGGGTTTTTGAAGATTTTATATTTTTCTATTTTCTTTTTGTTGGTTTTATATTTTTGCGTTTTGCTTTTCGATAAATATATACAAAGATAGTTTAGATGATATAGTTTAAGAAGATGATGATATGAGTACCGAGATAAGGATATCGAGTAGCACATCGTAGAAGATAGAATTTGTCATCTCTTAAACTTCCACCACCAAAGATTTTTGAGACTCTTGAATGGACGTCAGAAATTGAGCCTGCAGAAAGTGAGACTTTGGTAGCTTCCTCATACCGTCAATTCGAATAAAGACCATTTTCCCAAGAAGAAAATGAGAAGAGAAACATCCCTATTGAATGAAGCTCAAAGACCCAAGAACATGAGAACACAGAGGTAACAAGTTAAGACATTGATCGTCTTAGCGGTTATCAAATCCAAATAACTGATGAACGCCGATCACATGTACCTGTTGTGCCCCCCCGATGTACACATTACTCTTCCGTGAACCAGTTGTCTTATGCATGGGAACAATACATCAACATCTTCATTTTACCAAATGCATTCCAGTTATCTTCCATATAACCAATCGGCCCATAATGTACACAAGTACCCAACCGAGAGAGACAACAACATCACACTAACTGGTTGAATCACTGATCTCCTCTGCGGATGTCAACTCTATAATAACTGATTAAGCTCGATCATGTGAATATGTTGTCCGACCCTGATGTACACATATATCTCCCCGACGTTGCGATCTCATCCAAATCATCATTACATTGTGTACATGAAGCACTAACCGGAAGCACTTTATCATAAATCATATAGAAGATGTCGATATGTAATATCATCTCACGAACCAACTATTCTTTCACATTTAACCTAACGCGAAGTAACACATACCAAAAGTCTCCAGACCATTTCCATTAGTTGGATTAATACACCAAAGGCTACGAGTTAAACACTGAGTTTCTACGTTATGACCATTGTCATTCCGGGATAACTTCAATCAGGTAGAAGTGTTAAGTTCATCATGTGTACTCGTTGTG
Source organism: Chrysanthemum makinoi (assembly GCA_910596185.1). Taxonomy (NCBI): domain Eukaryota; kingdom Viridiplantae; phylum Streptophyta; class Magnoliopsida; order Asterales; family Asteraceae; genus Chrysanthemum; species Chrysanthemum makinoi. The sequence continues at coordinate 142,325,274 of OU343225.1, read as the reverse complement.
CTTTTAGATATATGTCTCCTTCCCCTTGCTGGTTTTGATACCTCAGATTCAAAGAAAACATATATACCCAAAAACACTGAAATCTGTGAGAAGAACTCAAATAGCCCAAATGAATCCTGTGAGAATCAATTGCAATGGAAACTCTCTCTGACTATCTTTATCAACCCATATGTAGACAATTTGAAGTGACCATGATGAAGAAAACCCGATATACCAAACTTGAAACTGAAGTCAAATTCCACATTTGTATCTTAAGCTTGCACTTAATAATGGAAGAACGGTGTCGAGAATTTATGCTTCAAGCAAATTTCTAAGTACTCACTACTCAAGCAAAGTATGAGACATTAACACCTCTTGTGATTATCCACACCGAAATATGCATGTGACACTGAGTAAAACAAGGTAACTCCTAATAGTGATAGTTAACCAGGTCTTCAACCATCCACCTCGACTGCTGGTAACTAGATATCCCAAGACTTCAACTTAAATTTACCGAGCAAGTTATCAAACAAGAACACGCCTTTGTGAATGTCAACTTCAACCTCAAATAAGTGATAAAAGAGTAACTTCAAAGTAATCAACTTGTGTCAAATGTCCAACACTTGAATAAACATACAATCGGATGAACATTGACCCAATGAATGAACCGGAGCAAATGATTCCTCAACATCAATGCATTCTTCCTCAAGGTATACATGTAGAAGCTGATCTGGAAGATTTACAAAAATGTCTTCTAGCGGATGAGGTGTCATTTTTCCTTAATGTTTATGTGGTTGATTTATAGCGTGCACAATGAGAGGAACAATAACCCGTGAAGATTTGGCAAAGGAATACCAAAGAGCGGATCATTATTCATGAACAATAATCCGTGAAGATTTGGCAAAGGAATACCAAAGAGCAGATCATTATTCAAGAGTAACTACAATATCATGATAGTCATTATCAACGCCTTGTAAGTAACCGAGATAAGGTTTCTTGAGAGTTTTGAGAAGTACTTCTTAGATGGTGAACTAGTTGAGTAAGTAGAAACCGAGCATGAGCCTAAAGTTGGATTATCAACATTCGCTGGTTAAGTACTCATCATACATATCTTTGAAAAACAATGAATCCCAAACAATGAATCCCAGTTATCCATAGTAATTGAAGCATTAGGCTTAGGAGGAGTGTCATCAAAAATCAAGCAATGAATCATTGCTAAAGAATATGAACAAGTCTAATTGGGGATTAAATTATGGCTTTTCAATCTCCCCCAATTAGTGCTCTCCCGAACTGACGAAGATTTTCAAGTGTTCTTCTCAACCCGGATTAAGAAGAAGTCTTTAGATCATCAAATGCAATTCGTCTTTAGTCTTCTAATCATGTAGCAGAAAATGTAGATTAGATCTGAGACTCGACCTTCTTCAAGATTGTCCGAATGAGGAAATAGACAGTTAACATCTTCTTCACACCAAAGGCATTCCCGTTAACTTGTAAATAGCAAATCCCCTTAATTAAAATCCCTCCTAATCAAACAAGAACAGAAAGATGTTCATCAAAGAAATCACCAAAGAACTAGAAGCACTTTGTCATTTAATCATATCACGCAGGAAGTATGCTTAGTTAGGTTAATGGTCTAGAAACATATGTTCCACTTTTTACTATTGATAATAAACTTTTTTTTCCTATTAAAACAAACAACTTCTAATGACTACTATTGTAACCAAATATGCCACGTGGCACAGTTAATTACCACAGTTAATTACCACTTAATGACTACTATTTGGTTACAATAATAGTCATTAAGAAGTTGTTTTGTTTTAATAGGGAAAAAAAAGTTTATTGTCACAATAGTAAAAAGTGGAAAGTTTGTATGTTTTTTAGACCATTAACCCTAGAAGAAACTACATGTGAAGATGATCCGATAAGAAGAATCTCGGTTCTTACATGAGTTAGGAGCCGTTTGACCATATATTCTCAAATATCAGTCAACCATGCAAAAAATTCACACTTCTTCTCCTCCTCAAGAATTGCATACGGAGATGCCATTCTTGATTAAACAAGTGATTATCATCCAAATCTATTCTATTCACACTTCTCCCCCGCAAAATTAGCATATGATGTCGCCATCTTCATTATATTGAGCAAGTGGAATAAGAGTAATTATCAGAGTCCTTCACTTGATGATGAAGCGCATGGAAAAAACATGAAGCATGTTGATGAAGAATGTCGATGAGAATGGTCATAAACATGAAGATTTCTTCTTAAGAAGATGCGCCATTGAAGCGTATACCTTTCTTTTCTTTGAGGAACGGGGCCTGAAGTGTTATCTGCAGACGCCATAATGATGAAGTACGAGGCCTGAATGATGTGAATTGACGTCATAAGAAGATTTCTCTTCTTGGAAGATAAAGCGACTCTAAACGCATTAATTTTCTTTCTTTAGAGAATGAGGCATGAACTGTTGTGTTCATAGGTCATAATGATGAATATCAAGATTGAGTTACTTGAACCCATAAGTTATGAGATATCAATCCATTTGTAATCCATACTTTAAGCCAGTCTATGTATTGAAGGATCGAATTCAGAATCGAGTAAGGACTACCTGCACTAATATTACAAACTTGATTGCATATATTTTGGTTAGTGACATCGGTATCCAAACCCTTTGGGGTTTCACATCAACTTGAGATTTCCATTGGTAAACATCTTTCCTGTAGGTATCCACCTAAGTCCAGCATCCTTAAACATTCTACCAGACGGTATCCACTTATGGCAAGGTCTAGGATTGTTAGGCTTCTTATGCATAGTGAAAGACTTATCCTTATTCCTAGTTTCACATTTAGCAGTTGGTATCCATCTAGCGAAGATTTTGTTTGTTTTGCTTCAGATGCATAGTAGATGACTTAGTGAAAATCCTAGACTTAACAGTTGAACCTTGCATGAGCATTTACCTTCTTTAGGATTTAAAAACAATTATCATGATTTGCCTTAAAGATGCATTTCAGCATATTTGAGCAAACAACTTGTTGGTTCGAAATAGATCTACATTTGTTAGAGTGATTTGCTATGGGAATAGCTTTAATCGAAATGCAACTACTCTTAGAGGTAAGCCAATCCCTAGTATTTAGATTAGTGTTCCTAGGTAATGGTTTAGAACTACTAGCAGTGCCTTGAAATCTCAAAGAATTCATCATCCTTGGTCTTGCACCTAAAATTCCGTCTTTGCGATTCTGTGCCTTCTTTCTAGCCATTTCTATATAAGAGTTCTTATACAAGTCATTCATATCAAGTTTCCTAGACAAGTGAGGTGAAGTGACTGGTTTTGTCAAAACTTGTTTCACATCAACTTGGGAGGCAAACCGCGTTTTGAAAATTTTGGTCGTTCAGATCTAAACGCATTCGGTTTTCTAATAACTGGTTTCCCCAATTTTGATGGTTTTGAAAACATAGTGTTCACACTATTCCCTATTGTTTTTCTGAGCTCATTTTTTAAAGCAACAATGGCGAAACTCTTTTCCTGAAGTTGAGCTTTGAGTTCATCAATCTTTGCTATCAAAGGGTTTCTTTGTTCCATTGACTTAGTTCTAGCTTCTTTGACAGAGTCACTTAGTTCTATGTGATGCTTTCTCAAAGACTCATTTTCCTTTAGTAATTTAGCCACATAACCGCATTATTTCTTGTTATTGTAGCATCAATGTCTTGTGTATTCATGACAAAATTACTTTTCACATTCAAGACGAAATATGTTTCTTCGATTGTAAATGGTTGAGTCTTTGTCTTGAAGCTGAGCCAAAGTGTTAATTTCAAAAGTTTACGATTCAGGAAGTTCCGGATTTTACATTGTTTTTAAGTTGAAAACTTTATTCTTTACTCTGTATCGCAATTTCAAGTGAAATGCAATGTTTTTCAAGATTTGAGAATTTGTTTGAAAGTTCATCAAAAGCCTTTTATCAACCATATCTTTTGTTTTGAAACACTTAATCTCAAACTCAGCCTCGCCATTTAAGATTTATCAAAGTCATGTTCAGCATCATGATCAGTTTGTTTAAGTACTTTAGTAGATGCATTGTGTTGAACAGTAAAGGGTACCTCATTATACGACACCTACTCAATTTCTGGTCTGATATCTGCATCCACATCATGTGTAACAAGAGTCACTGGACCGCTGGCTGTGTCAAGCTTATCTATCTCTGAGCTTCTGTATTCAATGTCGACTGATCCATCATCTGGTGCTTTACCCGACTCATCATTATTTGTTGTTCTACATTCTGCATTCAAGAACACCCGATTCTTCAATGATACATTACCCAACTTATCACAACAATCTCAATCAACCACCGACACTCATCCACTTTTTCATCTGTCTGAGTAACTTCCTCAATGTACTTCCCCACATTATCCATGAGATGGATAAGTGTCTCTATGAACACGCTAATTTCCATTCCTGTGTTTTGAAAGACACTTCAGTCATGTCTTGATCATAATCAGATGAATATTCCCATTGATGAATGCCTGAAATTGTTTGTGGATCACATGAAGTGCAGCACTGGAACTATCCTTTTGAACCTTTTCTTTATCAAGTTGTTGTTCCAATTGTTCTAAGTTCAACAGAAGTTCTAGTCAAGTAGGTAAACTGACGGAAGATGGCACTACATGTTCGATCCTTAATTGTGGACAAAAGTCTGACGAGGTGAGAGTGAAGTAATTGATAAGGTTCAATGTTACTTTCCATTAGCATGGCATTTTGTAGCCTAAATTGGTGCAATTCTCTCTCTTTAGATTCTGAACACGGAGATCTCACATCCTCATTGCTTAATTCAATCATCTTTAACTCGATCAGCATACATTATCATTGTTGTCCACAGCATCATAGAGTTTAAGCACTTCTGAAATCACTGGTTCAGTAGAGTAAGACATGATGTGGTAGAATGCACGGGATTTTACAAGTCTAAGATTTAAACCGAGAAATAGAATCTTTCGTGGGATTTTACTAAAATCAAGACCAAACCGTTAAGCTATGACCAATGGAACGTGTTAAGATGACTGATGGATTGTCACAATGATAGACAATTGTGTGTTAGGACTTATGATTGTTTGTAGGATCATCAGAAATGTTGTTTGGTTGAGATTTGAATTGGTTGATGCACGATTTAACGAAGAAATTTAGGTCCAAAAACTTAAAAAGCTCAATAACTTCCTTCCGGAGGCGATTTGGGCCTCAAAAAATTCGTTTCACGGCTTTTCTATGAAACCTCACCATATTCAGCCTGTTCCGCTCGTTTTAACTGGTATTTCGCTGAAAACGGAGTTACGGTTCAAAAGTTATGGCCGTTTGAAGTTTTGCCGTAAAAAGTCAACTTTTGGTCAAACCGCTTCAATCAACTCGCATCCAGGACAACTCGCTTCCAAGACAACTCGCTAAGGCACAACCGCTAAGATGACAACTCGCTTAATAGACAAGTCGCATGAAAACACAACTCGCATAAAAGACAACTCGCTTAATAGACAAGTCGCATAAAACACAACTCGCATAGGCAACTCGCTTAATCAACTCGCATAGGCAACTCTCTTTAGATACGTTGAATCTGGACAAGTCGCATAGGCAACTCTCTTTAGTATCAACTCGCTACACAATCAACTCGCTTAAAGAAACAAGTCGCTATACCAACTCGCTTCTACTGAAGAAGCAACTCGCATCCAAAAAACTCAACTACGAGTCTCAACTCGCTTTGTACACTTTTCACAAATATCCACTTTATCAATCAAAAGCGACCAAACCACAATGATTTAAGCCTTCCAATTCAAAACATAAACACATATGATGATCCTAAACACAAAAGTACAAGCAAAATTCAAACTTTAACACTAGAATTTGTTCAAATGATTCAAGCTCTCCTAAACACTTAATACCCCAAAAACCTTATGAAATCCACCAAAACAAAAAGCATGAAAGATGAGTGATCAAACCTTGGCTCTTGATACCAATTGTAAGATATTGGATTTCATAAACACATAACACATCAATAATATGGGTCGAATTGTATAGTGTTTAGAGAGAGAAAGTGGGAGCCTTTCTAGAGAGAGAAAGTAAAAGAAAACATAGAAGGTTAGATTGAGAATAATGAAAGGTCCAACCCTCTACCTTGGGAGGTAGAGGGTATTTACAACTAAACGTCCACCTTCGGACTGTGGATCAGGCATACAGTGGGTAA